>JAXQQM020088772.1:0-330072 GCA_034641835.2 Pinus albicaulis
TGAAGGGGCCCTATATGGAGGCCATGCATGTGGCCATGGTATTCTCTTTACTTATAGAATGAATCAAGAAGAAGCCAAATTTTCTAGTCTAGGGGATGATCTTACTGCATTGTTTACCACAAATCAAATAAATGGTAGTAGGAGGGGCTACCTCTAGTATCATGTAAAGTCATTTTATTAAATTAATAATAACACTACGAGATTTAGACTCATACACAACATGGCACTTCCACAAGTATGATTTACCTAACAGAACATCAAAAACTTCAATGGGAGAAACATCACACAATACCTCGTTCGTGAAAGGCTTGACATTGTAGGGCCGGAAACATGGTTGTTTGACACAGAGATATCACCCTTAGTGGAGCCACCCAAGGGTGTATGGTTTTGGGTGTGGTGATGTACGCAAACCCATCTGATTAATGACATTTGTTGATATGAGGTTATTTTTGACTCCTGCTATTGAAACTGAACCGTAGTGGAGCACCCTTCACCCACATTGTGAGTGAAATATGCACTCACCTTCCTCTGGTTCTTTAGGCTCGCTATGCTAGACCTTAGTGGTGGAAATGGTGGAAATGGTGGCATTGGGTTCCACATAAATGATTTTTTCCCCTTGCTTAGGTCTATTTCAGAGTCAGAATATGTGTCTAACTTTAAATCTTTTATCTCAACCATTAGCGACTTCTTTGCATGACATTCGTTTGTGTTATGAGTGGGGCTTTTTTGGAACCTACGCCACTTTCTCATGTCTTTCCTCATCTCCACATTACAATTTTTTTTTTTGGATTTAATGGGTTGTACTTGGGCGGTCCATCATGGCTCTTTCATTTTTTCATTTTTTTGGGGATGCTCTTGCCTTGCTTCTCCTATGAAGGAATCATAGATACAAAGTCTCTCTTCTTTTGTTTAAATTTTTGCTCAATTTTGACAACATATAAATATGTTGTACCAAGAAAATATATGTACAGTAAGTCCATTTTTGTATAAGTGTATTTGTGTATATAGCCATGGTACTTGAGAACTGTATGTTGCTCAGAGTCCTTGATACGCAACTTGGTGTGAAATGTATGAAATATGTTTGTGAACTCTAACACTGCTTAGTCCCTTTTCTGTTGGTGGTCCATCTTTTGTACTAGTCTTAATATCTTCCAAAAGATTATATTGTTCCTTAAAAACATCCCTAAAAGAGGTACAAGTGGTTGTGATTGAAAATAGTGTAGATTCCTCCATATCCATTTTCTCACAGTAAGTTTCCCACTAATCTTTAACATAGGGGGTTGCCTTAAGGAGTGAAAAGTAATATTTTCTCTATCAAAAAAATTATGGATGGAAAAGTATCCTTCTAGAAAATTTATACATTTTTCTATAGAATTTGCATCTATTTGGCCTTCAAATATAGGAATATCAAAATACCACTGATCCAATGATGCATCACCTATTGGTATCCACTTAAGGATCTAGGAAAATTGTCCATCATCTCTTTCCTTTGTCGCTTGAGGGATGATTCGAGTGATAGTTTGATAGGATCTCTTGCTCCCTCATATCTATTTTCTTCCACCATGGGAGGTTGTTAGGGTCGACGAGGACGGCCTTGCAAGGGCTCAAGAAGTTTGAGTCCCAACTGCTTATACCCCGACCTTGTTGGGGACATGCATAGAAGAACATAGAAAGATAATACCACTTTAATACCATTGATCCAAATTTATGAAGGAAATGAAATGAAATACAAATAAAAAACCAAAACATAGAGATATAGTAAAATTTGACATGAATTAATAAATGGAAAATGTTGAAACTATATACATGTAGAACGGAAGCAAACTAGCTCAAACGGTGGTAGCTTATCTCTGAAAAGATATGTGATGGCTACACACCTTCCTAAATTGTGTTATAATGAGGATCTAAGGAATTTTTATTATGAAGAAGCAATGAGAAAAAATAAACATCCAAAAACCTAACCCTAGGAGATGAAGCACCAAAACCTTATGGGCCCCAATGGTGTAATTTGGAACGTTAACCTCCCCGAGTTGTAACTTTGGTATACAATCTTTGTTTGGTGTGCACAATAGCCTGTTGGAAAGGTATATTCAAGGAGTAAAATTTTCAACTTTCTTTAATTCGTTTCCCCAAAAAATTTCGTTTAGGGCCTCAAAACGGCTTTGGAAGTTTAAAACCTGAAAAATTGCCAAAAATAAAAAAAAGTTGCTAAAATAGAAGGGTGTTGTGAGTCGGTGGAATGGGTGAATGGACACCGATATCCACCTATATCAGATAAGGAAGAAACCACTATTGTAGACCCTATGGAAATGGAATTTCCTTAAGGAAATGTATCCATTGTATCCACTCCATCTGCTCTTGCTAACTTCTCATGATGGATTGACATTCATAAGAAAAAGGAAGAAAAGACATTTGGAAAACCCCATGATCATTCCTGGCCCGAAGGACCAGAATATTAGTATATATATTTGTATTTTAAACCTTCAATTAGATTTATTTTGGTTTTGGATTTGATTGGGTTTCCCCAATGATCGACCAATCTAAATTTCCTAGCTTTTCATGTAGTCTCTTGTTTAGAAGGTAATAATTTTTTTGCTCTGAAAAAAATAAAAAATAAATTAAATTGAAAAAAAGAAAATACATATGGTAAAATTATCCCTGGATGGGGTGCTTGGATCAAGATAGGTTGGGGAATAGGCTTCTATCATCCCAACAAGCCACATGCTAGGGGACACAGAAACACACCCCCATAATGGTCTCAGAGGTTCATGCAGAAGGCATGGGAGAAATTTGCATCCCACAATTGACCTATAAATAATACAACAAATCCACCACCCACTACAATTTTTAATTGATGGATCCTAGTATAGGCAGAAACTATTACACATCTTTTGAGGAAATTTTCCCACCCAAAGATCCCATCTCATCATAGTGTTTCATCAAGGGGGAATTCAATGGTTATCACGTATAACATGCTTACAATGGCAAGTCGTTCGATTGGTTTCCTTGTAATTATTATCCCCGTTAATCCCTACTTTGTCTTACACTTTAGGGCATTGGAATGGAGCTGAAGAATCATAATTTCACTAGAGGTAAGTGCATTCTATTTAATTTATTCATGTGTGGGGTATTTTTTCTCCCATCATAGATTGACAGGTTGTAGTTTGGTCCTTCGTTGTTGCAGTTCAATCTTGGGGAGGCGTTGTCGTTGCTACAACACCCTCCAAAAAATTTTCCTACGCGCAATTTCAGAGCCTTCCTTGTTCCTGCACATTGTCGTCACAAAAATTTAAAGCCCATTCCATGTGGTCCATTCTTCAAGTGTTTTAGTCCCTTTTGCGATAAAGGAAAAATGTTGTATTTTCACATGTTAGTTGTCGCACAATGTGTGTAAGCTTGTTTTGGTGCCTTCAATGGGTTACCTTTTTTTAAATGAGTTTATCTAACCATGTAATCATCTATCACACTCATTTCCAAATTTTTAACCATTATCACACAAGTGTCGTCATAATCGTCACAAAGTGTATCTTTGTTGTCGCACTTGTCATAAGTTATCAAAAAGTTATCACATCGATGGAAATGCATTGTTCATGTGTTATAGATGATCTATTTTGTTGTGTCATCAAGTATTATAAGTGTGTGATCACAGTCAAATTCTTATTACTATTCACATCAGCCTCACCGATCATGAAATTAGTCAATTTACAAAAATTTTCCGACCAAGCAACTTAGCCTCATCCGACCCTCCTGAAATGCGCATTGCAGAGTCTCAACCCTCTAGCTATGACCCTCCATCTTGAAACTATGAAATATGTAGTTCTTTTTCCCAAGGAATGTTGCACTCCACAGTTTCAATGCTCAAGCCCGAAACTTGGCCTCTATAATTTCACAATCCATCCCTCTAGTCTGGCCTCAACTGCGCATTGCAAAATATATAACCTCAAGATCAGCCCTTGATCTCTTGAGTTGCACAATTTCCCAGTCTCCTCTGCCTCCTAGAACTATGCAATAGGCTAAATTAGTGCCCATCCCCTTAGCTTGTCACACTGAGATCCCAGACTATGAAATTTTCTTCCTCATTCCAGCATGGAATGCGCATTGCGTAGTCTCAAGGATCAAGCTTCACCCCCGACTTCCCGATTTTCATAGTTGTGCAGTCACTAAGCCCCTCTCTCATCTTGTCACCAAGTTCCAGCTCAGTGAGTGGATCAACATGCACTATATTAGACTATGGTTTTATCAGACTATTGTCGTCTCTTCATGAGTGAATTGTAGAAGCAGGTACCTTATCATACATGACATGATGACGAAGAAGGATATGAAGAAGGGAAACATGTTGAAATACATCTTTGTAGTTGTTAATGCAAGATGATCAACTGAGAGAAAGAAAATTTACACTATTTTGTGACCACAACTCAAGACTTGATATCATTTAAGACTCCTTACCTATAAGCTATATAGAGGTGGATAGAAGAGCATTCTCAAGTGGAAATATAGCAAGGAGAATAAAGAGTGGCTTAATATTGCCACATCATCAGGATGTCCATGTAAACAATGTCATGTCATGTCATGTCATGAGTTTTCATGCCACACCATTATTGTGCATTATGTAAATTATGATTTGAAAATGTATTATAAAGTGAAAGTCCAAAGGACTTGTATAGAATATGAATATTCATGTAAATTTTAAAGGTCATAAGAAGTCAAATAGTCATGAGGGTAGTCAAAGAGTCACAAGGAAAGTGAAGCATCACCTCCTCATTATTTCTATATACACTCTCATTGTATGAGCACGAAAATTTTCACCTTGGCTCCTCCCGCAAGGAATTAGAGAGACACGATAGTTGTTTTGGGGAGAAAGGAGTGGCTAGTGGTTTTCATTGTATACAGGTGTCTTGGAAATTTTACTTAATAACATAAGCCTCATAGCCAACACGTTCTTTGTAATTTTTGTTATCATTGTCACATTCTTGTGGAAAATTACGTTGGATACTAGACATGTCTTTCTTGTTGATTGGTTGTAATGATCGTCACATATTCTATGGAATATTCTGCTGGATTTCAGGTGGATACTTCTTGGTTGCATGTGTCTCTACTAGGGTGGTAATATTACCTCTCTCTAGAGGTTCACCTTACTCTCTCCCTCTGTAGTAGAAGAACCTTGACACACCTACAACCAAACACTCACCAAACACACTTACTTGATTTTTGAAGGTATAATTTCACTCCTCTCTCTTGCTACAGTTAAAGCCAAAGAAAATATTTAAGAATTTGGAAATCGGTCCATATTACAGATGGGGCTCCTATCCAAAATAGTGGGAGGTCTAATTAGGACCACATATTGGGGAGACCCTTTTAATTTTGGTGGGTCCAACATCTTCAAAATTTCTGGCGCTAGAAGGAGGGCGACCAAATTTTTATGGTTCATAACCTCACCCTCCCTAACCTTACATCTTCTAATCAAGGGAATAACATTCTGAGCACCTCCCTTACTCATATCCCTGAGGTTGGTGAATCTTCACAGCCTGAACTTGTACAAACTTGTGAAATCTCTTATGATTAGATCCGGGCCATCCGTCCTATAACCTGTAAGGTTGAAAAAGCTAATGGATTGATTCCGAGAGTACACAGTCTTCCTTATTTTCCAAAGAAGAACCCAACCACTCCTACCAGGATAATGGTTTATATGATTGAAGATTTGGTTCTTTCCACCCTTGAAGAATTAACAGACTTTGTGGAAAATGTAGATAAGTCAGGATGACCTCCATCTTACAATGGTGGTGATAGAGATAACATTGTACTTTTAGATGATACTTTTCGTGGGTTGGACGATGACGAAGAAGAAGAACCATAAGATTCTGACAAAGAGGAGGAGGAAAACGACGCAAATATGGAATACCAAGATCTGGACTTGATGTCTCAGGGCCCACTTACACTACCAGGTGTTCTACATAAGATGCCAATGCACTCGGAGAACTTGTTAATGAAATATGACCCTAATAAGGCAGTGGAAGCGAAGGACCATTTGGATAACTTCTACCTACATCTGCAAACACTAGAAGTATGTTATGATTATGTTGCATGTAGAATCTTTTTGTGCACCTTAGATGGTAGAGAAGTTGTATGGTATCACAATATTCCTCCGAATTCTATCCAGAATTGGAAGGGGTTTAAGAAGATTTTTATTGAAAAATTCGTTGATGTCAATACCCTCGCTATGTTGTTAAAAGAGTTGTGCAATATTAAGATGGAGCACAAATAAAAGGTGAAATATTTTACTCACGGGTTTAACCATATCTCAAACAAATTTTTGGTGAATACAAAACCCAACGAATCCATCACTATTAATTATTACACATTTGCCTCACCAACAAGCATTGTACAGTTCATGAAAAGAACTGCGAAAGAAAATCTTGCAAAAAATATGAATCAATAATCACAGGTGAAAAGGAGTTGCATGTGCTTAGAGTCATCGTAGATGAAAAACCAACTAAATACTCCAAAGACATGGGAAAAAGGTTTCAGGCCTTTGTAAGCAAGTCCAAGGACAAAGAAGTTGTCGATATTGAGAGATTGACTTGCACTATCAAGTCTCTCTCCAATGAGTTGGAACAGTTGAAACAAAGGCCAAGAGAGACCACCAAGAGCAACAAGCCCCATAGATTCAACATCCTGAGAAGGGTTTCCAACTTTGGCATTAGCAACCAGCTGGCTAATTATGCGCAAATCTCGAGCGTTGTGTTGAATGTTGAGAGTATAGGCATGGATCAATATTTCTCATTCCATCAAGAATATGATTCAGAAAAATCATCCCCACAATGGAACCAAAACATGAATGCTCTTTCTATGCATATAATTGGCAGAGTGCTTTCTAATGAGCAGACCGGGCCTGCGAAAGAAAAGGAGGAAATTGTTACAACTGAAGAAACTACAAGCATGGGGCACGTAGTGAACACACTCACTTGCATATTCGCAGCTGAAAAGAATGTTGTAAAAAAGAAGCCACTAAGTGACGACCCAACCCAAAAGTAGAACAATCGATATAAGTTGAGAAGCTAAGGGTTGACCATCGAACAAGAGTTGACGGGTCAAAAATTTAAGGAGCAGTTGTTAAGGAGATCACTCTTCCTATCAACTCAATGTAGAACACTCAGAGCAAGTTTGGAAATGTGGCTACATTGAAAAGTACTTCAGAAAATAGTAAGAACAAGTCTATCACTCCAAAAGTAGTAGACTAAGTTACTCCTCCATACACTTTGGAAATTTCTCTCGCTCCTGATTACAATATAGTCTAATACATAAACAATATTTGTGCTAACATTTCACTCTTCGAACTCACAAGAATCACAAGTCAGCGGGACCTGCTCCTATGCGCTCTTGAATAATACGCCTCTGGTAACAACGATTCTTCGTAGAAGGTATCTGAATCTGGTAAGTCCTCTGGTTCCCTGGAGTCTATACTTAATGCTTTAACATTGGATGCAAATACACTCTACCCTACATTTTTGTTAACGATCGAAATTTTTAATTATAATGTACATAATTGCGTATTTGAATCTGGTGCATCGGTGAACATAATACTTTTTTTAGTCTAAGACCCTTGTCCATGTTATAGGTGAATTTAGAAATGTGCTTATCCTCTTATCATCTGACCACCGGGTTTACCAGTGTATAAATATAGTGATTGTGGACATTTCAGAAGAATATGGTGTTTTTTTTGTAGAAATTTTCCGAATAATGAAGTTTATTCGCTGCAATTAACCTGATCATACATCAATTCGAATTTCTTGTACAACACATAATTGCTTCTACAAATTAATCGTCACATGCGGAATAAAAACAAAGCGACAGAACATCAAATCACACACATAGAACGCAGCATGTATGGGGAAAGCTTATAGCTGAAAACCCCCAGCTATATGTATCATATAATGGATGAGAATCATGTAGTTTTACACAATAGAATACTCCTCACAAGTACACAGCACTGTCTCCAAAAACTACAAACAAAACTAGCTCAGTTTGAACCGATCGCGGGTTCAAAACTCCTCCTCTAGTCTGCCTGCCTCTACTGCGCAATCCAAAGTGTGAATGTAGCTGAACCAAGTTCAAATTCACCTTGATTGAACAGCGCAATCATCACTGGCACTCTCATCCCACTGATTGTGCAAATCTCATGCACAACTTATGTACAACTGCTGTCGATCTCACCCTTTCATCTACCTCTTCCACTTGTCTTCACTGAACTGTCCATGCACTGAGTTAAACTGATGTGTTCTTTAGTTGAATAATGAGTTAATATCAGTGAATTAAATAATATTTAATTCAACCAACTCATCTCTAGTGTAATCGTCAGTTAAACTGATCACAACTAGTTCAACTAGTTAACCAGAACACAAACTCCATCAACTCCTCAATCAACTCCACCAAAACTTTTCCACATGAGTCTAACTGAAGTCAATTACGCATTAGCTCAACCAAACACATGGGAATAGCGTAAATCCTCATGTCAGCTGCATGCCCCACCTCCGGGGGTCAAACTGAAGTGCTCCAAGAGAGTAAATTGAAGTTTAGAGTCTAAATATTATTAAGGGTAAATAATATTTGACTGTTCTATTTTTAGCTCGGCAGTCTAAAAATAGAAACCACCTGAAAGTCTAAAAATAGAGGTCCATATATTTTTACCAACTCAATCAATCATCCAAGAATAACATACTGTAGCTCCCGGCCCATGATCCATATGTCTAAAAATAGACATAGTCTAAAAATAGACTTTACGCCAAAAATAGCCTGCGGGCTCACTTCGTGAAGGCGACTTCATTTCAATAAGCTCCATAATCTTGCTGCATTTTCAACACTCCCTCTCAGCAAGATATGGATTATCTGCAACCCCTATCCTGCCTCTATGGAACTTGAATTTGCTCCTGGTGAGCGCCTTCGTCAGAATGTCAGCATCCTGATCCTCCGTCGGAATGTAGGACAACAACATGATCCTCCGCTGAACACAGTCTCTGATATGATGGTACCTGATGTCGATGTGTTTGGACCTATCATGAAAAACTGGATTAACCGAGAGCTTGATGCAGCTCTGGTTATCACAGTAAATCACTGTAGGCTCCAAATGCAACCCGAACAAGCCGACTAGGATCTTCCTCATCCAGATCGCCTCACATGCAGCCAAGCTTGCTGCCATGTACTCGACCTCTGCTGAACTGAGTGCTACGGATCTCTGCTTCCTGCTGTACCAGGAAACTGCTGTCGACCCAATGTTGAAGATCCCTCCAGATGTGCTCTTCCGGTCCGTTGGGCTCCCTGCCCAATCTGCATCTGTGAAGCCACAAAGCTTCACTCCATCCTCCTGTCTGTACCAAAGTCCATATCCCGCTGTGCCACTGATATAACGCAATACATGCTTGCCAGTCTTCCAAAAGAGCTTGGTAGGCTTAACCATAGCTTGCAAAAGCTGGTTAACTGCATAGCATATATCGGGTCGAGTATTGACCAGATACATCAACGACCCCACCAACTGTCGAAAGACAGTTGCATCCGCTACCTCCTCCGAAGTAGCATCTTTCTTCCTCCATCCACCAGGAAGAGGGGTATCAACAGGCTTGCAGCCATGCATGCCGAACCTCTCTAGAATCTCCCGGGCATACTTTCCCTGAGAAACAAACAGTCCACCGCTCCGCTGCCAAATCTCCAATCCCAGGAAATAATGAAGGAGGCCCAAGTCCTTCATCTAAAACTCTCGTGCAAGATCCTCCTTGCATGAAAGTATCAACTGCTCATCGCCAGTTAAAATCAGATCATCTACATACAGTACGATGATCAGCAACTTCCCCTCCACCACAATATGGTACAGGTTTGGATCCGCCTCACTCTTGGAGAATCCAAGCCCGGTGAAGTAGCTGTCTATCCGAGTGTACCAAGCACGAGGTGCTTGCTTCAGCCCGTACAGTGCTCTCTTGAGTCGGCACACATGCGACTCACTGCTGAAGATCTCAAAACCTTCAGGCTGCTCTTTGTACACCTCTTCCTCAATAACTCCATTGAGGAACGCAGTCTTCACATCCATCTGATGAATGTGCCACCCCATCTGCGCTGAGAGAGCAAGGATCGTCCGTATGGAAGAGTACCTTGCGACAAGTGCAAAGGTCTCCTCATAATCGATCCCCTCGATCTGTGAAAAGCCACGGGCGACAAATCTCGCCTTGTACTTCTCCACACTCCCGTCAGCCGCCTGCTTCACTTTTTAGATCCATCGCGAACCCACCACTGATTTCCCCTCCGGTCTTGGGACAATCTCCCATGCACTGTTTCTGACAATCGAATCATACTCTTCCACCATGGCATCTACCCATGCGGGGTCCTCCACAGCTTCCTCGAAAGAGGATGGCTCCGTCACGACACATTTTCTCACAAGAGCCATGTATCCAGTGTACCGATCCGGTGACTGTCTCTGTCTGCGCTGAGCTGTAGGTGGTCCTACAACCCTCTCTGCATCTTGAGCCAGTCGCTCAGCTTCTGTAGTGCGCTTGCGCCCTCTGATGGTTGGCACTGCATGAGTGGTTTCTTCCACTCTCTGAAACTCCTCTTGTGTCTGATCCACATCTGGAGACTCCTCCTTTGGAGCTAACAGCTCCTCCTCGACATGCAAGTGTGGCTCCCTCTCAAGCGAACACTGCATGGCTTTCTCCTCCTGAAATTTTATATCCTGTCGCACGACAGTCTTGCGACTGTCTGGCACATACACCCGATAGTTGTGGGGTGTATCAGTGTACCCCAAAAATATTCCTTCCTCTGCGGTCGGATCCAGCTTCCTTCTTGCATCCTTCGTCACATGCATGTAGACAGGAGAACCAAAAATTCTCAAATGAGAAACATCAGGCCTCTTGCCAGAATAAGCCTCCTCTGGTGTACTCATGCCAAGAACCTTGTGAGGACAACGGTTCTGCACATACACTGCTGTATTGCATGCCTCAGACCACAAGTGAAGGGGTAGGCCCTGATCATGCAACATCGCCCGTGCAGCACCCACGATCGTTCTGTTCTTCCGCTCAGCCACCCCGTTCTGCTGTGGGTTATGGGGTGCGATGAGCTCTCTCCGAATCCCTTCTGCGCTGCAGAACCCCTTGAATTCAGCCGAGATGAATTCACCACCGTTATCACTCCTTAGAGAAATCACCTTCTTCCCCGACTCCTTCTCGACCAGTGCTTTAAACTCACATAACTTCGCGAATGTATCGCTCTTCTTCGACATGAAGAAGATCCAGCACTTTCGAGAGAAATCATCAACAAAGATCTTGATATATGCAGGCTTTGGTCATTAAGCAACCTTCTTTGCTTTAAATATCACACGTTCAGTGGTGAATTAGTTCAAGGATCGTCGTGGCGCGACTATCCTTCTCGTGAAAGGTGGCTTTCACATACTTCCCCAAGGTACACCCCTTGCACTAATCTGACTGCGCAAGAGTGCCCTTAGGAAGTCCCGTAGAAATCTGCTGCAGTATCTTCAAGGCTCCATGGTGTAGGTGGCCCAATCTCCCGTGCCACAGTTCACCCTCATCATCCCGGCTCACCACTTCTCTCGCCTTGCATGCCATTGCTGCGCAGCCATCTACTTGCAGCTGATACAGGTTCTTGACTCAAACCCCTATCATCCGGGTCTCTCCAGTAGTCTTACTGCGCAGGAAGGCTTTTCCTTTGCTGAAGACCACATCATACCCCTTATCCTCCAACATCGCCACAGAAATCAGGTTCTTCTTCAATCCCGGTACATGCATGACATCCTTCAAGACAAAGGGTTTACCAGACTCCCTCTGAAAGGATATGGTACCGATACCAGTTGCACTGTATCTACCATCATCGCCCATCTCGATGTGCATGCCCAGATCTTTGTCTTCCAGATCTGAAAACAACTCCCGGTCTCCAGTCATGTGGAATGATGTGCCACTGTCCAAGAACCATACTGATCCCATCACACTTGAAACCAAGCATGCGATCAGTGAAAAGTCTAACTCGAACTGCGAGGCCAATGCCTCTCCAGATGCAGATGCGCCAGCTTTCTTGTTTTTCTTCTTCTGCGGACAATTCGTGGCATAATGTCCGTGCTGGTGACAGTGGAAGCACTTCACCTTGGACATGTCTTGCTTCTGATTTCCCTTAGCACCGGATTGAGAAGACTTATTCTTCCATTTTCTTGCTTTGGCAGCCAAAGCGCAGTTTTCTTCATCAGCTCCCTTTGATGAAGCTCCATCTCTGGTGTTCCTCCTTATCTCTTCTTGCATGAGATCATACCACAGTCTTTCCCACCCAGGAAACTTCTCCCGACCATTGACACTATCCTGATACGCATGCCAACTCTTCGGAAGACCCAGAAGAGCCAGGTCCACCAAATCCTCATCATCGACAGTCACCCCAACACTTCCCAGCTCATCTCTGCATTGAGTGAACTTCGTGAGGTATTTGGTGATACTGTCGCCTTTCTCCATTTTGATGTTTCTCAGTTTATCTTTGAGCGCCATCTTCCTCTGGTCGCTCTTGCTCTGGAACAGATCTGTCAGTGCTTTCCACATTAAATATGGAGTAGCTTTTCCATGCAGGCTGGATACAATATGATCCTTAACGCCCTCCAACAAGATCCTTCGACATTTCGCCTGTTTCTTTTGCCATGCTTCCACAACAGCAGCATCAGTAGAAGTAGGCTTTGGAACATCTTTCTCCACGAATTCCAGCAGCCCATTATCATCCAATACAGCCTCCATGCGGTCCCTCCATGAAACATAATTCGAACTGCCATCAAGAGCATATTCGAGTCGCAAACCGTTGAAAGACATTTTCGCCTCGGCACCAAGAACACAAATCTGCAAATTCGAATTTCACCAAGAGCTGATAAACTTGATCGCTTCCGATCTACACTTGAGAGATAATTATTTCCAAACCAGAGATTGACTTCATGGGAATTCACCAGATCTTTCACCTTACAAGGAAGGATGAATATTCCGGAGGCTACCTGGCCCGCATGCAGACTCTGTCCGAGGAAATAATAAACAATCACCGTAATAGATCTCGACGATTAATTTCGCTCTGATACCATGTAGAAATTTGCTGAATAATTAAGTTTATTCGCTGCAATTAACCTGATCATACATCAATTCGAATTGCTTGTACAACACATAATTTCTTCTACAAATTAATCGTCACATGTGGAATAAAAACAAAGCGACAGAACATCAAATCACACACATAGAACGCAACATGTATGGGGAAAGCTTATAGCTGAAAACACCCTGCTATATGTATCATATAATGGATGAGAATCATGTATTTTTACACAATACAATACTCCTCACAAGTACTCAGTACTGTCTCCAAAAACTACACACAAAACTAGCTCAGTTTTGAACCGATCACGAGTTCAAAACTCCTCCTCAAGTCTGCCTGCCTCTACTGCGCAATCCAAAGTGTGAATGTAGCTGAACCAAGTTCGAATTCACCTTGATTGAACATCGCAATCATCACTGGCACTCTCATCCCACTGATTGTGCAAATCTCATGCACAACTTATGTACAACTGCTGTCGATCTCACCCTTTCATCTACCTCTTCCACTTGTCTTCACTGAACTGTCCATGCACTGAGTTAAACTGATGTGTTCTTTAGTTGAATAATGAGTTAATATTAGTGAATTAAATAATATTTAATTCACCCAACTCATCTCTAGTGTAATCGTCAGTTAAACTGATCACAACTAGTTCAACTAGTTAACCAGAACACAAACTCCATCAACTCCTCAATCAACTCCACCAAAACTCTGCCACATGAGTCTAAATGAAGTCAATTACGCATTAGCTCAACCAAACACATGGGAATAGTGTAAATCCTCATGTCAGCTGCATGCCCCACCTCCGGGGGTCAAACTGAAGTGCTCCAAGAGAGTAAACTGAAGTTTAGAGTCTAAATATTATTAAGGGTAAATAATATTTGACTGTTCTATTTTTAGCTTGGCAGTATAAAAATAGAAACCACCTGAAAGTCTAAAAATAGAGGTCCATCTATTTTTACCAACTCGACCAATCATCCAAGAATAGCATACTGCAGCTCCCGGTCCATGATCCATATGTCTAAAAATAGACATAGTCTAAAAATAGACTTTGCGCCAAAAATAGCCTGCGGGCCCACTTAGTGAAGGCGACTTCATTTCACTAAGCTCCATCATCTTGCTGCATTTTCAACATTGTTGAGTCTGTAGGTTTTAACCTGTACATAAATGATTAGCAATTGAATCTTAAAAATAGAAAATAAACAATAGAGAGAGCATAAAACATAAAATAGATATACACAAAGATTTTACCATGGATCCCAAATCGGTACTACCAGCTTGATTTTTCGTTATATTCCTTTTAGTGTTACAACACATATATATACATGCCGAAGCATACATAAACCCCAATCCATTAACCCTAGATAAGAACATAAACAAAGTTCCCTTGTGTTAGGTTCCTGTAAATTTTTAGATTGGCAAGACCAAATAGACAAGGGTAACATCAAACCAATTTTGGAGTCCTAGGACCTAGCATTCCTGGACTCAAAGAGGGTTCTCTTTATATTTGATAAAAGATATGAATTGATTTATTTAGGGTGTTGATTTTAGGCTAGTTATAATGATATGGTTTGTTTGTTTTATTTTTTTCGGTTGGGTTGCTTGTTAAGTAGAACAGATAGAGTAAGAGAAATTCAAACCATTTGGCTATGGGGTCTATGAAAGGTTTGAAGAGTACAACAATAAATAAAGGGTGTTTCATAGGGCAAGCTAACAAAGCCAAATGGATCTTAATAGCTTTTGTGGGAGTGAAATGAACATTAAATTTGTGAATTTAGTAGGTTTAAAGGGCAATTAAGAACCCTTTAACATATACTATAACAAGAAGATTCTTTAAGAGCACTATGCTTAAGAAAGAATCAAAGGACAGGGCGTACCATAAACTTCTTTTACCTAGCTTTATCAAGTGAACTTTGAGACAACAATCCAGCAAACCCTAGAGAGAAGGGAACTCCTAAATTCTCTAGCTATTTACCTTCAGAGAAAGAAAACATTCAAGATAAAAAACAAGTGATGATTAAAGAGCAGGGAAATCCTAAATCTCTTCAATCAGACTTTTAAAGACCTTCAAAGTGACTATTCAAGATGGAATAAAGGACAGGGCAAACCATAAACTTCTTTAGCCAAACCCTAATTAGTAAACTTCAAAGAAAAGGCCTTAAAAAAATGTTTCAAGCTACACCAAAGGGCAGGGCATACCATAAACTTCTGGCTTGACTCCATTAAATCATTTTCAAGAAAACAAGCTAAGTGGAACCAGAGAGAAACTAAGAATTCTCTAATCAGACTCAGCAGAGGAAAAAATTTGAACAATTGAAGGAAGATAGGCTTAAGGTGCCTCTAGCAGCATATATTAACCTAAATTTTCTGTTCTATTGCAAGAGAAAAGATGAAAAATATGGGAAACATAAGGAAAAAATAACTAAATTGGAATAACATCACCATTTGACAAATTCCATGAATCCTGCAAATGTGCTTGCTCCATTATCATTTAGCCCAGGACAATTACAAAGCTCCAAAGCCAAAAACTCTTTATCACTCAAAGTCTATGTGATTTTCATCTCAACAATCAACCAACCAAATTATGAAGAATTACATGCATTATTTAACTGCAAAATGAGGAAGTAAACCTTAGCTAGGGTTTTATAAGTTATTAATTACATATTAAATGCATTTAACCTTTGAGACCATGCAAGGCCCAAGGCAAAAATATCTAAACTAATTTATGACAAAAATAACTTCTAACATAACTATTTGAGCTAATTTTGGAAAAAAGTTGACTTTAAGGTTCCAAAAGATCTTTTGCAATAACTCCTAGCAAGGGCGCAACTCCAAGGTACAGGGGCGCAGCGCCAAGACTGGGAAAATTGCCTGTTTTGCAGCTGACTTTTGGAGGCCTTCCCGATGTCCAAATGATCTCCATGATAGCTCAATGGAAATCATGTCCTGTCTAGTTTCCAGATCTTCCTTTGGTTTGCAAAATGGTGCCCATTTTCCCTGTCAAAAATCCATTCTCCCAAGACAGCTAAACATGTAGCACCAATGCTGAAAAGAGGGCAGAAAGGTGATTTTTTGGTAGTTTTTTCCCTTTTGAGGGATCATTTTTGCTCCAAATGGTCTGAAAGTTTCTGAGGATGATTTCCTTGGAATGAGGAACATGAATATATTGCGTTTTTCACATTTTAGTTCCCCAAAGAAGAGCGCAGCGCCGGTGGCGTTGCGCATTTGGCCCCTTTTTCTGCAAGCCAAATTTTGGAAATTATCTTTCTGATCATGGTTGGGATGTTTGGAGGGACACATTAGCAAGAATGTTCAGTTTTTCCTTCTCTTTTGCCTCATTTTGAGCTTGAATATTTTCAAGGGCTCGTTTGAGCCTAACCCTTGCAATCCTGTTTCTCATGGCATAATGTTTGGCCATCTTCTTCTGCATGTCAATGTCTCTTTTGGCCTTCTCTAGCTGACCCTCTAGGTGCAAGTTTTCCCTCTCTAGCCAAGACTCCATATCTCCATCATTTTCTATGGCAAGTAGCTCACTTGGAGTGAGCTTCTCCTCCAAATCTGCTTCTTTCTCTCTTTCCCAAGCTAAAGCCTTCTTCAACCCAATTGTCCTTGGCCTCTTCCTAGGAAGTTGTTCTTCCTCACCCTCACTGTCATCAAAAGTTCCCAAGGTCTCATCTACCAATGCTTTGGCTCTTCTGGCCTCCTTTTTAGCTCTGATTTCTCTGACCTCACTAATGGCCTTCTTTGCCTCTAACTGCTGATTTTCTAACTCAAAATAGTTGATCACATTTTTTGCCCTATAAAGATTAGCTTGAAGCTCACTAATATTGTCATCCTTGCTTTTGATCAACATATTTGTGATCCTCTCCTCGTCATCATCCTCTAGGTCAATCAGTTGAAACTCTTGCTCAGTTTCATGATTTTTCTCCTCCTCAACAATGATAAGTTCTATGACCTTTTCCTTACCCTTGTCAAGCTTTTTTGTTGATGTAGAAGGCATGGCCCCTTGCATCTCAAGTGCAGAAAACACATGCCTGTAGCCCCTCTGGTATGTTAAAGGAAATGGCTCAATTTCACTCATTTTAGTGCCATTTGTCTCAATGTTTCCATCACTGCTTGATGCTTTGTCATCATGATATGAGGGTGAAGGGTTGTGGAAAGGTGATGTGGAATGGTCATCATGAGGTGATTGGATGTGAGTGGATGGTGATGCATGAGTAGTGGGATGTGATGGAGAAGTAGGAATGGGAGGATGAGATGAGGAAGGGATATCTTGTTGATGATGGCCATGTGGAGTAGTGAAAAGCTCATGGGAAATGAAGGTATCCCATGGAATTTTCTTCTGTTGTAGTTGATGCATAACCACCATCTTGATAAGTGAATGATGGAAGAGGCTTTGAATTTTCTGATTGTAGTCTCTCTTTTGCACTATTTAGGCCATTTTGTCATTGCTTCGGTAAAGATAATATGGTGTATGTAGCATCCTTACTCTAGTAAAATGCACTAGGAGACGGATGTGGTATGAGTAGAAGCGGGAAAACCTTCCCTCACATGTGAAATACTTCATTATTATCCTCATCATGGGTGCATATATATCAAGCATATGAGAAAAAGGAAAGATGGATTTGTGGTGATCTTTATATCTCGGTTTAAGGTATGGTTCAAAGTAACTCATGTCTAGGTTTGCTTGCTTGAACCACTTTTCTCCCACACTTGGTATTCGTGTAGCATTTGCAATGGAATTTGTAGACAACTCAAAGGTAACCCCAACAATATTAACTTGTTTTTCGTGCAAATTGATAATGAATAGTCTTGTTAGCTCAGGGTGGTTTTGTACTTGCTGCACCTTCTCACAAAATTCAAAGCAACCTACATATTTGAAGCAGGAAAGAGTAAGAGGAGATGCCATGAGTTCCCTTGTATTGAGGGGTTCAAATATGTTTATCTTCCCTCCTTTGCGATCACGCCTCCTTGGCATTTGGGCCTCACCACCACTGTCTTCACCCTCAGACATGTTAAAGTTGGTTTTGGAAACCCTAGGGCTGATGTGAAATGAATGAGGGAAAGGAATGAAATGACAACTTTGCAAATGAAGGGAATGAGTGAAGGGGGTAAACTATATGAATGAAAAACCCTCAAGCAATATAATGACCCTTGTTTATAACTGATTTTCTTCAAGGAGGATGAAGCAAGGATGAAACAATGATTTCAAGCTTGAAACCTAGGGTTTGATTAGGGTTTCATTCCATTCAATTAAGAATCATCAAATAGCTTTAAAAATATGGCTCATGTTATGTACTTACCACTTTAAGATTTCTTGGATGACTGTGGTAAGAGTTTGAAGGCGATTTGGAGTGATTTGAATGATTGGAGGACTTGGAAACCCTTCATGTCCAAGCGTGCACCACCAGTAGCTGAGGGCGTAGCGCCAATTTTGAGCGCGCAACACCAAGTAAAATGAGAAGAGGGTCTGTCAGGAAAGAGAAAAACACTCCTCCAAGCACACAATGCCACCTCCCAGGCGCGCAATGCCTTCAGAATTTGTATGGGGGAAAAATTTCAAGCGCGCAGCGCTAACTCCCAGGCGTGCAACACCAAGAAAATTTGCCCAAATTCGCTCTGAAAACTCAGAAATTATTCTCTCCTTGAAACTTATAATGCTTTGAAAGGCAACAATGGTTCATATGAAATGTAAAATGGGATTTTATAGATAAGAGGAATTTGATTTAATTATGAAAACCCACTTTCTAATGTTTGAAACCTTTTTTCCCTTTTTCACTGATATTATTTTACAATTTTGCCTTGCAGATTGATGAAGTCATGAAGTTGACTTTTCTTTTGGTCATTGAGGCATGACAAGTTCATTTTGACACCTTTGAGATTTAGTCACATAGTAGCATCTTCAAAATCTTCTGTAGTTTCCACAATAAAGTTCAACTTAACTCTTCCATCTTCTCTGGCCATTTTTCCAAAACCCTAGGTGTCTGCAGTCTATACAACAATCATCAGTGTTGTATTCTAAGTTCTCTATAGCCCTTTCAAGTTCATTCATTTCTATCCAATTCACCTCACCTTTTTCCATATTTCTTCAATATCTTCTGATATAATTTCTTCATGTTTGGCCTTGTGTGCTTCCTCCATGTCATTTTCTGCAAGTGATCACTGTTTTGGCACTCAACTGGACCATCAAGTTCATAACCCTAGTCCTCTACAAGACCAAGTTGTTCCCCTTTCCTTTTCTGTAAGTTTTTTTCATTTAGGAGTAGACAGTTTACCTCATTAGTACTTTCTATTGATAAATCTCCCAACACTCCTACAGAAGTGCTAGATTTTATCCATTTTCCTCATTTACAGGTTCTGAACTGAGCAAAATTCTTTGGAAATTTTAGGTCCTTCTTGAATAACCATGTCTTGACATTCTATTACATCTGAGCTAGATTCTAGCAAAGGAAAAGTAGTGCCTGAAATATCCAAGGATTACCTTAAACAATGTAAAACCCTAATGACCTAATGGGGTTGTCCTTTGACCCGATTTTGACTGAAACTTGTCTTGGAGATTTTCAAATGAAAACAAAGTATTGTTATAGGTTATTATGCCCAAAGGGACATGGGAATGAGTTGGCTATAGGAAACACTAGAGGGAGGATGAAGTCTATTGACATGGAAAATAGGGAAATGAGGTCATAGGCAGGGAAGGAGGATGAAAATGAGAGGTATAAGCCCATGATGAGTCTTTTAGGAGCAATAGGGTGGCTTTGGGAAGACAAACCGAGGAAAAGTGAAAATAGTTTTATAAGGATAATGAAGGTAGTGAGATTTCTGAAACTCAAGATATTCAAGGCATATTGTTTTCAGAAAACTAGAACCATCCTATAGTCATCTAGAGATAGTGAAAAATACTGATGACTAACAGTGGCTCCACTTGGAGAGGGCAACTCCTTTCAGGAGGTGTCAAGAACCTTTGATCTCTGATTTTTCAGATGAGATGCGTCACATGATTTCTGATTTCCTTCATTTTGAAATAAAGATCTTGTTGTTGTTCTTTGAAGCTGTGATCCTACAATCTAGGAAAAAAAAAAAAAAACATGATTTCTTCAATATCAACACTACCTACCCATCATACTTTTCCTTACATTTTCTCTTCAATTGGGTGCATTTGGATTGGCAAACCCTGAACATCATCTTTTCTTTTGAAAGAAAAAACTATCTACTTCTACCCTTATGTCATCCAAAGGCTCAGATTAGACTAATGAACCTTTTTTATTATCTACCTAATCTACTTATCTGTCAAAGTTAAACAATTTGACATATTTTCATTATCTAACCTGTCAACACAAAATTTAAAAAATGACCAAATCAAGGTAAATATGTTTGATTTGTCATGAGCTGTGGCATTTTGGACAAGCTGCACACAGATTTATTTTTGTACAAGTAAAACTAGAAACTTGAGGGCTTATAATTTGGAACTTGTCATTCATCCCTCTCTTTATCTTTGGTTTAGTTTTGAGCTTTTGGAACCAATATCTTTTCCTAACCTAGCCTACTGATAAGCCGAGTTTAAAATATTTTGAAAATCTTCATTTTCTAACTTATCAGCAGAAATTTAAAACATGTTCAATCATGGTTAGGATGTATGACTGCACAAGACTTTTCTTTCTCAAAATTAGTGGCATTTGGACTTGCACAATTTTAGAAATATTCTTTTTTGGTAAGGGGCTTTACCTCTTCTTTTTATCTTCCCTCTTTTTCTTCTTTTCTTTGTTTTTGTGTTTTCATTTTTCTGATCTTTTATTCAAGCAATATTATGTACAATGAACAAAGATTTAAACTAATAAATTCAACAAAAATAGTGCTTGAGAATCCTGTCATTGACAGGACCTCCAAATAACTCTGTTCCATCCATTTATTGTAGAAAGAATGCATTTTTACCTCTTATTGAATGGATGATGTATGGAACTTTCCACAGATTTTCAAATTTTCCATGCTTTCCTTTGTCCTCTCTTCTTGAATCCCACTTTAGCACTTTGTCTCCAATATGGAAATCATTGGCTTTAGTCCTCTTGTCAAAAAAATTCTTGATGCTCTCTTGCACTTCTTGTGTTCTATTGTATACTTCTTCCCTTGATTGCTACAAATGAATGGTTTGGTTTAACCTCCTTTGTATATCATTCTCCTCTGATTGTACCTCTTGGAGGAGCTTCATCACTGGGATTCCCAAAGATGTTGGAAAAACTACATCTATGCCATACACTAGTTGATAGGGAGACATATTAATTGATTTCTTGCTTGTTAATCTGTTTGCCCATAGTGCATGCACCAATTTGCTGTGCCATGACTTCTTCTTCTCTTCCAACAATTTTTTGATGATATTTACCAAAATTTTGTTAGAGGACTCAGCCAACCCATTACCTTGAGGGTAATAAGCTGTAGAATTCCCTAATATAATGTGATACCTGTGGAAAAAGTCTACCATTCTCTTGGATTTAAATGCAACAAAATTATTAGTGATGATTTTTCTTGGACAACCAAATCTGGACAGGATATTGGTTTCAAGGAATTTGATGATTACCAAGTCAGTGGCAGTCCTTGAAGGGATGGCTTCTATCCATTTGGTGAAATATTCAGTTGCAGTGAGGATCCATTTATGTTGGGTAGAGGAGGCAGGGTGGATTTATCTAATGAAATCTAAACCCCCCTGTTGAAAAGGAGTTTCAACATTGATAGGGTGTAAAGGAAAAGTCAGTAGTTTTCTCTTTCCCTCAAAGATTTGGCATTTATGGCAAGTCACTACTAGCTTGTGGTTATCAGGGAAAAGAGTGGGCCAATAGAAATCAGCTCTAAGGATTTTGTTGGCAGTGGTTTTCCAATAGATATGACCTCCACATTCTCCTTCATGAAACTCATGCATGATTATATCTGGATATTCTTCAAGTATACATTTAAGTAAGATACCAACAAAATTTTTCCAATATAAAACTTTGTCTAGAATGCAAAAATTTACAGTTTTTTGTTTGAACAATCCGACCTTTGTTTTGGACAAACCAGGAGCATAATTTAGATTAAAAAACACATATAATATATCAACATACTAGAGTGAGTTCAGAAATTGCTTCTTCAATAGGTGGAGTTGCCATCTCCTCTTGTTCATCCAAGGAATGTATCATGTTTATGTCCAATGCTTGAATGTTTGCTTCATCATTTGGCTAGTCCTTGCCCTTTGATTAGCTTGGTGGGCTTGATTTCTAGATCATATTATAAGATGAAATCAATCCACTTACCTCTTTTACCATCAGGATCCTGAGTTAGTATGTCCTTAGCAATTGCATGAGGAACAAAAGCAATGACATGTGAATGCAAGATGTAAACTCTGAAATATTTTAAGGCTTTGATTAAGGCAAAAGCTTGTTTTTCCATAATGTTATATTTCAGAGGTGCATCTCTTAGTGCCTTGCTAAATAAAGCTATGGGTTGTTCTTGTCCCATTATGTTCTTTTGGAGCAATACTGCAGCAATTGTGTGTTCTGATGCAAATGAGAAGATGAAGAAGTCCTTGGTAAAGTCAGGGTTGATTAGAATTGGTGTTTGGGTAAGTGCTTGTTTTACCAGTTCGAAGGATTTCTTTTCTTCTATGGTCCATTTGAATCCTATTTCTCTTTTCAACATGTTTGTAATGTTTCTTAGGAGTTCAACAAGGTTTGTTATGAACCTTCTTAAGAAGTTGATATTTCCAATGAAAGATTGTAGCTATTTGATGTTTCTAGGGTGACTGATCTGCAGTATCCCCTCAATCCTCTTTGGTTCTATCTTAATCCCTTCTTCAGATATGATGCGGCCTAAAAGTTTCTCTTCTTGAAGACCAAACAAAGTTTTCTTGGGATTTAAAGATAGACCATACTTTATACACTTTTCAAAGACTTTTCTTAAGTGAGCTAGGTGTTCTTCATCAGGTTTTGAGTAGACTGTGATGTCATCAAGATATATCACAATGAAGTAACCTATCTCTTCGAAAAAATCAATGTCCATGGCTCTTTGAAAAGTGGCCCCGACATTCATTAAACCAAAAGGCATTTTGACATACATGAAGGTGCCCCAAAGTGTAGTGAAAGTTGTTTTGTGCTGATCATTTGGATGTACTAGCACCTGATTATACCTGGAAAAAACATCAAGCAAAGATATTCTTTTGGAGCCTACCACCCTTTGTAGTATATGATCCATTTTAGGTAAAGGGTAGTTGTCTTTTAGGGAGGCTTTGTTTAAATTTCTGAAGTCTATGCATAGCCTAATTTCCCCTGTTTTCTTCCTCACTGATACAAGATTTGAGATCCATTTGGAGTACCTGAGAGGGACTATTATTCCAGCATTATACATCTTTTAAATTTCTTTCTCAACTAGAGGCATTAGGATAGGGCTTATCCTACGCTATTTCTGCTTAAATGGTTTCTGGTTTTCCTTAAGAAAAATCTTATGCTGAATGATGCTTGTATCATAGGACTTGAAGTCCTCATAAACCCATGCAAACACATCCTTGAATTATTTGAGTAGATCAATGTATTTCTATTTTATAAGAGTTGACAATGTTTTGGACAGTTTTATCATTTTAGGTTCTTCTTCACTGCCTATGTTGCATTCTTCTATATCTATTTCGGTGGATTCCATTTTAGGCTTCCTAGAAACATCATTGAAATCAAACAATTCTTCTAAGGGGGCAAGTCCTATTGGAAATAAGTTATCTTTGCATTGCAATACCTCAAGGTCCCTTTTGTCTAAATCTTCACACAATTATGCCTCATGAGGGTGTTCTAGAAAATTTATATCAACAGGATAAGGTGGCTCTGTTTTGTGTGTTTGTTCCTTAGTAGAGTCATTAGGGGAATTTTGAGGTCTAAAATGGGCTCCTAAGGAAATTATAAAATAATAGTGGAAATAATAAAATAAGATTTGATGACATCATCAAATTTTAGAGGAAAAAAAAGAAAAAAAACTACATTTTCAACTTATCTCCTAAAGGTTTTACTCAAATTTCAAGTGGGAGTACTCGTTGGATGAAAAATTTGATTCCTCATCCAAGGAGTACCCATGTTGCACACTTTAGATGGACTCTGCTAAATTAAAAATGAGAAATACATGAAAAACATGATTGCAATCACGTTTTTTCATGTATTTTTCATTTTACGCATAACAGGGTCCATCGAAAGCATGCAACATGGGTACTCCTTGGATGAGGAATTAAATTTTGCAACTCAGAGTGCAAGGTTCGGTTTTGAACCAAAGAGTGTCTATTCTGATTGACAGTGGGGCAACCCACAACTTTATTGATGCTCATCTTGTGGAGAGGAGAGTGATCCCCACTGATACTTTTGATGGGTTCTCTGTTTTGGTTTCGGGAGATAGAACTATGTAGTGCATAAAGTATGTTCCATCACTTTCTGTGACTATGGGAACCTACACCTTGGTGGACCATTTCTTTGTAGTTGACATACTAGACACCAACATCATCTTGGGTGTCCAGTGGTTGATTACCTTGGGAAAAATCACCACTGATTGGAAGGCCTTGCAGATGGAGTGGGTGGATTTGAAGAGTGGGAAACAAAAAATAATTCAAGGCATGCACACCTATCCTTCACCTGATGTTTCCACCCAAAAAACAAATATTGAATAGTGCAGTGGGGGCAATGACCTCACAGTTCCTTCTCTCATGCTTATGAGAATGTTGCAAGGAACATTCCTACCTCATGGCAAGCCACTTGGAATGCCATTAGGTTTTGATCATGTGGGGAAAGCCTCACAAAGTGCTGGAGAAATGGAGGAGAAAGCCACAACACTGTGGGAGGAAGCAAAGGGGAGGATCATCCTTCCCACAAATAATTTTGGCATGTGTAATGCCAAAAAAACAATCAGCAACAAGGAAATCACCACCATAGATGCATCAACAACGCTGTCATTATTGAGCTATGTAGATCCATATTGACCCTTAGAGTGCAAGGTTTGGTTACCACTGTAATCTCAAGGTCTCACTGTAATATTCCTTTTTCAGGAATGCTCATAAATCATGCATCAAAAACGCATTTCCAGCAAAAAATGAAATCAAACAGTAAAATGGGCACTTGAATCCCTTATATTAGTCAATATGCATTCTAAATCCAAGAATAGAGCTGAAACAAATCAAAATAGGTGGGCTAAACATATCTCCCACACCTAGGATGATCAAAAAGTGCTAAAACCCCAAGACTACAGAATGCCGGAGTAGCTGCTCAAGGGACTGCGCAGTCTAAGAGAGGGTTTACACATAAAATGATCAGATAATAGTAGATATAATCATATATTGATAAATAATGATGGAGAACAGAGATCTAGTTCCCTCATACAAAATACAAGATAACCTGGCAAGGGTTTCTTGTCAAATACTCTGCATACAGGTGATCTTCAGAAAATAACTGAATAATCACTGCAAAAATGAAGCATAAGAGTATACAAGGCTGAAAGGTGTCTAATTTGATGTAGATACCTCAAGGTCTTCCTCCCATGAAAGTTTGAACCTCTCAATCACAAGGAAACTCAATAATGGAGCCACCAAATCATGCAATGAGCACTGCCACTAAAATAACGCACTCCCTAATAGAAACAACGCTGGGAGGGTATGAGAAATGTGTGTTATGATACCAAAGATATGAAATATTCTCTGGAGCTCTCCAAACAAATCCCTCAAGTGAAGGAAACCTTCCTCGAATGAGAAACTAGCTCATAAGCTGGGATTTCAAACCCTTCCACTGCTGCACCCAGCAACACTGCACAATCTCCGCCAAAGCTGTGCTGATGTAGATGGATGAAGCTTGGCCTAAAAATGTGATGTGGTATGATGAATAAAAACTCCCCCAATGAGCTACTCAAAGGAAAGAGGTGGGATTCTCGCCCGGGAACACCCAGTGCTAAACAACACTGCATGGAACCACTACACCAAAAGCTCGAACTGTTAGTGAGGGCGGCATCCCAGGGTGTTAAGGGTGGGTCTAACCCCATCGGAGCATCTGAGGGTGGGGGCCTAGAAGCTGTGTTGTCTATGAAAATATACACTTTGGCCTGATGCCAAGATCTAAAACTGAGCTCAATCTGATACTACACTCTTCTAGGAGGATAAATGACTCACTCACTGATAGAGATGATAGTAAGATCTAGATCTGAGTAGATCTAGATTCTACTTGTTGCAGCTCACTTGGATAGGGAAACCCTCATTGGATTTATGTTGTCAAAGAGAGATGGAGCTTGGCCATATGCCAGATAGTGGAGAAGAAGCAAAAAATCCTCTAAGAGCTACTCAATGGAAGGATGGAGAACCCCCACAGGAGATCCTCTCTAGTCTCTTGCTAAAAATCCCAGAGAACTAGAATTTGTCTAAGTAGACAAATTCTCCAAAATCATAATGCCTCTTAGACATCCCTTCTCTTGAGCCTTCTCCAAATTCTCTCTGGCATGTGTAGTTCCACTCATGTTGCTACCTGCTACTTTGACATCCCTCATGCTAAAGTCTTCCTCCAAGCTCTTCACCTCTCCAAAATCCAAGAGTGGTGAATCCAAAGACAAGATATCTCTCATCAACTATAGATCATGTGGCCTTCCAGGTGGAATGCCTCCATATAGTGAGAAATCAATGTCAAGAGTATACTGCTCATATGGTTGGGAAACCTTGCCCTTGCTTTCACTGCGCAATACAATCTGCCTCTTTCCTGCACTAGCTCTCTGAAATAGAGAAGGGTGTGTACCCCACTTTGCAGCTGCTGAAAGTTCCTTCTTCCTAAATTAGCTGCAGCTAATAGGAATATTAATTTTTCCTTGTTTATTTTTCATTTCATGTATTGATGAATAAATTGTAAAGGAGGACATGTAAAACTCCTGAAAATCAAGAATAAATCAATGCCTATATGAACAGAGACATATCTGGGCTATGTAAATAAACTCTTGCAGGTGTGAAAGGGTCTAAATCACAAGAATGGATCCTAATTGACCAAATCAACAGCGCAGTCTAGATGCATTGAACCTCCTTGAGGGACAACGCAGTTCTAGAAGGGGATTCTAAATTTGAAAGGGGCTAAACTAATGAAGTGGTTTAGGGTTTTTCCAAGACTCCAATATTATAAAAGGAGGAGGAGAGCAGCAAGGAAAAGGTCATTGAAGACAATATTTTTGAAGGTCTATCTGCTTAGACATCCCTTGTTGGGCATTCCTGTTCAGGAATCCCACCTCCTTCCTTGAGATTCTCTTGGAGGATAATTGTGCTAAAATTCTCCACTATCAGGCTTGGGTCAAGTTTCACCTTACATTACAGTGCTACTCATGATTGAGGGTTAAGCTGTCTTGTGAGTTTCAACAAGTGGAGATCTAGATTTTCTCAGATCTAGATGATAGCAGTGGTTTTTTTCAGTGAGAGTGTAATTTAACCTCCTGGAAGAGTTCATTTGCTGATTATACTTTATATCCACATCTTGGCATTAGGCCAAATCATCTTCAGAAGCTACAGTGCTGTCTCTCTCCCTAAGACAACATTATTTGTAGATCTACAGCTGCAGGGTGCTTTGCTTGCATTTTGGAGGAGAGATCTCCGTTGTTGGGTTTCTTCCTTCACTGTGGTGATCCATAGATTGGCCAACCAATATATGTTCTGTTTTAGATCTGATCTACTATGAACTTGTATTATTCATAATTTCTGAATCATTCTGCAGATTTGAAGTTTTAGATCTCAGATCTACTTCCGGTGCTTCATGTTTTGAGCAAATCCCCAAGGGGAATGTATAGATCAGCTCTTCTTGTACATAGATATGTATTGGATCTATATTTTTATGTAAATATCTGATATATATCTAAAGAATCAATAAACTACTGCTTCAGCCCTAAAAATAACACTGTCATTGTTATGCAGTCTTTTTACATGGTTGTATGACCTCTTTCTTGAGGATTTCTTCTGTATTATTTCATTATTATCCTGTAAAGTGTATGAGTTATGTCCCTGAGCATATTTGTGAATTTTAAAACCTTATTTCAGTCACACCCTTCAGAAAACCACGCTCACATGCTTCAGTAAATTTCTACATAAATCTAGTCTTGGGAAATCAGGGTTTTCTAGCCTAGTTAGGAAAGGAGGAACTGTTTAACTTAGTAAAACTTCTTTTTTTTGCTAAAATTAGACATGGGATTCCCTAATAACCCTAGATATAATATCCAACCACTTTCCCATCTTATTTTTGCACAAATATCTTAATACACTCGTTTTAGGGCCAAAATCTTCACTTTTCTCCACCTTTTGCCTTGTAAAACGCTGTATAACTTTGCTGCTGTGTATTTTACTGAAGTTTAAGTGTTTTTACATCTGTATGAAGCATATTGATGTAGCTCCACATTGGTAATAATTCATATTATTCCCAATCTGTAGTTGTTCCTGAAAAAGGGATATTACAAACATGGGTACTCCTTGGATGAGGAATTAAATTTTGCATCCAACGAGTACTCCCGCTTGAAATTTGAGTAATAACTTTGGGAGATAAGTTGAAAATATCAGTTGAAAAATTAGTTTTATTATTTTATTATTTTTTAATATTTTTACCCTGTTACTTAAAAAATGGTGAATCATCCCCCATGGTTGACATCATCATCTTGAATCATATTGGTTATTATAAAGTTGATTTTGGTTGTACATTTTTCTTAGGAGGCCTATTTTAGACCTCAAAAATCCCCTAATGAGTCCTCTTTATGATCTGAGTATGATTTTGGCATTTCAAACTTAGTTTTGGGCTGCAAGAAGTCTTCAATCTGTTTGCCACTTTCGAACACTTGCCAATAATCTATGTTATCAGGGACTGCTAGTCTGTATTTGAACTTTACTGTGTATTTTTCATTGACATGAGGCAATTTACAAGTGCTGAAACAAAGGCTAGTTCATTTGCAAGGATGTTTTGAGTTCTTAGGAAAGAGTTAAGTTCATATTTTTCAAATGTTTTCATGAAGTCTAAGGCAACATTTCTATATTCTCTTAGCCTAGGATTTTTGGCTGAATATTCTCCTTTTATTTGCCTAATAATTAACTCAGAATATCCTTGAACAAAAATCCTCTTAGCTCCTATCCTTTTCAGCATTTTTAACCCTAAGAGAAGAGCTTCATACTCTGCATTATTGTTTGTACATGGAAAATCCAGCTTGTAAGAGTGACCTTCATTAGTGTTGTGTATCCAAGCACTTGCTCCTGAACCAGCTTTGCTACAAGAGCCATCAAAGTTCATGTTCCAAAGTGTTTCAAGTTCAGATTCACCATTATGTTGTTTTTCATGGATGCTAGGGTTTTGGCTATTATGTTCTTCATTTTGTGTTTGGTTTGACTGTTCTGACAGGTCTTGCTCTTCCTCTTTTTCATCTACTTATTTATTAATGTCATCATTGTACAAAATAAATGAATCAAGGTCTGAATGGATATAATAGAGAGGGGAGTTATTTGGCCTATCTTGGCTGCTTACCATGCATTTCATGTGAGATTATCTGTACAGTCTTCTTGTTTGGTTAAAGACTGGAATGGTAGCATATGTCATGTCCATTTTGAGGTTTCCTTGGAGTTTGGCTCCCCATGATCTTGATAAAAGCATGCCATATTTTGGGGGAATGTCAGCCACAAAAATATCCATGAATAGGCTCTTGGATGGTATTTGTGCCAGTTTGACACACAGATCTTTGATTAGGCCCAGACATTTAACTCTACTTGAATCAGAAGGGAAAAATTCTTTGTAAGGTATGGTTATTTCGAGGCCTAATCTCTCCATCACTACCTTTGGCATGAGGTTATGTGAAGCACCAGAATCTAGCATGGCATTGTGTAGGATTTTGTCATGAATGTTCAAGATGACATAGAATGGAGGAACAACTCCCTCTTGAAACTTTCCTTCTACCTCTGGTCCAAACAACAATTATGGCTTGTCATCAGTCAGATTCAGAGTATCGGTGTCATTTCCTATATTTAAAGCTTCCAAAACTTGGGATCTATATACATCTTGAGTCACTAATTTAGTAAGGGGTATGGCTATTTTTATCTTGGCGATTTCACTCTCAATACTGAATTCTGTCTATGTTCTTGGTATATTTACATGAGTTTTATCATACATGGTCTTTTCAGCGACTTTAGCTTGCTGATTTTTGTTTGGGATCTCAGTTAAACCCGTTTTTTCAGGGCCACTAGTTGATGTACTAGGGAAACTTTGGTCACCATCATGTTGGCTGATTTTTTTTTATTTTTCTTTGATCAAGATTCTTAGCCATTATGTTGGTATTTTCTGCTGTCTTTTTAGGAATATTTTCAGGGGTTTTCCTAGCAGAAATTTCTGGTTTGTTCCTCTTGGGGATATCTTGGGTTTCCCTACTTCTGGGGTCATATTGCCTATGAACCTCCATGATAGCATTTTCAAATCCTAGTTTGTATTCTTTAGAATCCTCATATGTTCTTTCAGTTTGGTTTGAGGAAAACAGACCTTGTTATTCTTCTGTGAGAAAGAAAACATCCTCACTATCAAAGCCTATTAGATTGACATGGTTTTCTTTCTGCTCTCCAGTCTCTCTTTCCTCGTCATCTACATAGTTTTCTTATAAAGGAGGTCTAATTTGTTGGTCATTTTCTATTTTTCTTATTTGAGGAGGGTCCCTTTTGAAGTTTTGGTTTCTATTTCTGTTTTGAGGGTTTGTTTGGTTTTCCCTAGGAGGTGCTCTTTCATTCAAGTTGATTCTCTCCATCATCCTTGCCATTTTCCTAACTAGGCTGTCAATTTTAGCATCGGATGTGGAGGACATAGTTTCCTCTTTGTATGTAACCTTATTCTCTACTCACATTCTAGCCCTTTTAGTAATTAGTTTGGCTTCTACACTTACTGCTCCCCTTTGCATGTATTCTAAGGTAAGGGGATCTCTTTCTCTTAATTGATAAGCCATGTCTGGATCAAATCCATCTGGAAATTTTACTAAGGCTAGGCCTTTTGGGGGTTTCATGTGGGGAGGGAGTGCATTATATACACTATTGAACCTAGTGCAGTAGTCTTGAACACTTTCCCCAACATTTATTTTAAGGTTATCATACTCTAATAGGATTTGAAGAGGATTTTTCTTAGTCTCCCACTTGTTTATGAATGTTTGATAAAGGGAAGGGAGATCATGAATGGTATTAGGGGTTAAGTTCTTGAACCATTTCTTTGCTTCACCCCCTAAAATTTGGGCAAAAATTCTCGTCTGTATCGTTTCATCTTCTATTTCTTGGTAATCAGAAGCATCATTCATCTTGTATACATGCTGTTGGGCAGTTGTAGAATCAGTTCCATTAAAGTGAGGGATTCTAGATTGATAGTCCTGTGGTAGGTAGTAAAGGTTGTGGTAGTATCAGGGGGGCATACCATGCTGCCATTATAGGAGGTAATGGAACCCAGTTAGGATTTATAAGAGGAGGGTTTATGAGTGGAGGTGGAGGATGAAATGGAGTGGTTTGCACAGTGGATGTATGAGTGGGGGTAGCAGATGTACTTGGACCAGCTAGCTGATTTTGAGCAGATTTGGAACGAAAGGAGTCAAAGTGTTGGAGAAGATGAAAATCATGAGGAGTGAAAGGAGAGGCTTCTCTACTAGGACTCTTCTCTAAGCTTGAAGGCTCAAGGTCTATCTGGTCTATCCAACTTTGAGACTTATTTATCAATAGATTTCTTCTATGGTGTAAGTCAAATTGGGTATCTTGCAAGAATGTAAGGTTTTCAGGAAAATAACTTGCTTTGTGAATTGGTCTGACAATAGTTGAATCTTCAATCCTAGATGTTTTTCTTAAGATTCTTTCTGGGTCATCAACTATATCAGGAGGGTTTGGGTCCGGGTGAGATCTGGTGCTGATTCTTTGTGAAGTCAGATTTCAGACCCACAACACAGAGAGGCTGAAAGTTTGTAAAGGTTTTGAAAAACAGACCTATCTAAAAGATGATTGAATTCACACAGTATGTGACTGAGTTTCCTTCTATCAGGTTTGATTAATATGTTCCCAGAGGAGTCTATGAGAAATAATGGAGTCACCAAGTCTACTGGAAACTAGTGGAGTCACTAGGTCTACTAGAAACTAGTGGAGTCACCAGGTGGATGATGCTAACTGTTTTGAGGATTTTTTTTTCTTCCACCATCAACAATTGGATACCAATCTTGAAATATTTTTAGGTTTTCTGAGTTCTTTATTTACCACCAAGATTTTCAATAAGTGGTCCCACCATGATCATTATTATGTTAGGTCCCTGTAATTTGTCAGATTGGCAATACCAAATAGACAAGGGTAACATCAAACCAAATTTGGAGTCCTAGGAGCTAGCCTTCCTGGAATCAAAGAGGGCTCTCTCTATATTTGATAAAAGATATGACTTGATTGATTTAGGGTGTTGATTTTAGGCTAGTTATAATGATAGGGTTTGTTTGTTTTGTTTTGTTTGGTTGGGTTGCTTGTTAAGTAGAACAGATAGAGTAAGAGAAATTCAAACCATTGGGCTATGGGGTCTGTGAAAGGTTTGAAGATAACAACAATAAATCAAGGGTGTTTCATAGGGCAAGCTAACAAAGCCAAATGGATCTTAATCGCTTCTGTGGGTGTGAAATGAACATTAAATTTGTGAATTTAGTAGGTTTAAAGGTCAATTACAAATCCTTTAACATATACTATAACAAGAAGAGTCTTTAAGAGAACTATGCTTAAGAAAGAATCAAAGGACAGGGTACACCATAAAATTCTTTGACCTAGCTTTATCAAGTAAACTTTGAGACAACAATCCAACAAACCCTAGAGAGCATGGAACTCCTAAATTCTTTAGATATTTACCTTCAGAGAAAGAAAAAATTCAAGATAAAAAACAAGTGATGATTAAAGAGCAGGGAACTCCTAAATCTATTCAATCAGAATTTTAAAGACCTTCAAAGTGACTATTCAAGATGGACTAAAGGACAGGGCAAACCATAAAATTCTTTAGCCAAACCCTAATTAGTAAACTTCAAAGAAAAGGCCTTAAAAACAATGTTTCAAGCTACACCAAAGGACAGGGCATACCATAAAATTATTTGGATTGACTCCATTAAATCATTTTCAAGAAAACAAGCTAAGTGGAACCAGAGAGCAACTAAGAATTCTCTAATCAGACTTAGCAGAGGAAAACATTTGAAAAATAGAAGGCAGATAGGCTTAAGGTGCCTCTAGCATCATATCTTAACCTAAATTTTATGTTCTATTGCAATAGAAAAGATGAACAATATGGGAAACATAAGGAAAAAATAAGTAAATTGGAATAACATCACCATTTGAAAAATTCCATGAATCCTACATTGTTCTTGCTCTATTATCATTCAGTCCAAGACAATTACAAAGCTCCAAAGCCAAAAACTCTTTATCACTCAAAGTCTATGTGATTTTCATCTCAACAATCAACCAACCAAATTATGAAGCATTGCATGCAGTATTTAACTGAAAAATGAGGAAGTAAACCCTAGCTAGGGTTTTAGAAGTCATTAATTACATATTAAATGCATTTGACCTTTGAGACCATGCAAGGCCGTGGCAAGGCCCAAGGCAAAAATATCTAAACTCATTTATGACAAAAATAACTTCTAACATAACTATTTGAGCTAATTTTGGAAAAAAGTTGACTTTAAGGCTTCAAGAGATCTTTTGAAATAACTCCTAGCTAGGGCGCACCTCCAAGGTACAGGAGTGCAGCACTAGGGCAAACGCGCAGCACCAAGACTGGGAAAATTTCCTGTTATGCAGCTGAATTTTGGAGGCTTTCTTGGTGTCCAAATGAGCTCCATGATAGCTCACTGGAAATCCTGTCTTGTCTAGTTTCTAGATATATCTTTGTTTTAAAAAATGGTGCCTATTTTACTTGTCAAAAATCCATTCTCCCAAGACTTCTAAACGTGTAGTGCCAATGCTGAAAAATAGGGTAGAAAGGTGATTTTTTTGTAGTTTTTGGCCCTTTTGAGGGACCAGTTTTACTCCAAATGGTCTGAAAGTTTTTGAGGATGATTTCCTTGGAATGAGGAACATGAATATGTTGAGTTTTTCCCATTTGAGTGCCCCAAAAAGAGTTCAACGCCAGTGGCGCTGCATGTTTGGCGCTTTTTTCTGCATGCCAAACTGTCAAAAATAAAAAAATGTGCACAAGGTGCCAAAATTTGGAAATTATCTTTCTGATCATGGTTGGGATGCTTGAAGGGACACATCAACAAAGAATGTTCAGTTTTTCCTTCTCTTTTGCCTCATTCTGAGCTTGAAATCTTTGCAAGGGCTCGTTTAAGCTTGGCCCTTGCAATCCTGTTTCTCATGGCATAATGTTTGGCCATCTTCTTCTGCATGTCAATGTCTCTTTTGGCCTTCTCTAGCTGACCCTCTAGGTGCAAGTTTTCCCTCTCTAGCCAAGACTCCCTATCTCCATCATTTTCTATGGCAAGTAGCTCACTTGGAGTGAGCTTCTCCTCCAAATCTGCTTCTTTCTCTCTTTCCCGAGCTAAATCCTTCTTCAACCCAATTGTTCTTGGCCTCTTCCTAGGAAGTTGTTCTTCCTCACCCTCACTGTCATCAAAAGTTCCCAAGGTCTCATCTACCAATGCTTTGGCTCTTCTGGCCTCCTTTTTAGCTCTGATTTCTTTGACCTCACTGATGGCCTTCTTTGCCTCTAACTGCTGATTTTCCAACTCAAAATAGTTGATCACATTCTTTGCCCTACCAAGATTAGCTTGAAGCTCACTAATCTTGGCATCCTTGCTTTTGAGTAGCATATTTGTGATCCTCTCCTCATCATCATCCTCTAGGTAAATCATTTGAAACTCTTCCTCAGTTTCATGATTGTTCTCCTCCTCAATAGTGATAGGTTCTATGACCTTTTCCTTACCCTTTTCAAGCTATTTTGTTGATGTAGAAGGCATGGCCCCTTGCATCTCAAGTGCAGAAAACACATGCCTGTAGCCCCTCCGGTATGTCAAAGGAAATGGCTCAATGTAACTCATTTTAGTTCCATCTATCTCAATGTTCACATCACTGCTTGATTCTTTGTCATCATGATATGAGGGTGAAGGTTTGTGGAAAGGTGATGTGGAATGGTCATCATGGGGTGATTGTATGTGACTGGACGGTGATGCATGAGTAGTGGGATGTGATGGAGAAGTAGGAATGGGAGGATGAGATGAGGAAGGGATATCTTGCTGATGATGGCCATGTGGAGTAGTGAAAACCTCATGGGAAATGAAGGTATCCCATGGAATGTTCTTATGATGTAGTTGATGCATAACCACCATCTTCATAAGTGAATGATGGAAGAGGCTCTGCATTTTTTGATTGTAGTCTCTCTTTTGCACTATGTAGGCAATTTTTTCAATGCTTCGGTAAAGATAATATGGTATATGCAGCATCCTTACTCTAGTAAAATGCATAAGGAGACAGATGTGGTATGATTAGAGGTGGGAAAAACTTCCCTCACATGTGAAATACTTCATGATTATCCTCATCATGGGTGCATATCTATCAAGTAGATGAGAAAAAGGAAATATGGATTTGTGGTGATCTTTATATCTCGGTTTAAGGTATGGTTAAAAGTAACTCATGTCTAGGTTTGCTTGCTTGAACCACTTTTCTCCCACACTTGGTATTCGTGTAGCATCTGCAATGGCATTTGTAGACAACTCAAAGGTAACCTCGACAAGATTAACTTGTTTTTCATGCAAATTGATAATGAATAGTTTTGTTATCTCAGGGTGGTTTTGTACTTGCTGCACCTTCTCAAAAAATTCAAAGAAACCTACATGTTTGAAGCAGGAAATAGTAAGAGGAGATTCCATGAGTTCCCTTGAATTGAGGGGTTCAAATCTGTTTATCTTCCCTCCTTTGGATCATGCCTCCTTGGAATTTTGGCCTCACCACCACTGTCTTCACCCTCAGACATGTTAAAGTCTGTTTTGGAAACCTTAGGGTTGATGTGAAATGAATGAGGGGAAGGAATGAAATGACAACTTTGCAAATGAACAGAATGAGTGAAGGGGGTAAACTATATGAATGAAAAACCCTCAAGCAATATAATGACCCTTGTTTATAACTGATTTTCTTCAAGGAGGATGAATTAGGGATGAAACAATGATTTCAATCTTAAAACCTAGGGTTTGATTAGGGTTTCATTCCATTCAATTAATAATCATCAAATAGCTTTAAAAATATGGCTCATGTTATGTACTTACCACTTTAAGATTGCTTGGATGATTATGGCAAGAGTTTGAAGGTGATTTGGATTGATTTGAGTGGTTGGAGTACTTGGAAACCCTTCCTATCCAATAGCTGAGGGTGCAGTGCCAAGCTAAGCGCGCAATGCCAGTTTTGAGTGCACATCACCAAGTAAAATGAGCAGAGGGCCTGTCGGGCAAGAGCGCAACACTCCTCCAAGCGCGCAACACCACCTCCCAGGCACACAATGCCTTCATAATTTGTATGGGGGGGAAATGTCAAGCACATAGCGCCAACTCCCAGGCACGCAACTCTAAGCCAAGCGCGCAACACAAAGACAATTTTCCCAAATTTGCTCAGAAAACTCATAACTTCTTCTCTCCTTGAAACTTCTAATGCTTTGCAAGGCAACAATGATTCATATGAAATGTAAAATGGTCTTTTATATATAAGAGGAATTTGATTTAATTATGAAAACCCACTTTCTAATGTTTGAAGCCTTTTTTCCCTTTTCACTGATATTCTTTTACAATTTTTCCTTACAGGTTGATGAAGTCATGAAGTTGACTTTTCTTTTGGTCATTGAGGCATGACAAGTTCATTTTGACACCTTTGGGATTTAGTCACATAGTAGCATCTTCAAAATATTCTATAGTTTCCACAATAAAGTTCACCTTAACTCTTCCGTCTTCTCTGGCCATTTTTCCAAAACCCTAGGTGTCTGCAGTATTTACAACAATCATCAGTGTTGTCTTTTCAGTTTTCTATAGCCCTTTCAAGTTCATTCATTTCTGTCTAGTTCACCTCACCTTTTTCCATATTTCTTCAATATATTCTGATAGACTTTCTTCATGTTTGACCTTGTGTGCTTCCTCCATGTCATTTTCTTCAAGTGATCATTGTTTTGGCACTCAACTGGACCATCAAGTTCATAACCCTAGTCCTCTACAAGACCAAGTTGTTCCCCTTTCCTTTGCTGTAAGTTATTTTCATTTAGGAGTAGACAATCTACCTCATCAATACTTTCTACTGATAAATCTCCCAACACTCCTGCATAAGTGCTAGACTTTGTCCATTTTCCTCATTTGCAGGTTCTGAACTGAGAAGAAAAACTTCTTTGGAAATTTTAGGTCCTTCTTGAATAACCATGTATTGACATTCTATTACATCTAAGCTAGATTCCAGCAAAGGAAAAGCAATGCCTAAAACATCCAAGGATGACCTTAAACAATGTAAAACCCTAATGACCTAATGGGGTTTTCCTTTGACCCTATTTTGACTGAAACTTGGCTTGGATATTTTCAAGTGAAAACAGAGTATTCTTACAGGTTATAACTATGCCCAAAGGGACATGGGAATGAGTTGGCTATAGGAAACCCTAAAGGGAGGATGGAGTCTATTGATAGTGAAAATAGGTCAATGAGGTCATAGGCAGGGAAGGAGGATGAAAATGAGAGGTATAAGCCCATGATGAGTCTTTTAGGAGCAATAGGGTGGCTTTGGGAAGACCAACTGAGGAAAAGTGAAAATAGTTTTATAAGGATAATGAAGGAAGTGAGATTTATATAACTTAAGATATTCAAGGAATATTGTTTTTAGAAAAATAGAACCATCCTATAGTCATCTAAAGATAGTGAAAAAAACTGATGACTAGCACCTTGACCGGATCTACAAAATACCAAGGGCCGAAAACCATCATGCCCCCAAAACATGTGCAAACCCATGCACAAAACCACAGAAGTTGATAGATTGAGACTTAATGCGGTAGAGCATGTAGAAGCACCTACTTCATTGCACAGACATAGACAGTCTCCAGATAGGTTTATTGGATACATGGCTCATATGAGCAAGTTTATTATGATAGAACCATCTTACTTTGAGGAATCAGTGCAGTAACCAATTTGGGTTGATGCTATGGTTGAGGAGTATGACTCCATCGTCAAGAACAGTGCATGGGAATTTTTCCCAAGACTAGTCGGAAAATCAGTGGTTGGATCTAGATGGAACTGTAAGGTGAAGCAGGCGATAGATGGGAGTGTGGAGAAGTAAAAGGCTAGATTTGTAGCTCAAGGATTCTCACAAGTTGAGGGGATTGAATATGAGGAGACTTTCACACCGATTGCAAGGTAATCATTGATTATATCTATCCTTTCACTCTCAACGCAGATGGGGTGGAAGATACATCATATGGATGTGAAAACTGTGTTTCCTAATGGAGTTATTGAGGAAGAAGTGTACATAGAGCAGCAAGAATGTTTTGATATCTTTGACAATGAGCCACATCTGTGTCGACTTAGGTTAGCACTGTATGGGCTAAAGTAAGCACCTCATGCTTGGTGCACTGGGATTGACAGATATTTCATTGGGTTGGGCTTCACCAAAAGTGAAGTGGATGTGAACCTGTACTAGATTGTGGCTGATGGTAAGCTCTTGATTATCGTACTTTATGTTGATGATCTAATTTTGATAGGTGATGAGCAGCTGATAACTTCTTGCAAGGAGGATCTTGCAAGGGAGTTTGAAATGAAGGACATGGGACTCCTTCACTATTTCCTTGGTTTGGAAATATGGCAGCAGGATGATGAGCTATTTGTTTCTCAAGGAAAGTGTGCCAAAGAGATTCTGAGTAAGTTTCACATGGAGAAATGCAAACCCATGGAGACTCCTCTTCCAGGAAATTGGAGGAAGGAGGATGCTACTTCAGGAGAGGTAGTGGATGCTACTGTTTACAGGTAGCTAGTGGGTTTGCTGATGTACTTGGTGAACACCAAACCAAACATTTTCTATAAAGTTAACTTGCTGAGTCAAGCTATGGCTAAGCTGACCAAGCTCTTTTGGAAGGCGGGGAAGCATGTCTTGAGATATATTAGGGGAAATACAGAGTATGGATTATGGTAGAGATGGATAGAGGGAGTGAAGCTTCAAGGCTTCACAGATGCATATTGGGCAGGCAGTCCATCGGAAAGAAAGAGCACATCAGGAGGGATCTTCAGCATAGGATCGACGAAATATTCTTGGTACAACATGAAGTAGCGATATGTGGCACTTAGTTCAGTTGAGACAGAGTACATAGCAGCAATTTAGGCTACATGTGAGGCCATCTGGATGAGAAATATCCTGGTTGGTTTGTTTGGTTCTCATATGGATCCGACGGTGATACATTGTGATAACCATAGTTGCATTAAACTCTTGGTTAAGCTAGTATTCCATGATAGGTCCAAGTACATATACATCTAGTACCACCATCTCAGAGATTGTGTTCAGAGGCGCATTATGTTACTTCAGTACATTCTCACGAAAGATCAGGATGCAGATATTTTGATGAAGTCACTCGCTAGGATCAAATTCGAATACCATGGAGGCGGGATTGAGGTGGCAGATAATCCCTTTCTTGTTGAGAGGGAGTGTTGAAAAGTAAACAAGAAATGTTTGTCTAATTCAATTTTCCCTTAATTAAATTGGAAAATAAAATGTAATCTTACCTCATAATCACTTACAATAGTTATCTCAGTGTGATAAAACTTAGTTAGCTCACAAATTTAGAGTTGAGGGTGGTTGGTGAGGCATGCAAAGTGATTCTATTAGTTATGGAGTTCGAATTGCACTTAGTGCATTAGTTTAATGCATGAGAAATAAATTAACTCAATTTATTGAGTTAAAGTCAGTTGAACTAGTTGTAACTGTTTGTTGCACTAGTGAGAGATCAAGTGAATTAATCAGATTGTATTCACATGCAGTGATCTACCATGCAACTGATGATTTACTACTAATAGTTGCATGGATGTCAGTTCCAGTGGAGACTCAATTGAGACAAAGGTTAAAGGGATGTTAAATATCAGTTGTATCATTAGTAGGATGCCCTCATGGAACAAGACATCCATTGGATTTCCCATGAGCATTGTGAAATTTTGGAAGGTTGAAATTCCTAAAGAATAGGGATTGCATTCCAGATGAATTATGCAAGCAAGGCATGCTGATTAGAGGCATGAAATTGGCTAAGTGTTGGTTGATTTTGTCTGGGTCAGTGTGAGACAATTGTGAGAGTGTAGGAGACTCTTGTGAGTAGAGTGAATTGTAATTGTTTCATGATTAGATGGTGAATATACAATAGAATATAGAGGGGTTTTGAGCATCAAGCTTTCTCGAGGAAAATATTCGTGTTGTGGTTTGATTTTCTTCTTTATTTACTTGTTGTGATTGGCGATCGTGTTTATTTTCTGAAATTAATTTGTAGAAGGATTCAGTATCTAGCTTTAGTACATTGTTTGATCTGATTGAATCCATTGATATACATATATTTATGTAATTTCTACACATATCATATGTGATGGCACATAATGCATTGGTATATATCTTGAAAGTCGTGAATCATATGTGATGATGTGTAAACTCATATTTAATTCATATATATATGTATATGTATATGTATATGTATATGTATATGTATATATATGTATATGTATATGTATATGTATATACACACACACACACATATATATATATATATATATATATATATATATATATATATATAGATATATATATATATATATATATATATATATATATGTATATACAAATATATATATATATATACATATATATATATATATATATATATATATATATATGTATATACATATATATATATATATATATATATGTATATATATATATATATATATATATGTATATATGTATATATATACATATATATATACATATATATATACATATATATATACATATATATATACATATATATATATACATATATATATATACATATATATATACATATATATATACATATACATATATATATATATATATATATATATATATATATGTATATATATATATATATATATATATATATATATATATATATATATATATGGTTGGGATCATCTGTATGATTTTTTTCATATGTTAGTTCATGTATATATGATATATATATATATGTATTGGTGCTTGGTATGACATGCAATTTTTTTTTAGAGAAGTTGAGACGTATTACATATACATGGATATTTAAAGAACTTGAAGTTAAATTTCAGTGAAGTCAAATTCAAAATTTAATGATGGATTCACTAATTTCCATTTTGAAGTTGTTCTCTTTGGCAAAGAGAACTATCATGAGTGATCTTGGAAGTTAAAACATACCTTAATTTTTAATGAGTTGTGGAAAAGATTTTACGAAGGAGAAGGAGGCAATGCATCTGAAAAGCCTACTTCAGATAAGGAGCTTGGCATATGGGAAAAAAAAATAGAAAGGCCTATGCCTTGATTGCATCATCAGTAAATGAAGAGGTGAGTCATCATATTTACCAATTTTCAAATGCCTTTGAAGCCCTTAAAAAGTTGAAGGAATTATATGACTCACACTCTGAACTTGAATTTTTTCAATTGATGATCATGTTGTTCAATCTTGAGTTTAAAAATGATGACCCTCTCACCTTAGCATTATAAATAAGATCCATTATGCATGACATAAACACCACTTGTATTGAAATATATGTTCCTCTCACTGCTCATGTCAAGGAACTATATCCCACTTATTCAAATTATCTTGAATCATTGCAAGTAAGTGGAAAACTTAAGGAGATTTCCTTTGACTCCCTTGAGAAGAAGTTTGATGAAAGAGAGAAGGATTTTGGGAAGAATAGAACTCATTATTATTCTGAAGAAGGTGTTTTCCTTTCACAAAAAGAGAAGAATCATGCAAAATATTCTTCTAGAGGAAGAGGCGATCGAAGAAGAAGAGGAAGGAAGAATTTTAGAGGTATGGGAGCATATAATTCCAAGGAGAAAGGTATGATCTTCATTACATATGGTGTAATAGAAATGGACATGATTCTTCCACATGTAAGCTTCCTTGGGAAAAAATTGAGCAGAAAAGAAATGAAGAAAAAGTTTAAACGCTTGGTAAAGGAAAAGCACCCGAGTCCGCTCATTATGTTATGGAACATTGCAACATTTGAATAACTGAAGACTTATACAATGCTTCACTTTCTTCATGGAAATATGCTTGGTTGCTTGATCCAAGACCAAATTTCCACATGAATTTCAAAATGTATTTCTTTGAATAATTCACTGATAATGTCAATGGAGCAATATACTTTGCAGACAAGTCAAAATTCAAGCCATCGGGGCTTGGCACCATCAGGGTCAAATTTCCCGGTCTTCCAGACTTTCTTCTACATGATGTTCTATACCTCCCGGAGTTGGAGAGAAAATTTCTCTCTTTGGACCACATCCACCAACAAGGACACTCCATTCATAAATGTGATGGCAAGGTTGAGGTTAGAAAAGCATTAGATCACTCACTTTTCATGACTGGGATAGAAGAAGAAAGACTTCTTAAGCTGTAAGGAACCTCTGCTCATGCACAAAAAAATCTCATACAGTTCTCATTATGATGAAGGTACACTTCCATCAAGTCTTTTATGGCATGCTATATTTGGGCACTTTAACTATGACAACCTTCGTTTGTTGAAGAAAAATGGTGTTACTGATTTTCCAACTATTCCTAGGAAACTTAAGAAATGTGATGCTTGTATCTTAGGAAAGCACAAAAAACCATTTTTTCATGATTCTCGTTCCAGAGCACATAGAAAACTTGAAATCATTCATTCTGATTTATGTGGCCTAATTCCTGTTCTTTCTGCAAATGTTAATAAATATATGATGACATTTATTGATGAATACACCAGAATGTGTTGGATTTATTTATTGAAGAAAATATTTGAAGCTTTTGAAACATTCAAGAACTTTCATGCACGTATTGAAATTATGCACAATCTCATATTATATCTATTTGTACTGATAATGGAAAATAATATACATCAAATGAATTTGAAAACTATTTTCGCCAACATGAGATAAAACATCAAACAACCATGCCTTAGAATCCCCAACATAACAGAGTAGCTGAAATAATGAACAAAATAATTTTGAATATGGTATGTTTGATGATGTTTTTCAAGAATGTTAAGTTGATGTTTTGGTCCTGTTGCGGTTCTATGTGTTGCATATATAAAGAATAGGTGTCCATCTCATGTTATAAAAAAAAAACTTCTTATGAAATTTGGTATGGTCACATTCCTTCGGTAAGGCATCTCAAGGTTTTTGGTTCCACCTATTTGCCTTAATACCTAATGAATAAAGAAAGAAAATCGATGCAAGGAGTCACAAATGCATCTTCTTGGGGTACTCAAATACCTCCAAATCATATTGTCTGTAATGTTCCCAATTTTTAACCTCAAGCTAAAATGGAACATTATAGTTGCACATTTTATTTTTGTTTAATAAAATGGGCAAGGAGACACCTTAGCCCTCTTTTGATGAAGAAATAACACTCCTTATGTGAAAAGGAGGCAAACAAGCAGCTGGAATAAACACCTAAGGGTGTGAATGGAACCCAACTCACTTTATTTAGTCACCTTTGACTAAAGTCAATAGCGCTGCCCAAGGAGGAGAGGCTTCCTAGAGAAGCTGCGCAGTTTTGGAGGGAAGAAACTCATGTGAGGGTGGAAACCCTAATTGGTGGGACCATGGCAGAGGAAAGGTTCCTTTCTTTATAAGGAAGAGATGGCAGCCCATTTTCATACATGTTTTGGAGTTTCAAACTTGGGTCTGCAAAGGCTTGCTTCCCCGGGTTGTTTAGCAGGGTGATGGTGCCCTCGGGCACTAGTGTGTTCCCGGTCAGGAATCCATACCTCTTCCTTAAGGAACGATTAGGATTGAGATGATTTTCCTCAATCTAGCATTGGCCACAGCTACATTCATCTTCTACAGCATTAGCTCTATAACAGAGAGGACGTTGTGTTGCTGGGTGCAGCAAGAGAGGAACTCATGGAGTCTCTCTTGTCTTGTTTTCTTCAGTGGAGGAGTGATCTATTCATTGGAGGAGCTGAAAGGAGGATTATCGGGCTATATTTCAGATCTTTTGGCATGGGCCAACATTCCATCATCTCCCACTGTGTAGTCCATGGAGGAAACTGCGTTATTTCAGAGGAGGCAGTGAGAGAAGGGTTTTAGAGCTTCAAAGGAGGAGTGTTTTTGAGACAAAGGGACCAGCCCTTTTCTTGAAGACATTATCAGAGGAGGGAATCTGCATTTCAGATCTGCCATAGCCTCATTCATATTTTGTATCAGTTGCATTGACAACTCAGTTGTCACATTTTGTATTCTCCGGCATTTCTAGCAATCTCTCCTAGATTGGCTAGAAATCCTGTATTTTAGCCCATTTCTCTGTTATTGGGCTAATATTTGTTTTCCTTCAGCCATATTTGTATTTCATTCATATTAATCAGCCCATACCTTCATAGAGACAGTGCAGTCACTGCTCTCCGGCATTTTGTGGAGCTGCAACAACTTATGTACTTTGTTGTTCATTCATTGGAGGTTGGTTCTTAAAGCTTGAGTGGCTTGTCCCTCAAATATTTCTTGTATATTTCTACTGATATATCATAATATAACTATGGCTGTAGTATTTACCTCTTATGGTGCATTTCATAATTGTAGAGTTCATGTTTATGTTCATATATTGCTGTAAGCTCTCTCATTGAGCCTTGTTTTAGAGACCTAGATTGGGGAGATCTGTATAACCCATCTATAATTATTTATTTGAGCTCATTTTCTGCAAGGGAGTTGTATTGGATATTTTATAGGGCATCCCAGTAGTGGTTTTCCTTATTTTTGTAGAGGCTTCCTTATACAACATCCCCAAGGACCCTGTAGCAGAAATTCCCGAAGTGGAATATTGCATATCCATAGACAGAGTCTGTGAAGGGCCAGCTAGCCTCAGGATCTCTCCCTTATTTGGAAGGAGACATATCCTGTAAATTACCCAACAATAAATCTCCGAAATGGACTTGTGATAGCTCACTGAAGAAGGAAATTGGAATATCTGAAGATATTCCCGATAGAGCAGCAAGTTCCAGATTTGGAACATTACAGTGGTATCAGAGCATCAATATTGGCTCAGCTTTTGCACAAGATTTCCATTAGCAAGAGGATCTTCTCTCCAAGGAGAGGATAATGATAGAGGAAACAAGGAAAGGATTGACAGAAGAGGAGGTTTCCCTTCTTCTTTTTCAGACCATTGAGGAGATTATTGAAGATCTTGATGAAAGGGAAATTTGGAGAAATTTTCTGAGAGGGTTTGTTGATGGGACAAATCCTAGCTACTTTCATGAAGGGTGTGAGCATTCAGCCACACATGCAGATACAAAGCGTAGTCCTTTGTTCACTTGCATTGCAAGGGAGTAGAGTAAGAAAATGAGGCCGTAGGAGGAGGAGCGCTGCAACTCAAGGTATGGCTCATGATTGTTGGTTTGAAGGTTTCATTTTTCATTGTCATGCAAATGCAAAAACTTGTGATGCATTCACTAAGGGTTTGATGGAGAAACTTGGTGAAACTCATTGTGTCATAAACACAAACACTTTGCATACATTGGAAAGTACCAATAACGCTGTCACATGAGGAGGAGATCCATCACCACATGGAGGTGAAAGGGGAGCCATTGCTTCCACTAGAGGAGCCCTTGTGTCTTTGCAAGGAGTTCCAAATATTTTTGCATGTGAGTACCAAGACACAATTCTAGAGCCATATGTAGCATTTGCTGGGGATTGTGAGATGGAGGAAGAAGAGCAGAAGGATCAGCATGAATGGATGATAACCATTCTCCCTTATCTATTTCAGAATTTTTCTGCACATGGGAAAGAGACTGCACTGCGCAGAGGAGAGAGAGGGACAAATCATTCCACTCATACATGCAGTCTATTTCAGATCTTGATGTCTCACTTTTTGGAGGCTTTCCACTTGGGAGGCCACTTGATCTAGAGATGATGAGAGGCATCATGCTATTTGGTTCACCACTATTGGATTCCAGAGAGGTGGAGACATTAGAGGAATCCAACACAGCGCAGAGAGTTTGGGGATAAGCACAAGGAGGAGGGATACACTCTATCACTTTCAGTACCACCCACTCCCATCATTTTACTGCGCAGATAGAGTTGCTGCAGAGATGGAGGATAGCATCTTGATGATGCAGGATGGTTGCTCCATAGATTTAGTGAGAGAGATGATGCTTCCTTTTTAGGAAGGACTCTTTCATGCATTGGAGTAGATGGAGGCCACTCATGCTTACATTGCCCAGGATAGGGAGATTCTTTGGAGGTGATAGTCTCTCATGGGAGGCTCATTTTCAGAGAGCATAATTTCTATTTGAGCATGAGTAGCTGCATGATAGGCATGGAAGCAACTTGGAGGATGAATTTGGCATGAGGGGATGTCAAGGTATTAGGCAGCAGCGTGATGGAGCACCATATTGCAGAACACCAGTGCTGTCTATGTGGAGGATTGATCCAGGATGGAGGACTCAACTTTGATTGAGTATTCCCCAGGATCTTGGTGCATGCATGATTTTGGATGGCCTTGATGGAGATGGCAGATACTTAGTGGATGATATAATCATCTATCATCATGGCAGGCTCTTCTTGACTAGGGCTTCTAGTCTCAAGGAGACACTATTGCATGCAGCATATGAGGACTTCCTAGCTATGCATTTGGATGCATACTTTGCCTTGCTAGAGGAGTTCACTTGGGAGGGCATTCATCATGATCTACATCAACATATGTATAGATGCAGAGCCCAAATTTTTTTGGAGAGGTTGGCACAACCATTCCCTTACTCATTAGAGGAGAGGGAGAACATTCAGATGAGCCATTTTAGCTCAAGGTCTCAAGTACATGGTAGAGAAGGTATAATTTCCCATTATGTACCTCTTTAATTTATATGAGCATCATATTGATCAAGGAGGATCATCCATTCTTGCACTTGGTATAATGTACTTGCAGCTACTTGTAGCCTTGATTTTGGCTAATTTTGTGATGGTTGTGGGGGAAGCCACATGCTTCTTGGTGTGCACCATTGGCACCAATTTGTATTTCTATGATTCCATCTTGTGAGGAGTTTGTGGCAGCAAAAAAGTGGCTAGAAAAGCACTTGTTACTTTTTATTTTGAGACAGGCCAAGGAGGCGCTGCGTAGGCTCCATGAGTGGAACTTTGAACCACTCTCCAGTTGTCATTTGACAACTTGCTTTATTTGCATATTGCTCCATTGTATTTCAGATGTTTATACACTTATGAGGAGCATTGATTGGAGAGTATTGTATGTACAGCCCATTGGGAGCATGATTCTCCCCATTGTATATGTTTTTTCTTGCAGGAGACACCTTGGGCAAACCATGATTACCACATTGCTACTTGTACCTTCTTGTGGGAGGGACCACTTGGAGAATTTGTAGAGGCATTTCATGGATGATTTTCTTGATGGGGTAGCTTGGGCCATTCTTGGAGGCCATACTATTTCAGCCCAAGGATAGAGGCAGCCCCATGGACACTTCAAATGGAGAGAGGACCATCTTGAGAAGCACAAGCACACTCTCCATTCAGCCCCAACACATTGCAGAAACCGGGGGTTGAGATTTTCATTTGGATGATAGCATGGATGAGAGGATCATCATTGGGAGAAAATTTTTCCCATGCATATCATCACTCCTACCTTAAGGAGGCCACGTTCCAGCGATAAGGATTCCACTACACCTTTTATCTTTCCATGAGGAGCATTGTTGTCAGCTTGCATACTTGGGAGAGAGCATTGGAGGACAGATTCATTGCAGCATATTTGAGCAGTGGTGGGACCATTGATGAGGAGGCCACAAGAGAAGAAGGGGGAGAAAATTTTGTTCTCTCTATGCAGTTTCTTGAGGGCAAGCAACATGTGGGAGGCGAGGACTGTAATGTTCCCATTTTTTAGCCTCAAGCTAAAATGGAACATTATAGTTGCACATTTTATTTTTGTTTAATAAAATGGGCAAGGAGACACCTTAGCTCTCTTTTGATGAAGAAATAACACTCCTTATGTGAAAAGGAGGCAAATAGGAAGCTGGAATAAACACCTAAGGGTGTGAATGGAACCCATCTCACTTTATTTAGTCACCTTTGACTAAAGTCAACAACACTGCCCAAGGAGGAGAGGCTTCCTAGAGAAGCTGCGCAGTTTTGGAGGGAAGACACTCATGTGAGGGTGGAAACCATAAATAGTGGGACCATGGTGGAGGAAAGGTTCCTTTCTTTATAAGGAGGAGATGGCAGCCCATTTGCATACATGTTTTGGAGTTTCAGAGTTGGGTCTGCAAAGGCTTGCATCCCTGGGCTGTTTAGCAGGGTGATGGTGCCCTCGGGCACTAGGGTGTTCCCGGTCGGGAATCCATACCTCTTCCTCAAGGAAGGATGAGGATTGAGCTGATTTTCCTCAATCCAGAATTGGCCATAACTACATTCATATTCTACAGCGTTAGCTCTGCAACAGAGAGGATGTTGTGTTGCTGGGTGCAGCAAGAGAGGAACTCATGGAGTATCTCTTGTCTTGTTTTCTTCAGTGGAGGAGTGATCTATTCATTGGAGGAGTTGAAAGGAGGATTCTTGACCTGTATTCAGATCTGTTGGCATGGGACAACATTCCATCATCTCCCACTACACAATCCATGGAGGAAACTGCGTTATTTCAGAGGAGGCAGTGAGAGAAGGGTTCTAGAGCTTCAAAGGAGGAGAGTTTTTGAGACAAAGGGATCAACCCTTTGCTTGGAGACATTATCATAGGAGGGAATTTGAATTTTAGATCTGCCATAGCCTCATTCATATTTTTTATTAGTTGTAGTGACAACTCAGTTGTCACATTTTGTATTCTCCGACATTTCTAGCAATCTCTCCTAGATTGGCTAGAAATCCTGTATTTTAGCCCATTTCTCTATTATTGGGCTAATATTTGTTTTCATTCAGCCATATTTGTATTTCATTCATATTCAGAAGCCCATACCTTCATAGAGATAGCACAGTCACTGCTCTCCGACATTTTTTGGAGTTGCAACAACTTATGTACTTTGTTGTTCATTCATTGGAGGTTGGTTCTTAAAGCTTGAGTGGCTTGTCCCTCAAATATTTCTTGTATATTTCTGATGATATATCATAATATAATGATGGTTTTAGAATTTCCCTCTTATGGTGAATTTCAGAATTGTAGAGTTCATGTTTATGTTCATATATTTCTGTAAGCTCTCTCATTGAGCCTTATTTTAGAGACCTAGATTGGGGAGATTTGTATAACCAATCTAGAGTTATTTCTTTGAGCTCATTTCCTGCAAGGGAGTTTTATTGGATATTTTCTAGGGCATCCCAGTAGTGGTTTGCCTTATTTTTGCAGAGGCTTCCTTATACAGCGTCCCCAAGGACCCTGTAGCAGAAATTCCTGAAGTGGAATATTGCATATCCATAGACAGAGTCTATGAAGGGCCAAATAGCCTCAGGATCTCTCCCTTCTTTGGAAGGAGACATATATTGTAAATTCCCCAACAGTAAATCTTTGAAATGGACTTTTGATAGCTCACTGAAGAAGGAAATTGGAATATCTGAAGATATTCCTGATAGAGTAGCAAGTTCCAGATTTGGAACATTACACTGTCTATATGATAGAGTGAATAAGAAGATTATAATATCTATGGATGTGATCTTTCTTGAATCTTCCAAGACTGAAAATGTTGTTGAGCGGCAGCTTGATCGCTTGGATAGATTTGGACATGCAAAGTATTTTCAAGAGTTTGATAATGAGATTCCACATCTTGAAGGGGGTATTACTATACTGGATCAATCTATGGAATTTCCTTCTGAAGCAGTCTCTCCCCGCATGAAGCTTCATCCACTCATGACACCTTAAGTGGTGCGATTGATAGAATAGTGATATTCTATCATCGACCCAGGTCATAATCCAATGGGATGAACCTTACGATGGAGGCTGTGTTAATGCAGCAAAAGAGTCTGCAAAATTCAACATTTTGCAGAATTTCCCGGCTCACCATAAGTCCCCATCCTGCTTGTTCAACTGTCCTGAATACGGATGCCACTTCAGAGGACGTCAATAGGCATGAAAGTTTAAAAAACAACATGGAGGATATGTCATCATATGAAGTTGCAAGTGAATGGTGGTGAACAATGGTTACCCCATGCGTAAATCCATTTCACACTTTAGTGGACGATATATACGACCGGTCAAATGGAAGCATATGGGAAGTGTCATCAAATGACGATGGAAGGGACATGTCTTTGAAAAATAAATATTGTTTGATAAAAAATAATAAAAGAATAGACAACTTGCATAATGAAGTGCCTCATCGAAGTAACCCTAAAAACATACCTTCCTACGTTAACATTAACAAAAAAGTGGTTAATATCTCGTCACATGAACTAAGTAATGTAGAAATGGAGCTTTTGAGCAAGGGTCTTAATTTCGCTGTAGCTCTCAATCGAATTCCTAAAGAAGAGATTATTTGTGATATTGAGGATAGCATTAAACCTCTCGATGAAAAGACAAAGAACTCCTGAGGCAAGAGTGTGTTGTCATCCTGAATAAAGCCAAACTTCCTAAGAGAAATTTAAGTAGTGAATAATTAAGAGCCCTAAAAAACTTAAGAGGTAATGAGAATATTGTCATCTTAAAGGTAGACAAAGGTGGGGCTACAGTAGTTATAGACAAAGATGAGTACATCAATAAAATGAAATATCACCTTCACAATAGTGGCAAATATAAGAAACTCAATGATAACCCTATTTCCAAAGTCATAAAAAATGTCAAAAAAGCCATTAAGGAGTCGAATGTGGATGAAAAATTAAAAAATCGCCTTTACCCGGAGGGTGATACCATGCCTCGCATTTATGGTGCCCCAAAGATCCATAAGACGGGTGCTCCTCTGAGACCTATTGTCAATACTATCAGAGCGCCGACATATGAATTAGCCAAATTCGTGGCACGTACCCTCACCCTTCTTGTCAGTAAAACTAGCTCATTCATCAAAGACTCCAACCATTATGTCGATTTTATTTAAAAAGCCAAGTTGGAACCCAGAGACAAAATTGTGAGCTTTGATGTTGTACAAATCTTTACTAAAATCCCTCTAGTTGAAGCCGTTCAAGTAGTAGAAGAAGTCACAAACCCCCAGACTGCAAAACTCACTAAAATATGTCTCCGCTTCACCTTCTTTACCTTCCCAGGAGAGATATTTGAAAAAACATCATGAGTTTCCATGGGATCTCTATTGTCACCCATAGTGGCCAATATTTTCATGGAGAAAATTGAAAAGAAAGCTCTTGACTCTTACCCGTTGAAACCTAAATTTTGGATCAGGTTCATGGATGACACCAATGTAAATTGGCCACATGGCGATGAAGAATTAAAAAGCTTCTTAGACCACTTGAACAAAATTTCCAAAGACACACAATTTACAATGGAAGGTGAAGAGAACAACCACATACCTTTCCTTGACATTCTCCTCTCAAGAAATGAAGATGGATCCCTTGGACACCAAGTATTCAAGAAGAAATCTCACATGGACAATTACCTTCATGCAGATTCGCAGCACCACCCTGCACAAAAGATGGGGGTTCTATTGAATCTTTTCACACGAGCTTTCAGAATATCGGGTGATACTCATGTCGAAGAAGAAATAGAATATCTAAGAAGATCATTCATAAACCTGGGATATAGTAATAGAGACATTAACATAACTATTCAAAGAGCTAGTTCCGGTAATAAAAGAAGTATAACTGATAATTCCTCAACAACAAAAGCATATATCCCCTATATCTAAGGGGTCATGGATAAGTTGGCCAAAGTTCTAGCCAATAAGGACATCAAAGCATCCTTCAAACCTCTAATAACCATCAGATAGAGGATGAAATCTGTCAAAGATGACCCTGACCACATCCAACAAAAAGGAGTTTACAAAATTAATTGCTCTTGCGGAGAATGCTATGTTGGGGAAATAGGTAGGACCTTCAAAATAAGGCTTAAAGAACATGGTGCTGACATCAGACTAGGAAGAACCAAAACCTCGGCTTTGCAGAACACTCAAATAAAACACGTCACCACATATGCCTTGAAGACGCAGTGGTCATTACCAATGAAAAGCACCATTTTAAGCATAAAGTGTGTGAAGCCCTGGAAATAATTAAGCATTCTCACAACCTTAATAGAGATGGAGGCTTAGATGTTAGCAGGAATTGGATCCATGTTCTTTCCCGCTAATAAACTGGCCAACCCCCCTATTCTGTGTGTCGCCTCCTTTTCCATCCTCCCGCTCGTCGTTATCCTTTCTCGCTTTCCTGTCATGCCTCTTTCACTTTAATGTTCCTCCCCTCACCTCACACCTTCCATCTAACATCGAAATTCTATTTTATTTCTTAAATCCTTTCCTTACTCCCCTACCTTCCATTAGCCTATTACCTTTCTAAACCTCCTTTATATATATATATATATATATATATATATCCTTCTTTTCTTTTAAATAAAATCCATCTAAATTAAAAAAGCTACTCTTCTTAATTAATATCCCCTTCCAATATTAATAGCAATAAACTCCTCCTTATCACAAAAATTTAGAGTCATTTATAAGTTCCCCCTTTATTACATAAGTTATACTTTTATACCCTTAGTTTTAGTAACATTAAGTTTAAATATTCATAAATACCACTTATATTTATTATTCCACCTTATACTACAAATTTTTTTAATATAATCAATTTTAACTAAATAATATTAATTATCCCCACTTCTAAAAATAATAAATAAACAACTATAACCTTAACTTTTCTTTTAAATAAATATTTAAATCCCTCTAATATTTAGTATTTAATAATTTTTTTTTAAATAATACTAATTCCAAAATAACATCAATTAGAATTTTTTTTGAAAAATTTCAAGAAAAACAATAATATATAATTTGTCATAATTAAAATTAGAAAAAAATTTAATAAACGAAATTAATAATAAACTAATAAAAATTTAAGAACTGGTCGACTGTCTCATTTCCTCCTTTCCTTTATTTATTTCCCTAATCTCTTCTTTTCTCAGCAGGTTTCTCTTGATGATGAGTCTTAAATTAGACTCGATACGTTGACTAAAAATGAAGACTGTGGATATTTCGAGTGTTGCATCTCAAAATCTACACCACAAAAACCTCTAATCTATCATAATAGTGATACTAAATCTGGATTCAGCTTGTCAACTGAGAAGCCTGTGCCATCTCAGAAAGGTCCTCCAGAATGACTGACAAAGACACTTGAAAGTGTTTGTCCTAATGAGGTTGGAAATACAGGAACACGAAGCTCAACCAAATAGATTGGAGGTGATGAAGATGATCTCGATTTACCTTTTGATATGGATGTTTCTTATGATTAGGAACTGAATTTGTATACAAATTTCGAACCAAAATCCTTCAAAAAATTAATTTTTCATGATGAATTGAAAGAAGTGATGCAGAAAGAATATGATGCTTTGATAAATAATGGCACCTAGAAGCTGGTTGATCCTCCATTGGGAACCAAGCCAATTGACTGCAAGTGGCTATTCGCAAGAATACGTATAAAGCAGTTGGCTCATTTTACAAGCACAAATCCAGGCTTGTGGAAAAATGTTTTGCACAGAAGGAAGGGGTCGATTATGAGGATACCTTCCCCCCCACAACAAAATGGGCTACCATCCAGATGCTATTTGCCTTGGTAGCAAAAAATGGTTGGAAAGTCCATCAAATGGATGCAAAATCTGCTTTCTTGGATGGAGATATAAAAGAAATTTTTTTATGTCCCAAACAGAAGGATTTGTTGTCAAGGGTTAGGAACATAAAGTATGTAAGCTTGTAAAATAATTTTATGGCCTCAAGCAAGCACCATGAGCCTAGTACGAGAAATTTACTATGCATCTTCTAAAAATAAATTTCAAACACTATGATCATGATCATGCAACTTTGTTTGTCAAGAAATTTGGAAAAATAGTTGTATATATTGTGGTGTATGTAGATGATATTCTGATGACATTGAACAATGAGAATTGCATTGCATACATAAATAAAGAACTGAGGAAAGGTTTTGAAATGAAAAATCTGGGCTATGTTCACTACTATCTTGATATTTAAGTAACTCAACATCCAAATTTTATATTCCTATAAGAAGAAGTAAATTGGAGATATGTTGAACATGTTTAGCATGGTTGAGTGTAATCCTTTTACCACTCCAATGGAACAAAACATAAATATCACATCTAGTGAAGGAAAAGAATTTGAGGATGCAACAAAGTACAAACAACTCATAGGAAGTCTCAATTACCTGAATAGTACCAAACCAAAAATTTTATTTGTTGTTGGAATCCTCTCCAGGTTTATGCAAAATCCTTGTGAAGGTCATTGGTCTGCTGCAAAAAGAGTTCTAAAGTAATTGAAGGGAACTCAAGACTTTGGACTCAAGTATACATAGGTGGGTGACTTCAGCTTGATTGGATACTATGATTCATATTTTGATGGAGATAAATAAACATGAGTATCTAATTTAGGTTATGTTATGAGTCTTAGATCAAGAGTTGTCCCATGGAGGTCATGCAAACAATCAGTTTCAACAGATTCCATAAATGGGGCAAAATATGTGGCAATAGTTGAAGCAATAACATAAATTGTGTGGCTTAGGAAAATTCCATAATAGTTGCAAGAGAAACAAGTGCATTCAACTCATGTTTTGATTGACAACACTTATGCAATAAATTTGGCCAAAAACTAAAAGTTCCATGATTGAATGAAGCGCATCAATACAAAATACCATATAATTTGACATCATGTTGAGGCAAGACAATCCACCTATGAAATTTTTTCACAAATGAGAAGATTGCAGACATCTTCACCAAAGCGCTTGGAAGGAAAAAATTTGAGAGATTCATAATGATTATTGGACTCACTAGCATCCCTTTAGATTAAGGGGGGGAATGTTGACACCTAATATTTGGGATTAGGAAAACTTATGTAAATATTGTAATGTAAAAAATAAAGGAATTTAGAAGACAAAGAGACATTGGGAGATGAAGCATAATAATATCCCTCTCCTTCTATATATCCATGTTCTATCTTAATGAAAATACAACAATTTCGTTCAAAGTTACTCCTGGCCTGAAACTCACCAATATTATTCTATGTAAAAGAAGGATAAGGTATTTGTTAAAAATAATACTTTGTATCTTAGAGATTAGTAGTTAGGGTAATGGTTATTTGGAAAATATTGGAAGATCATGTATAATATTACAACAAGGATTAATGCTCATGGGATACTAAGACTAGGTCTCTTTGGATTATGAGAGACAAGTGTTGAGTATTGTAGCCTTTGGGATGCAAATGAGTGAATCTCCTTGATATATTTTGTAATGAAAGTGGGATATATTGGGCATTAATATTTAATGTGATGTTGGCTTGTTGAGAAGCTCCAAGGATTTATTTGTAGAGCTTAGTGGGATTCCTTACTTGGTATTTGTATTTCTTGTTAAGGTTTGTAGTGATTCTAGATATCCTAGCTAGGTTTTGGGATGCATTGAAGAGTCGTTGCTTGGGATGAGCCAAAAGTACTTGTGCCAACTTGTGCCAACTTGGGATGAGTCAAGGTATTGTACCTTTTTTTCATTGCTGTGAGTATATGAAACGTCTCATTGTTGTCCTAAATTTGTGATTATAGATTTTATTTTTCTCATGTAATGAGCTAGTTTCATGGTTGTTTTAATATCCCGACTTATTAGGACAATGGGGATCAATGCTATGTTAATTTATCAGGCTTAATGAAAGTTTCAAATATAATATGTTATTATTATATTTCCATTGTAATTGTCGTAATTTTCACATCTATGCCATAGTAATTGAAGTAATTTTAGATCTATGTAGTGAGATAGATATTGATCCCAAGCCCACTAAAATGATCTATGTTTGAAGTATTTGTGGTGTTTACATTCTTGAGTTTGCCCAGAAATAGTGTTAGGAATATTTAAATTTTATTATAGGGTTGTGTTGTACTGTACAAAAACCCTCCCCATTTCTAAATTTTTATATTAAATTTCAATAAGAAATAGGTCCCCTTTTCTTTTTAGATAGGAATAAAACTTTGAGGAAATCTGATTATCGTAGAAAAACAATAAAAAATATTCATTGTTAAAAAACACACAAAAGCATCATTTGCATATCGCTTATCCCAAATGAAAATAAGCAAATGTGTTAACAAACTAATTCCGATCTAATCAATCATAAGACTTATATCGCATCGGCATAAAGTCTAAACGTTTTCCTTTCAAAAAGTCCGATGCAATAAAGTAAATCACAAATCGAAGAAATATTATATTTCTATATCTTCTTTGCAAAGCTCCGATGCGATGAGGCTTATCGGTAATCACATTTCGGATAAGTCATACATAATCAAGTCTATTTGAGAAAATCTGATGAAATATAATTTTAATCGCAATCGCATTTCAGCGAAACAATATCACGATCACTTGCTTTATAAACGTTCCGATGCGATGGACCCCACCACAATCGTAATCGCGTTTCGAAAAAGTCACATTACAATTCAATTTCTTTGGAAAGATCCGATGCGATAAACCATCAGTTATCATTAATCGCTATTCATACTTCGCACATATCATTCATCAGCAAATATCAATCGAAAGTTCCAAAAGGTAAATTCTTACATCGAGATTTTGATATTGCCGATCCCTGATGTACGACCATCATTAAACGAAAATCAAACGAATTATGACAAGTAATGCGTGAATGTGACTTTCCTTAAGGGCATTCAATTTTAATACAGAGATAATCAATTTAGAATCGTGAATAAAATCTTTTGCAAAATTGTTCTTAAATAATTTCCTTTTTACTTAATGATGTTTATTCTGATTCAATTTCTTCCCACTTCTAAGAGGATTTTCTCATTTACAGATCCGTAGAACAGCAATTTCGCTTATCCGTAGAACCGTCGAGACAATACCAGAAAGAGAAAATGTCAAAAAAGCTTAAGAAATCGAGAGTTGCTGCCCTCGCAAAGGTTACCATCATGCCAAACGAAAATCCAGTCAAAATAAAGCTAATTACGGATACTACATGCCAGGGTCTCGGAAAGATTTCTTGGGAAGAACTTTATAACTTGCTTGAAGAAGAAAACCCTACAGTTACAGAAGTAAAGGCGACGGTGCCAGATGAAGAATCAGATTCAGATGATAGTCCCCTTAAAGAACTGGCAAACTCTTTTCTCCATATAATTGCAGCTCGCGCAAATGTATTTCCATACTATGATCTAATACGATGGGTAATAGAAACCACAACCATACAGACAGAACATTTGTCACAGTTGGAGGAAATATGTTTGGATCCTTTAGAGCAGAAGACATCAAGGCAATGTATCATCTTCCAGAACCTCAGAACACCTACAACAAAGACTTCATAGAGGATTTCGCTTCAAGAAACGAAATAGAATCATACGCTATTAGGCAATGGAGACAAGCTCCAGACAAACATAAGCATGAGAACTCAGGTATGTATTCTGTAGAGTATCTCACACCTCCATATTTCTATGCTGCTGCCATGATGTGAAAATTTTTTGGGAGTGATAATTCTGCAAGGTTTTCTATTCAAATGGTACCCCTGATTGAGGCCGATGTAGGTTCCGTTATTATGGATTGGTCAGTCATTCTATCTGGTAAAATAACAAATAAAATTCTGGATTAGAGAAGAAATAAGCATACTGGAACTACACCCCCATTTCATTTCTGTGCTTACATTTTAGATGCCTTATGCTTTAATTTTGAGTTTCCTATTTTGGGATGGAAATGGACTCCTCAAGATCCTACTCCTATACACGTCTATCATAAATATTTGTGGAAAGCCCATTTCAAGAACCATGTATACAGAGTTTTCCATGGCTACATGTTGCCCATTTATCAAGCTATTTTTAACCAACCCCCTCCTTGGCTCTCAAATAAGACAAAGCTTGATTTAACCCCAATTGGAAGTTGGTTTGGGGAAGAAAAGTTCACCTATATCAGGGTATTTGGAAGCATTGCTGAACCTCACATCTTTCCCTTATATGTCCCCGATAAAATATTGGCTCAAGAAATAACTTACCAGTTGACTGAAAAGGGAATGTCCAGAATTTTAAAGAATTCTAAAAAATTGATGTGGCCTACATTTCATTTCCAATGTGGAACTTATACCCTCAATGATTTCAAGCATGCAGAAAAAGAAACCCTTAAGATAAAAGGACTCAAGCTTGCAACTGTTCCCAATAGGCAATATGATCCAAATGAAGTTGCCTTCAACTTCACATCTATGGTGAAAATTGCTAAATTTGAGCATGAAACTGATGATTTTGATGACCTATTTGTCTCGATTGAGAAATTTTCGCAAGTTTATGATTAACCTAAATCAAAGTTTCAAACAGAGGATATGAATAAGTTTTTATAGTTTAGAAGAAAAATACTGCTTACAGTTCCCCTCGACCAGTTGAAGACTACTTTACAAGAAGAAGAGAGTATTGAAACTAAACAAAATAAAGAGGATATAGGCAGCAAAATTGATGTATAGACAGAGAAAGAAGATACAAGCAACAAGCCTAATGATCAAATTGAAAAAGAGAAGACCAGTGAGAAAGAGGGAGATTCTGCTGAAACCAATATTAATGAACAGTTGTTAAAATAATATGAACAATTTTCTCAACAGATAGGAGACCAAGGCAATTCTCAAATTAATAACATTGACTATCAAGATATTGAGATCATTCCTAAAGACCCATCCAAAGAAATTGTACTAAAAGTTGAAGACATACCCCCTCTAGATGTCTTTTACAGCCCTAAGCATAGAGTTGTAGTAAGAAAACAAAGAAAGATAAGGAGGATTGATCAAGGACCACTTTTAACTCCCAAGGTTGAACTAATGAATGTTGTTTGGAAACACTCTGAAGTAGATCCTTTAGAGGATCTAACCAAACTATCCCAATATGCAGGGGCTTATATTGCAGCCACAATAGATAAAGCTACTGAAGTTACTCAACTGGTAAAACAAAAGGACTTGCAGATAACATTGTTAGAAGAAAGGAAAACAAATGATCAACAAAGGATATCACAGTTAGAGCAGCAGTTGGAAGAAGAAAGAATGAGAATTAAGAAACTAGAAGAACAACTAAACATTGAAAAGCAAAAGCTCAATCAACAAGCTTTAAATAAACAACAACAGTTGTCCCAAGAAGTAACAAAATTGCAGACATTGCTACAAAATGAGAAAACTGCCAAGGAAGAGAAAAGTATAATATTTCAATAAAAAATGGATAAATTCAAAGATTATCCTAAACTGGACCAGTTCAAAACAGAAGCCTTTGAAATAAGTAATTTGTTTTCCAAACAATTGGATGATCTATGCCAGAAAATATCACAAGCTAAACCCCTATGTGAAATAGCGTCATCCCTCATTGATGAAGCAGTGAATACAAGATTAGAATTTGAAAGCGCCGATGAGAAGATTTCAGAATTTATCACATGACAGGAAACATAACAGGATGAAATTGCAAATCTTCCTAGAATTGAAGCATCACATAAAGAAATTCTATTTGCTGAGTGGGAAACTAAAATGATTAAAGAAGAACGTGCTACTTCTAGAGCAAGGACTATAATGAATAATTTGACACAGTTGGTTAATGATAGTCTATATGCAGCAAATTTGATCTCAGATTGCACTCCAGGAAAGTTGCCGAAGGTCAAAGAAATAGATAAAAGGTGGAAACAGGAATCAATCAGTAAAGATCAAAAGATTAATAAAACACAGGGAATTACATGGGATGACTTATGGTCCCATTTGATCAAGCCATACAGTCAGCAGATTGCAACCAAATGTCTTTCCAGTGCCATGAATTATATCATCCCAGAACTTTCTGATGCCAAATACACCAGTCAACTGCATTCTCAACTGAGTCACCCAACTGAAGTGAAAGATATGCTCAAGATCTTCCAGCTTCACACATTAGATATTATGGAAATCCAATGAACCTGTTTTATTGAAGATCGCAGTTCTATTTTCGGATCTCCGATGATCTTTCTTAGCAATAGTTTTAGTTAATTTGTTTTTTTTTTTTAATATTTCCTATTTAAACCCCTTTCAGGAATTTTAGAAAGGGTCCTGAATTTGTAATATTTTGAGCTTGGATAATACATTTTTGTACTCCTTGACTATCTTATTTTTATAGAAGGATCACATCTCGTGATTTTATGGTGAATTATTTTTTAGAGTTTCATTTCTGTACCTTGAAGATTGTTCTAAATTAAAGAGCAAGATCGAAATATCAAATTGCATCAGGAAGATATCAAATGTATCTGGTATTTATATCGATTACATTTTATTCTCTTTATGTGATGAAATATTCTCATTGAAATTTGCTATCATTTATATATACTTGTTTCTCAAATATTTCTTTATCATATCATTTATGAAGATACATGAATATCATCTTTCATAGTATGTGTAAATGATATAAGTTTATGAGTGTGATGTGCTATTACAACTCTATTTAATTTCTTAAACAGAGTTATCATTATATGATATTACATCTTTCTTTTGAGTAAATAATACATTTTCATGGTTATTTGTTTAAACGAAATAATCTTTAAGTCGTATTCATATTTAAATACCCGGGTTAGTTTTAGAGTTATTTATAAGTCATAAATTAAGTTAGACGGATTAGCTTAATTAGTTTGTTTCATTATCCACTTGCACAAACACCCCATCACCAATCCATTCATTATTAGGAAACTGGTCCTATAAATCCAGTCAGACCCACCATCCCAAACAGAGAAGGAGCTGTTCTAAGGTCCGGACCAAGTTGTTTTCCCCCAATGTTTGAAGAAACGATTTTCGAGGCTTCAATAGGTTGTTGAAGAAATTATTAACACTAACATTGAAATTTAAAATTGGCCAACTTTTCAATGTTTCCATAAAAAGCCCCAAAGGCATACATTAATCGTTGTTATCCATCATTCCATGCTTCCTTGTATAAAAATTTGGAGATGTGCATACAACTTGTAAATTTTTTACCTAGATGGTACATTAATATATTCCATCATTCCATGACCTACCTTATAGGAGATGATGTTACACGATGTTACATTAAAAAATAATAATATTATTAAAAAGTAATGATAATAAGATAATTTCATTAAAAAAAAGAAAAAAATGTCTTCTTAAAAGTAAATTTAGACTTATGTTTTGAGTTAAAATTAGAAATAAAAATATATTGTTAATTTTACTAAATAATAATAATAATAATAATGAATATGGTAGATTTTAGATTCTCGTGGTATGTTTTGCAGATAAAGAACTTGGATTATCCACATTTTTATTTGAAATTTGTTGATGTTTCAAACCCAAAAGAGGATCCATCTTTAGGACAATGGTTGAAAGAAAGAGAGGGATAAGGGAATGCATAAGTACAAGGTGGGGAGAGGAGAAGGCAAGAAAAAGGAGGAAACCAAATGACTGATAAAAAATCCTAAACATAACAACTAAAAGAACTCAAGAGGTAAAAAGAAAGAGAGTAGAAACTTAAAAAATATAAAAGTAATAATATAATAACAATGTAAGATATACTATAATTAAAAAAGTGGATATAAAATTAATTGTAATAATGTGATACTATTAATGTAATTATGATTATGATTAAATTCATTTAATAATGATAAATATGGATCTAAGTGTAATAATAATATATAAAGTATAATACATATAGATTATTAGTAATTATATTAGTATAAAGATATAGACTATTGATGTTATTGTAAGTGTTGTAACGATATAAATATAATAAACATAGATTAGTAATTATGATTATGATTAAATTCCTTTAATAATGATAAGATAGGGATCTAAGTGTATTAATAATATAACTATAATACATATAGATTATTAGTAATTATATTAGTATAAAGATATAGACTATCGATGTTAGTGCAAGTGTAATAATGATATAATTATAATAAATATAGATTAATAATAACAATTATTTTAATTAAATAATAGTCCACGACAAAAAAATCATGAAGTAATATATGAATATATTATACTAGTGTTTATAGTATTATATAGGATGGAAATATATTTAATTACAACATCATACTGTAATACTAGTAGTATAGTATACTCATAGGTTAGATTGAAAAGGAGACATGTAAATAAAGGAGGGAGCAAAACAAGAAATCAGAAACCGAGACAAAAAAAAAGAAGAACCAAACACACAGAAAAGAAGAAACAACCAAGAAAATTAAAAAAGGATGAGGCGAGGATAATCAAGACCATGAGAGCCTATGGTAAGGAGAAAACTAATGTAGTATCCCAAAATTGGGATTGCACAGCAAGCCTGCTGAAATAACGCACTCCTGAGAGATCTATGCACAGAAATAAGTTTGCAGCCCTTGGATCCCTTAGTTCAGCAGATTTGGGGTCTAGATCCAAAAGGGGAGCAAAAACAAATCAAACTAGGTTTGGTAAACATATCTCCCACCACCTAGTCTAGTTGAAAAACACCCTTCAAGAGGGGCTGCAGCTATGCACAAGAAACTGCTTCAGAAATAACACAGTCTTGGAGAGAATGGGAAGGAGGCCATCAAATAAGATCAAATTTTAATTATACAACAGCAAATCAGAATTACAATGATGCCTTTTCACTATACAGTAGAATACATGAGACAATAGAGCAAGAAATCTTCAGAAAAGAAGGCTGCAACACAAATATAAACTGCAAAATGGATTAACAACGTTATTTTAAGGAGCTACAGCAGCTGAATGTTACATCTCAGATCTAGAACAAATCTGTGGACAAAACATCCGATCCATTTCAAATCTGTAATCTAGAAAGACTTATTTACAAGATCCCCTTGGGGTTTTGACCAAATCATGCATTATAAAGAGTAGATTTGAGTTTCAAGTTGCAGATTTGCAAAATGATTCAGAAATTTCTGAAGGTGAATTTACATTAAAATAGATCAGATCTAAACAAAACATGGATCACCAAAGTGAAAGGCAAAGCCCAACACCAAAGATCTCTCATAAAAAATGGGGTCAAACACCCTGCAAACCCTCCACTGAAAATAACGTAGTCCCTCAAGGAAAACTGCGTTGTAGCTTGAATAACAGAGATGAACTGATGCCAAGATACAAATCTAAAGCTCAAACAGTGGATGCACTCTTCTAGGAGGTTAAAAGACACACTCACTGAGAAGAGGTTCCAATACAAGCTAGATTTGAACAGATCTAGAGTTCCACTTGCTGCAGCCTACAAAAGAAAACAAACCCTCACTGGATCTGCATTGTAGTTGGAAGTAGAGCTTGGCCCAAAGCCTGATAGTGGATCAAATCGGCAAGAATCCTCCAATAATCCTCAATGGAAGAGGTGAAATCCCTGCATGGGAACTCCAAGTGCTAAGTAGCACAATTATCCACTAAACATCAAAGAATAGTATTTGCTAAACAGACAAGATACTCAGAAATATAGATAATCAACAACCTCCTCTTGTTGCCTTCCCCTTCCTTTTATAATATGAAATCCCTTGCAAACCCTAATCCACCTTTATAAGTTAGCTCCTTTCACATGAGGGGCCTCCTTCTAGAATTGCGTTGTCCCTTCATGAGGTACATTGTATCTAGATAGCGCTGTAGATTTGGTCAAGGTTGACCCAGTCTCACAGTTCCAACCCTTTTCACACCTGCAAGTGATTTATTTACATAGCCCAGATTTATCCATGTTCATATGGGGCATTGATTTATTCATCTTTTTAGGAGTTTTACATGTCCTCCTTTATTCATTTATTCATGCAACAGAAAAAGTAAGAAAATTTCATATTCCTCTTAGCTTAGGCTAAGTAGGAATATTACAGTCCCCCCCTCCAAAATGTTGCTTGTCCTCAAGCAACTGATAGGGTGAGAGTTGTAGTAATTCCCCTCCTCCGTTGATGACACCATCAATGATCAATTCCTCATTATAAGCCAAGTTTTCATCAAGCCAATACATCATGAATTGTTCCTCCAAGGTCAACATAAGGTGTGCATAGTCCATCCCACCAGGAGCAAAGAATTCAACAGAAATAAACATGGCTAGAGCAATGCTCCATCTAAAACATGTAGCATGGGGTACATGGAAAAGCTCCATCCCATGTGGTACATACACACTGCCCATCCTCCCTCCATACAATCCCATAAACAATACAACTATATCATCCAAGTACGGAAGCAAGACTACATATATGTAGACAGAAATCTGAGCTTGGGGAGGGGGTTCAAAATCCCACATGTAATGCCAGCGCAATACATCTCCTGCCTTCATTGGATCAAGGTGTGGCAAGTGGCAGTCCCACCACACATTTGCTGCATGAGTTACCTTGACATAGCTAAAGATGTCAGATATGTTTGGTGCCTTTGGGAAGCACCCATCATGAGAAGGGATCTCCCTTTGCACAACAAGGGAGTGGCCAAGTTCAAAATTTCTATTGGCCCACCGAAAATCATGAGATCCACATGATATCTCACTCCCTTTAGGAGTCATATCCTGCAAAAGATGGTAAAATAATGTGGCAAATCAGAAAATAAAGTTTTCTCTACATGATCAGATCTTTTACCATAAAAGTTCCTCATACACATGAAGTTGTGCATGGGCATCCCCCCTTTCTCAGAATAAAGAAGAAATGGCTGAAATGACTCTTTCATAGAGTCCATTGCTTGTCCCAACTCCACATATCTCATGCACTATTGAAAGTGCTAATGTAGTTCCTCTTTCAAGCCTTCCCAATCAAAGCTCCTCATGATCAGGGTATAGATCCTCATTGAATGCATATGGTTGAGAAATAATTATTTGTGTGCCTCTTGCAGTATCTTCTGCTTGAGCTTAGAAGCTCTAGCCAAGAAGACCCTACCATGATGATATATGACTCCTCCTTGGACTAAGTAGCCCTCTTCTTGCTGCATGTCATCTAGTATCATACCTGTGTGGAGATCTTTGGAATACTCTACAAGTAGTTGAGATTTCAAATACAGATCCACACTGTTCAACAATGACAGTGCTGATGATACATCCATGGAAATTCCTGTCATGCTGCTGATCTCTCCTTTGAGATGTGTGTTGGAAGGCTGACCCTCCCACTCTTTTCTTTCCACAACGCAGATTTAGGAAAGAGAGAGGGTGATAGCGATGCAGGGAGAAGATCCCCCTCATTCTTAAGTTGTCCCAAGCCCTCCAGCACTGTAACTTGGTCTCTCATTGCTCCAATCCTTCCTCGATCCAGATTTAGAGCAGCCCTTTTTGAGGCCTCCCCCACAAGATCTGAATCTGGTGGCATCCCAAGTGGCTTGCCACTAGATAGGAATGTCCCCTGCAGAATCCTCATGAACATAAGAGAAGGGACTGTGAGATCCTTGCTTCCACTGCACAAATCCATCTCTGTTGTTTGTGTGGAAGTACTAGGTGAGGGATAAGTGTGCATGCCTTGAATCATTTTGGGTTTACCACTCTTCAATTCTATCCACTCCATCTGCAAATCTTTCCAATCAGTGGTGACCTTCCCCAATGTAATCAACCACTGGACACCCAGAATGATATTGGTGTCTCGTATGTCAACTAAAAAAAAATGATCCACCAAAGTGTAGGATCCCATAGTGACTAAGAGTGAGGGGAAATATTGCATGCATTGCATTGTCCTATCTCCTGGGACCAAGACAGAGAATCCCTCAAAAGTATCAGTGGGGATTTCTCTCCTTTGCACAATATGAGCATCAATAAAGTTGTGGGTTGGCCCCACTTTCAATCAGTACAGATACCCTCTGATTCATGATTGAACCTTGTACTCTTAGGGTCAAGTACTTAGGCACTCCTCTCAAAGATGTAAGAGTCCCACCCATTTGAGCAAAGGCTCCATCCCCATCTCCAGATGGTGTTGGTTCTCCCTCAACATTATCAACGCTGTGACCCCTCCTTGGTTCATCATCCTCATCTTCCTCCTCAAAATCTGAGAAGACTTCTATGTAGTGTGCTTTACCAGCAACACATCTATGTCCAGGTGCCCATGACTCTTGGCAAGTGAAACACAATCTCTTCTTTCTCAGCTCCCTCCTGAGTTCAATATCAAGAGGCTTCTTGAATGAGCTCTCCTTGGAAGGAGCAACTTTTTATTCCTTCCCTTTAGAAAGGTGAGGGGCCTTGCTCTGGAAAGTTGGCTTTGCTTTTGGCAAGGCATCTTGGAGGTCTCTAGCCCTCTCAATGGCATCATGCAAAGTGATGGGCTTGGTATATTTAACCAACCCATGCAAAGGTTCATCCAAGCCATCGATAAAAATGTACACCCTCCTTGCTGCAAACAAATAAAGAACCATAACTGATAATCTCAGAAACTCAAAGATGTAGTTTCTACATTTCCCGATTGTTTTAAATTTGCAAGGCTCATGAAAGGTGCTCCTGGATCCTTTTTTTCAAACCTCTCCACTAGTGTTCTAGTGAATTCAGAGTAGGCAGTCACATTGGCATGGCCCAATGTAGACAACACATGGAACCACCAATTGTGTGCTTCACCTTCAAAGTGCAGCGCTGCAATCTTGATGGCTTCGATCTCAGGGACTTTGTTCAATTGAAAGTAGATATCTAGCTTCTCTACCCATGCCTTGGCAGAACTGGTGGGTGACCCATCAAACTTGGGAAAAAATAATCTTCCCATAGAGTGGTGTCTATCGTGATTATGAAATAACCCACCATCTCTATACTGTTGCCTTGGTCTTATTTTTTCCTTGAGGTGACAAAACTCTTAGAAACTCAAGTGGTCTCTGAATCTTTGATTCTGAGATTCATATTCCACAAATTAGTCTTGAAGGGATGCTTGTTCTTGTGGTCCTTCAGTCTCCACATTCAAGAAGGTAGGCATAGTGGAGCGTTGTGGAGCTTGTGGCTAGTTCACTGGTTGACCAGTCTAGTGGTGAGACATGTCAAAGATTTCCCCAGGATGAAAACTCCCAGGATATTCCCTCATTCTATCCATCCTCATCCCTTTTATCTCTTTAGCAAGATCTTGCATGGCCACCAAAAGAGTTCGTGCAAACTCTTCTCCTTCTTTATCACTTGCAGTTTCAGGGGCTTTACCCTTGTCTTGATCATCAGTGGTGTAATCAAAATTCTTGTGAATTCTATTCTGATACCTCTTCTCCCTCTCCATAAGAGGCTCATCTTCTTCTAAATGCAACATGGTTGTGGTTCTCCAAAGAAAGCATAGGTTGTGCCAATAAAGGAGCTATGATAACACAGTAGTATCCCAAAATTGGGATTGCACAACAAGCCTGCTGAAATAACGCACTCCTGAGAGATCTATGCATAGAAATGAGTTTTCAGCCCTTGGAACCCTTAGATCAGCAGATCTAGAGTCTAGATCCAAAAGGGGAGAAAAAACAAATCAAACTAGGTGTGGTAAACAGATCTCCCACCACCTAGTCTAGCTGAAAAACACCCTTCAAGAGGGGTTGCAGCTATGCACAAGAAACTGCTTCAGAAATAATGCAGTCTTGAAGAGCATGGGAAAAAGGCCATAAAATAAGATCAAATTTTAATTATACAGTAACAAATCAGAATTAAAATGATGGCTTTTCACTATACAGTAGAATACAGGAGACAATAGAGCAAGAAATCTTCAGAAAAGAAGGCTGCAACACATATATAAACTGCAAAATGGATTAAAAACGTTATTTTAAGGAGCTGCAGCAGCTGAATGTTACATCTCAGATCTAGAAAAAATCTGTGGAAAAAACATCCGATCCATTTCAGATCTGTAATCTAGAAAGACTTATTTAAAAGATCCCCTTGGGGTTTTGACCAAATCATGCATTATGAAGAGTAGATCTGAGTTTCAAGTTGAAAATATGCAAAATGATTCAGAAATTTCTAAAGGTGAATTTACATTAAAATAGGTCAGATCTAAACAGAACATGGATCAGCAAGCTAATCCATGGATCACCAAAGTGAAAGGCAAAGCCCAGCACCAGAGATCTCTCATAAAAAATGGGGTCAAACACCCTGCAAACCCTCCACTGAAAATAATGCAGTCCCTCAAGGAAAGCTGCACTGTAGCTTGAATAACAGAGATGGCCTGATGCTAGGATACAAATCTGAAGCTCAAACAGTGGATGCACTCTTCCAGGAGGTTAAAAGACACACTCACTAAGAAGAGGTTCCAATACAAGCTAGATTTGAACAGATCTAGAGTTCCACTTGTTGCAGCCTACAAAAGCAAACAAAACCTCACTGGATATGCGTTGCAGTTGGAAGTAGAGCTTGGCCCAAAGCCTGATATTGGATCAAATCAGCAAGACTCCTCCAATAATCCTCAATGGAAGAGGTGAAATCCCTGCATAGGAACTCCAAGTGCTAAGCAACACAATTCTCCACTAAACAACAAAGAATAATATTTGTCTAAACATACAAGATACTCAGAAATATAGATAATCAACAACCTCCTCTTACTGCCTTCCCCATCCTTTTATAATATGAAAGCCTTTACAAACCCTAAACCACCTTGATAAGTTAGCTCCTTTCACATGAGGGGCCTCCTTCTAGAACTGCGTTGTCCCTTCATGAGGTACATTGTATCTAGACAACGTTGTAGATTTGGTCAAGGTTGACCCAGTCTCACAGCTCCAACCCTTTTCACACCTGCAAGTGATTTATTTACATAGCCTAGATTTATTCATGTTCATATGGGTCATTGATTTATTCATCTTTTTGGAGTTTTACATGTCCTACTTTATTCATTTATTCATGCAACAGAAAAAGTGACAAAATTGCATATTCCTCGTAGCTTAGGCTAAGTAGGAATATTACAACTAAATATGGTCATAAAGTGGGAGAGTCAAACTTGAAAGGATGTGGAGCTATTTTGTGGCATCAAAGGGAGACAATTACCACTTATCGGAAAACCACCATCCCTATTAAGATTATGGGGGTGTTTTATTATCTCAAGGGCTTCCTTGAGTCATCTTCTCTCATATCGGTCTTCTCTTGCAATGATCTTGGCATTATCTAGGAAAACGTGATATTTAGCCTTTGTGGGGTGCTTAGCCAATGTTAAAGTGTGCAATTTTTCATTCTTAATATAAGCTTTGTGCTCTTTTAATATTTTTTGTAAGTAGTATCTTGTTTCTCTAATATATCTTTTACCAAAAGAGGAATATATTTTGTAAACTCCTCTAAGTTGATGTTGGCTTATTCTATATTTTATGGATTTCATTTTCTAGTTAATCATTCCGGAGATTGTGAACTTGGTAGTAATATATTTTTTACGATGGATCTTTTCAATATTGTTAGTGACTCCATGGATGTAAGGCATTTCCACTGTCTGCTTTATAAATCTGGGAGTTAAGTTTTCCTTCAACCCTTTTCATGGTTGTCTTGATGTCTATGTCCTGATATCCTATGTTCCTGAAGATTGTAGTCAAGCTCTTTTTTCTCTTCATCAAGGTTTTCAACATTAGAGATTCTTATGGCCCTAAAAACAAGTTTATTAAGTACACCAAACTCTTTGAAAGGATGATGATAGGAATGAACATGGAGGTAACTATCTGTATGAGTTTTCATCCTGAAAACTTGATGCCCTAACGTCCCATATTGACAGATCTCAACTAGCTTAGCTATTTCTAGTTTAACAACTTCCTTAAATATTTGTATGGATTCATTCAAAGTAATTTTTGAATAAAGTGACACTACATAAAAAATTACAAGGATGTCATTAGGTTCCACTTTTTCTTTTTTTATAAGATTGACAAAATCGTTAGATTTTTTTTATAAATGAGTCAATGTTCCCAACACAGGGAATTAGTACCTTGGCAACATAATTTGTGATTTCATAAGTGGAGGAGCCAATGATATTTACTATTGGCATATGAGGGACTCCATCCTTGTGAATTTGTGGGAGCCCGTAAATTATAGGGGTGATTTCGCAATTAGATATAAGCCTTTTCTCCATCTTATCATTAAGGTTAGATTCATTTATAGTCTTTTTAATTTCTTTTATGATCTTTGAGATAGGGTTTCTCTTGAATTTATTATAGCTACCACAATTTAGGTGCTCATTCATCTTTTTAATATAGCCTTCCTTGTTGATGACTGTAGTGAATTCGCCTTTGTCTACCTTTAAGACCACAATATTGTCATTATTGTTGAAGGTCCCTAAGTGCTATTTGTTTCCCTTTTTTCAAATTGATCCTTGGTGGTTTATATTTCTTCTTGATGAGAGAAAATTATTGTCTTATCCCTTATTTGTCTTCCAAATAAATGTTTTGAATGCACTCCTCTATGCTAAAAATGATGCTCTCTACCAAAATTCTTCTTGTATCAATAATGAAACCTAAACTTTTGTTGAGAACATTTGTCGCTCCATTGCTTAATTCTTGGGAGGATAGGTTAACCACCTTCTTCCTAGACTAGTTTTCCAATGTGTATATATAGTTATTTTTGTTTTGTTTCGAGTTTATATCCACATTTTTGTTACTATCCTTGTTCCCATTAACATTGTTCAAGCTAATTTCTTTGTTCTCATTGTTGCTCTTGTTCTTCATCATTTTGTTTGACTTGTTTAAGTTGTTCACCTCAATGCTAAATGGTACCTTGGAAAAAAATAACCAGGCAAGTTTCTAAATCACCTAAATTCAATCTTAGATGACATTAAGTTTACAATGGAACTAGAAGAACAATAACATGCCATTCCTAGATGTCATTATCACTAGTAAAAAGGATTTATCACTAGGAAGAAGGATGGGACATTAGGGAATCAATTTTCTAGGAAGAAAAATCATATGGAGACTTACCTCCATGTTGTTTCCCATTTTCATCTTGCCCAAAAGTTGGTGTACTTAATACACATTTTTTTTGTAAACTCCTGCAAGTGATTCTATAAAAATAGAGAGAAGTATTACATTGATAGCATTACCAAACATTGATTCTCTAGCGAGGCAGATAATTCCTCAGACCAGGTTTACTCAGAAAATAAAAATTACATTTGGAGAGTGGGATAGTCCTCATAACATGACCATATGCATAATTACATCCCTTTTAGTTGTAGTCACCATTAACGTTGAAGATTTTCATGACCATTGAATATGAATAAAAAAACTAAGAGAGTAAACCTCAAAACAAGTAGAAAAACCCCAGTAGAATTGGTACAAAAGGTGACTGTGATAATTGAGAAAAAAACCAAATACCTTTGAAGGCCTAAAGGGAGATTCAAGGAGATGATAGAACCAATAATTCCATACCATCGTGACCACATTAATGCAAGAGTAGCAATAAATGTTGAGCCTTTATTTAGAGATGATATTCATTGAGAGGGGCGACGAGTTTCCTTGCGAAGATATAGGTACCGGTGGAGAGACGGTCAGGGGATTAGCATTGAGGATAGTTGGGGCTTCCTGTTGCTCTAATAACTCATTCTCCGAATCAGAGACTACAAATTTCTCCACTCTTTCTAGGCTAGTCCAAACGTTGTCAAGGATAAACCAGATGTTACAAATATTTGATATATTCTTAACCTGCAAAAAATTTTTAGTTGTTGAGCTGCTTTTCCCTTAAAACCATGCGAAACAAGCTCTCTATTTGTTTATGCAAAGCTATAAAGTGTAAAAAATGTAGACGACGTTTTCTGAAACGCCCCGGATCAGGAATCTAGTTTAGTCAGTCTCCTACAACCTATGAATTAGAGAAATAAGAACTTTCACCAAATTCTTTGGCCTCAAGGAGAATAATCTCTTTCCTTACCTCTGGAGGGATGGATTTGAAATTATTCACCACTGATTCCCATCCAAAGAGTCAACATCGAGAGGATTAAAAGCTTACGATTCCTCCTCTATGACTTGGAATTCATTATCGAGGAGCCATGAGAATAGAGGTGCAAATGTAAAACCGACTAGAGGAATGACCCCAGGAACAATACAGACCAAGCTGAGGGTTACCACCATTAAAATATTTAGGGATTGGGACACCAAATCCGAAGGTGTAATCCAACAAGAAAAAATAAAAGGTGTGGGTAATTGACCACATATATATGATAATCGGTTGGAACCAGGAGGGACCCTCAAAGCTAAACACCTTCACAACTTTTTTAGGTAAAATGATTATAATTTGAGAAAGAGATTGAGAAGATAAGGCATTAGGACTAGACCCAACTAGGGCCAAAAACCAACTCACCCTATTAAAACCAAATAGAAAACGAACCAGGGTACTAAAACCCACATACCAAGACCGAGCAATTGAAGGATATTTCTGTAGGGTCTGAGCCTTGGAGCGACGGTGATGAAAAGACTACCACCAGTTTAAGGGAAGGACTTGTTCAAGTGTTATGGAGAAAAAGCACAAAAAAAATTGACCCGCCAGTAGATTTTTGGAGCAAAGAGTTGAGGTCTCAAAGAGAGTAAGCATGCCAAAACCACAAAACATAAAAACCAAAGATGCACCATAAGAAATCAATATACCCAGTGAAATGGAGTAGGGGAAAGGTGTATACCAGAGATCGTTGAAGTTGGAGAGACCATCTTTACCACCCAAAAAAATGTAAAGGTTTCACCACCCACAAGAATACCTCATTCAAATATAAAGTCCTGGTGATAATACCAATATCGACGCCTGAAACATGTTACCAATGGTTGCGGGGTTGCAAAAGGGAAATTTGGCATGTCCAACACACCCTTAAAAACCTCCAAACCACCTAGACATCATGCACTCATCAATGAGCTTAGAGATTGTGATGTTAGGAGTTCCCAGATAATCCACCAATCGATCCAACAAGATACAAGCCATATCTAAAACTGCATGAGAAAACCTAAGGGGAAATGTGCTATCATACACCACCATAACAACAACCATTTGTATCCATTTATAACAGAGAGATTCCTTTAAGAGGCCCAAAAACTTGGTTTCTAATAGCCTCCGCACGAAAATATTAAAGGGCCAAGTGGCAAGAATAGTATTGTGGTCTGTGATCGCCAACCCTTGCACTAGTCTCCGGCTTGGCATGGAAATCTTGCCTTTGTCACTAGATTATTGTTGAAGTTCACCCCATCTATGAGGTGTACTTAATACACTTACTATTAGAGTCCTGAGAATTTCTTATGTTGATCACCTCATTGAAGAGAAAAAACACTTGAATATAGTCTTTAGGAACATAGGATATAAGGACATAGACATAAATAAATCCATGAAAAGGATTGAAATAAGACTTAACTCCTACGATCATTAAGCACAAAATGGAAATTCCTACCTTCCTTACATCCATGGAGTTACTAACAAGATTTAAAAGATCCTTATTCATCAGCTTCCTCATGCAGCTTGAATCCCCATCCTTTTCCTATTTTTCCTACCTCTTGAGCACTTCTAGCCTTCTTCTTCACAGGTTCATCACTGGCCTCTACCACTTCCACAATGAATTTGACACCACTGCTAGAGTTTCCTTCTAGTTCAACCACCCTAATATCCAAGGTTGTTAATTCAGACCTGATTTAAGCTTGGAATTGATCCATTTTACTCTGCAATAGTTCATGTTTGGTATCCATGAGAAATTGATATGACTTCCACTCCTTCTCCTTTGCAGATCTCCTTTGATTGAGGGTATTCAAAATCCCTTCAACAAATTCGACAAACGTGCCAACAACCAATTTTTTTTGGCCTGCTCATACTCCTGAAATTTATCCCCCAATTCTTCCAAAACTGGACTATGGTGCTCCATGATTTTAGAGTTAATATATGAGAGTCGTATCTTTGGACAAGTTTGAACACTCAACAACAACACAAAATAGGAGCGAAGAGAAACACAAAGCCATATATATCCTTGTTCACATTTCAACCACCACCTTGGATTATTGAATTGCGAGCTTCCAAATCCATGCCTGAATTACAAAAAATTCCTTGGAATGTTAATCATATGATATGGATATGGAGGAGGAGGATATGAATTGAATGTATTTACAGGGCTGAGGTTCACCTCTTTTGTGTTAACACCTTCTATCCTTGTAATATTAAATTCATATTCCACTTGTGCACACAATTAACATTTTCTGGTCACCAAATGTTAAGGGGATTAAGGCATAGGTTTATTGCGTTTGATCTGTATGGTAAAAAAAAAATCCACCATTCGTTTCGTGCTAGCACTGAGTTACGAGTCGGGATTTGTGTGAGTGACGAGAGGAATTTTAAGGCAGGGGTCTTCTTTGAGAACTCGATCAAATTTTCGGTTGAGGAAGCCTTTATAATCATAATTAAGGTCATAATATTTTTTTTTAAGTCCATGGTATGGGCGAGTTAAGGATCGACCTTTGATCTAATTCTAAATTCCCCTGCTCCAACGTTGTTCCTCTATTGGCCATTGCGTCTACCTTTTTATTCAACTCTCTATACACATGAAAAAATTAAATTTGTTCAAACTACCTTGATTACAAAATGATCCTATGGAGGATAGGAGGAACATTTGAGCTTTTTTATCCTTCAAATTTCCACACTTGAAAAATTACAAGCATTGAATTTCCATATAGTGATATTTTGGTGATTTTATTTGCTAGTGCTATTTCCAATACTACCAAAACACTAAGTATTTAACTTGATTATTAGATGTGACACCCAATCCCTAGGCATACTACAACTCTACTTGTTCATTGAAGCGAAATATAATCTATCTTACTCCTACCACCCCTACTAAAAAATTATAATTATATATATTTTTTTAAATCATATATTAAATTAAAATGGGTTCTCGATAAACTTTTTAACACTACCCCACCCCTACTAAAAAAATTATATATATATATATATATATATATATATATATATATATATATATAGATAATTAAAATGTGTTCTTAGTAAACTTTTTAACACTAACCAAATTTCATAGGTAAAGAATATCTCAAAGAAGATGTCTCTTTATTAAATGGAATTGTTATTTATAGAGAACCATTAAGAGTTACGTAGAAATTAAGTATTTGAACCTAGCCACGGAATCTTATCTAGGATTAGAAAAAACACACTACGTAGTAAATTATACTTGAAGTTGGACTAATATATTGAAGACATTTAATTTTGACTCAATATATTATGTACACAAAATGTTATGTTATGTTGGATATAGTGATTACAATTTTTGCCTTAATTTTGTTTGAAATTTTACTCCTCCCATATATGCTTCGGGAATAGTGATTAAAATATTAACCATGTTTTTGTCTCCACTTCTAATCTAAATTTTTCCTTCATTCCTTCCATATATATACTAATAGGGAAGTATGCAACTTAACCCATATTTTCATTAGCATTTTGTTTACTTTCTTACTTAATTAAATTGAAAAAAAAAATGGTTTATATATTTATGAGTTTTGTAAATTTGATTAAATATGTAATTTTTTTTTGGATTATTTCATTTTTAAAGATTGAAAATAAAAATATTAAATATTTTTATATATTTATATGTAATATATATATATATATATATATATATATATTTACAGATATAATTTTATATATTTTATATGATGAATATATATATTGTTAACACTATTTGTATTTGTTGGAAATATGATGCAGAGTGTTGTCCTTGATGGCAACCCACTTGATGAAGATGATGGCAACCTACTTAATGAAGTTGTTCTTGATGCATTAATGATGTAAATCTGATGTTCTACAAGAAGGGCAGAAGTACCAGAAAAATAAATATCAGCATGTGCAAGAATAATGATGAAAAGTGTGTGTCTTAAGGCATACGTGGGTTTGTCGAGGAGAAGTAGTGTATGCACGCGGAAAAGTACGTGCCAAGTCGCGTATGCTCAATTGCGCTCTAAATTTGTAAAACCAAGGGTTACTACCATGGTATTGACCCATTGTATTGAGCGCTGGGTTGTCTATTTGATCCCGTACAGGAATACCATCGGATGAGATGTGGTTTTGGCTCATGGCATTGAAAAAGGGTAAACCTATATAAGGAGAAGAAAATCATTGTGCATGGTGTGCATGAGGCTAGGCTTTGATGAATACTTCACTCTGAAGTATATCTGTTTGGGTGAACCCTGTTCCTAATTGATAGATCTTAATCTAGGATGCTCCTATGAACATGATGAAGGCTCAAGATCTCTAGATCTAGAAATGGTGAATGTCAAGGATGATCTGAAAAGAAGTGAAGAAGACCTGGCGCAATCCTGTTGAAGAGATTGAAGAAATCTGGGTAAGTTTATAGATCTGATCTGTACTGCAAAATTTATCTTTTATAGATCTATACGCAGGTTCGTTTCATGAAAAGCGCGTGTATACGCGGGTATGTGGAAAGAAAAGCGCGTATGCGCAGTTAGGGTTTTCTTTGGAAAATGTACTGAAGTATACGCGGGTTCGTCTTCTGAAAGGCGCGTATATACGTGGGTCTTATTAAATAAAAGCGCGTACTATTTCTGATATGATGGTTGCTGAAGGTTGAATGTGTTTCTGCATATCTATTCTGAAGTCTGGGTTATATCTGATATTCTGGTTACAGTGGTTTCACTGTTCTGTTTGATGCTTTGGGAAAAGGTTGTTTATTGACAAGTAAAGGGTTGTGTTGGAGTTGTTTGATCCAGTTTGAAAATTGATGAAACGTGGTCTGCAGTGGATCTGAGGGTTGAAGCCTTCAGTATGAAAGTGGAAGCTTTCTGCCAATAGAAGCTGGTACTCATATCAAGGGGTAGTAGCTCCTTTCCAGGAGAGGCTGGTAAACTTGTGCAGGGGGTTGTAGCTCCCTTCCAGGAGAGGCTAGTAAACGAGAGAAGGTTGTAGCCTTCTGCAGGTGGGTGCCTGCGTGCTGGTTTGAGTCTGCACTAGTACATGATTGTAAGAAGTTTTCTTAATAATAAATTTTGAAGGCGGAAACAACGGCAGCGGTGGTTTTCTCTCGAATTTGGTTTCCACCTAAAAATCCTGGTGTTCATGTGTGTTGCATATGTGTGATGATTATTCTGTTTTTTCTGCTCCTGTTTACTGTTTCTGAAATATTTGATGAATGAATAATGCAATGATCTGAGTTAAGATTCAAACACATAACTAGATCTCTGGACATACATGAGTTATGTAAAGGATATCTGTGTATATATGCTAGTTTCCTTCAGTAAAGTAGCGTATGGGTTTTTACAAAGGAAAAAAAAAAGTTTGATTGTCTGCACTAAATACTGATTCACCCCCCCTCTCAGTATTTTTTCCAACAATTGGTATCAGAGCAAGTCCTTCTGAAAAAGCTTAGCCGCTAGAAGGAAGATCAAGAAAGATGAGAAATCACGAGGGAGCAGCATCTATCAAGCCCCCGCTCTTCAACGGAAGCAATTTAATCTTCTGGAAAGTAAGGATGAGATCCTGTCTTCAGTCTATGGGAGCTGATGTATGGGCCATTGTTGAACAAGGATATCAATAACCAGCTGCTACACCAACAGATCCAACTGAAAGGAAAAATTATGAATCAAACGCAAAAGAAGTCAATGCTATAACATGAAGTCTAACTGAATCAGAATTTGTCAAAGTCATGCAGCTGAATATAGCAAAGGAAATATGGGACAAAATCATTCTAAGTTATGAAGGCGACGCAAAGGTAAAAAGTGCAAAACTCCAAACTCTCAGAATTGAATATGAAAATTTAAAGATGCATGGTGATGAGAGTATTGCCAGTTTCTTTTTACGTATTGATGATGTTGTAAATCGTATGGGAAATCTGGGTGAAACAATATCCGACACTACTTTGGTTGAGAAAATTTTACGATCGCTAACGGCAAAATTTGAATCAAAAGTTTCTGCCCTTGAAGAAAAACAGGATATTCAAAATCTTTCCGTGGTGCAACTTCATGGCATATTGACTGCTTATGAAATGAGGAGAGGAGGACCATTTGAAGTCAAAGAAGCTATTTTTAAAGCTTCTACAAAAGGGAAAGAAGTTCAAAAATCAGAAGGATCAGGATATATCTCAGAAGAAGATGAGGCAAACTTTGTGAGAAGACTCCAACTAGGAACTAGAAGATTCAAAGGTAAGCTTCCTTTCAAATGTTTCAATTGTGGAAGAGTTGGTCATTATGCTACAAAATGTCCTTATAAAGAAACATCTGCTAAAGAGAAAGAAGTAGCAAGAAGGAATAAGAACCGATCTAGCTCTAAGAAAAGCTACTATACAAATGAAGACAATGATGGGTTATCTGATAGTGAGGAAGAATGTGAACAAGATCTTAGACTTCTCATGGCATTTGAAAATAATTCTAGAGATGATAAGGATGCTTTTGTGGATGCTCTAGATGACAATGATTTTCTTGATCAAAACAATCAACTCAAAATATTCTTGGAAGAAAGTAAAATAATCATAGAGACTCTGAAAAGGCAGAATGAAGAAGCAAAGAAACATAATGAAAAATTAGAATGTGAAGTAGTAAGTCTAAGAAAAGAACTTGAGAAACTAAAGACTCTGAATCTTAGATTTGCTAAAGGATCTGAAACCTTAGATGAGATTATCAAGGTTCAACGTTCTCCTCTTATTAAGACAGGTCTTGGATATACGGGAGAATCTTCTCAGGCTTCTGCACCAAGTTATCTAAAAGCAACTACAACTGGTTTACTTCATTCAGCCACTCAGCAAGGGAATAAAGAATCTTTACAGGTAAAGCATGATCATCACAATACAAGGGATATCTCTCAAAGAAGGCAACAATCAACAGGTAAATTCAAATAGAAGATTTCATGATCGCGGAAATTTCTACTTCAATGGACAATGTTTCTCATGTCACAATTTTGGTCATAAAGCTGTTCAATGTGTTGCATATAAAACCATCATGAAAAGAGAAGCAAGAAAGAAAAGGATGGATATTAAACCAAAGAAGAACACCTATAACAACTTTTCTCCTCTTCAAAATGAAGTTGAATGTGCTTACTGCAATAACTTTGGCCATGAAGAATCTGAATGCAGGAGCAAAGTCCAGCCAAAATAACATTCTCCCTCAAGTTCCAAAGTATGGAAAAAGAAGGAATTACAGGTTGAAAATTGTGGAATAGCGTTATTTGCAGAAGGTGAAGAAAATCAATGGTACATTGATAGTGGGTTCTCAAGACACATGACAGGTGACAAAAGCAAACTTCTTGCATATAATGCTCTAGAAAAGGAAAAGAAAGTTACATTTGGAAATGATACTCCTGCTGTAATTAAAGGAAAAGGGTCCGTGTTTCTAAAAGAAAAGGTGAAGGCTAATGATGTCATGTATGTGGATGGACTAAGGCATAACCTGTTAAGTGTAAGTCAAATGTGTGATCAAGGAACAGAAGTTGTCTTTAGTTCAAAAGAATGTGTGGTTCGTGATCTTGATACAGGTAAAATTATTATAAAAGGGAAAAGAACTCCAAGCAACCTGTATGTATTGAAGAAATGCAAAGATCAATGTTACTTGAGCAAGTCTTCAGAAAATTGGCTATGGCATAGAAGGCTGGGGCATCTGAGCTTCTCTCAAATCAACAAAGCAAGCAGACTTCAAGCTGTTCGCGATCTTCCCAATATTTCTCTACCAGAGAGTATCATATGCAAATATTGCCAATTCGGTAAGCAGACCAGAGTACAATTTAATGCCAAAGAAGGATCATCAAGTAAGCCTCTTGAACTCATTCATACTGACATATGTGGACCTATGAGGAAAAATCACCACGTGGGGAAGAATACTATATCTTATTTATTGATGATTACTCTAGAATGTGTTGGATCGGGTTGATTAAACACAAAGATGAAGCATTTGAAAATTTTCAGATCTTCAAAGCATGGTAGAAAATGAATTAGATCTAAAAATCAAGTGTCTTAGATCTGATCGAGGAGGAGAATATACATCAAATGAATTCTTTGAATTTTGTGAACAACATGGCATAAAAAGACAGTTCTCTGTAGCAGGCACTCCACAACAAAATGGCGTAGCAGAAAGAATGAATAGAACAATTCAAAAAATGGCTAGAGCTATGCTTGATAATTCTAGAACTCCTGACATGTTCTGGGGAGAAGCAGCACATATAGCAGCAAACATTCTCAACAAGGCACATGTTCGGGTAAATAGTGACAAAACTCCATATGAACTCTGGTATGGTAATTCTCCCTCTGTGAAGCATTTTAGAATTTTTGGAAGTAAATGATTTATCAAAAATAATGATGAAAAGCTTGGCAAGTTTGAACCTAGATCAGATGAAGGGATACTTATTGGTTACTCATCTACAAGCAGAGCATACAAATGTTACAATAAAAGGCTTCGAAAGATTGTTGAATGTGTTGATGTTGTTATTGATGAGTCTCCTGCAGCTCCTAAAGAAGAAAAACAAGCAACAGAAGAAGATGATGGTGATTTTTGTCCTTCTACATCAAATGGAAATGATATAGATAGTGGATCCAATGAAGAACCTGAAGATGATTTATCTAAAAAGGCTCCATCCATATATGTTCAAAAGAATCATCCTGAATCTCAAATTTTGGTAGACAAGGAATCAGGTGTACAAACAAGGAGGACTCTTGTGGGATCTTCTAGCTATTTGGAATTTCTATCCACAATTGAACCACACAATTTCAATCAAGCTTGCAAAGATGAATGTTGGATTCAAGCTATGAATGAAGAGCTTGATCAAATTGAAAAGAATCACACTTGGGAATTGGTGCCAAGACCTCATGATAAAAATGTCATTGGAACTAAATGGATATTCAAGAATAAGTTAAATGAGAATGGGGATGTTATAAGAAACAAAGCTAGACTGGTTTGCAAGGGGTATACTAAAAAAGAAGGTATAGACTTTGAAGAAACTTTTGCTCCTGTAGCTAGACTTGAAGCCATAAGAATGTTTCTTGCTTTTTCAAGTTTTCAAAAAATCAAAGTTTATCAAATGGATGTTAAATCTGCCTTTCTCAATGGTGATCTAGAAGAAGAAGTTTATATAGAACAACCGGAAGGATTCATTTTGGGAAATGATGAAAATCTTGTTTGTAGACTTAAAAAGGCTCTATATGGTCGCAAACAAGCTCCAAGAGCATGGTATTATCGTCTTGACAAATATCTTCATCAACAAGGATTTTCAAAGGGGTCTGCTGATAGCAACTTATACACAAAGGTTGAAAATGATAAACTATTGATTGTGGTTGTATATGTTGATGACATCATTTTTGGGAGTAATGAAGAATCTATGAGTAAGAAATTTGCTTCTGTCATGTAGAAAGAATTTGAAATGTCCTTACTTGGAGAACTAACATTCTTTCTTGGGTTGCAAGTGCATCAAACTGCAGATGGAATATTCTTATCACAAGAAAAATATCTTAAGCAAATTTTGAAGAAGTATGACATGGAAGAATGCAAACCTGTGAGTACACCAATGATAACTGGATGTAACCTCAGTTCTCATGATGACTCTCCCGCGGTGAATCAACCAGAATAAATATCAATGATAGGAAGCCTACTTTATCTCACTGGGACTAGACCAGACATTATGCATGCAGTTGGGATTGTTGGACGATTCCAAGCTAATCCAAAAGAGTCTCACCTTCAGGCTGTCAAAAGAATATTCAAATATCTAAAAGGAACTCAAGACTTTGGACTATGGTATCCAAAGAATGCTGATCTTACTCTTCATGCTTACACGGATGCAGATTGGGCTGGAAATGTTGATGATCGGAAAAGCACTAGTGGTGGTGCATTCTATATGGGGCCCCGGTTGGTATCTTGGTTCAGCAAGAAGAAAAATTCTATTGCCTTATCTACAACAGAAGCAGAATATGTGGCTTCCGCGTCTTGTTGCACTCAACTCCTTTGGATGAGGCAAACCTTGCAAGATTTTCAAATCAAATGTACACCTCCTATCTCCATTATGTGTGATAATACAAGTGCCATCAGTATCTCAAAGAATCCTGTTATGCATTCAAAGACCAAGCACATTCCCATCAAGTATCACTTCTTACGTGAACAAGTGCTTGAAAAAAGGTGAAGTTGGAGTATGTTCCCTCCAAAGAACAAGTTGCTGATATATTTACCAAACCTCTGCCCAGGGATGCGTTTGAATATCTCAGACAGAAGCTGGGAGTAGTCTCTGTTGTGAAGAAAATCAAAACTGCTTAAATTTAGAAGATCAAATTGGATACGCGGGTTTCCTGAAAGACAGTCGCGTATATATGCGAGTTTATCCACAGAAAGCTGCGTATGGTCAGTTGCTGACAATTTTTGGTTAGGGTCAGCATTTTACAGCACATCTGCAGCACTGTTTGATATCTCTGATGCTGTATGGTATCTCTGGTGAAGTTTTATCTCTTATATTTATGTCTCATTCTCTGATATTGGGTAAATATGCCTTGATAATCTTCTGTTGAAAAGTGTTCAGGATGCACAAGCTAAGGGGGAGATGAAGGAGTAAATTGATGTACAGGTTCAGGGGGAGAAACAGCCTTGCTGGGTATTATGCATCGTTGGCTTATGATTCTGAAATATGATCTCTCGAGAGAGGTCTTTCTGATATTGGTCATAAAAGGTCATATTTTTAATTTGATGAAAAAGGTCATGTTGAGACCTATGATGTAAAATTGTAATATTCAGTCATGTAAGGACTTGTTCAAATTTGTAAACCCACTTGGTTGGGTAGTTGAGTCAAAATATGTAAACCCTTTTTGTTTGGGTATTTGAGTCTCTTATGTAAATCCACTTGGTTGGATCTTTGATGTTTTTATGAGTCCTTGGTGATAGGAAGGTCATAGAGTCATGTACTTCATTGAAAAATATGTTTGAACTTCCAGCATGAACTCAGTGGGAGCATGGTAACTTCTGTGCACATCAGATCTGCAGAGCGCTTCCTTCTACATGAGGAGAAAAACCTTGTGTTGGTTTTGATCTGCCCTTTTCCCTTGATGTCAAAGGGGGAGAGTGACATGGTGTTTGAATAAGGGAAGAGTAACATGGTTATTGTGCAATGATTATAATCAATGTATCTATCTGTTGTGGTGATCAAACACCTTCGTGGTTGCCATCAAGTCCAAAGGGGGAGATTGTTGGAAATATGATGCAGAGTGTTGTCCTTGATGGCAACCCACTTGATGAAGATGATGGCAACCTACTTAATGAAGTTGTTCTTGATGCATTAAAGATGTAAATCTAATGTTCTACAAGAAGGGCAGAAGTACCAGAAAAATAAATATCAGCATGTGCAAGAATAATGATGAAAAGTGTGTGTCTTAAGGCATACGCGGGTTTGTCTAGGAGAAGTAGCGTATGCACGCGGAAAAGTACGTGCCAAGTCGCGTATGCTCAATTGTGCTCTAAATTTGTAAAACCAAGGGTTACTACCATGGTATTGACCCATTGTATTGAGCGCTGGGTTGTCTATTTGATCCCGTCCAGGAATACCATCGGATGAGATGTGGTTTTGGCTCATGGTATTGAAAAAGGGTAAACCTATATAAGGAGAAGAAAATCATTGTGCATGGTGTGCATGAGGCTGGGCTTTGATGAATGCTTCACTCTGAAGTATATCTGTTTGGGTGAACCCTATTCCTAATTGATAGATCTTAATCTAGGATGCTCCTATGAACATGATGAAGGCTCAAGATCTCTAGATCTAGAAATGGTGAATGTCAAGGATGATCTAAAAAGAAGTGAAGAAGACCTAGCGCAATCCTGTTGAAGAGATTGAAGAAATCTGGGTAAGTTTATAGATCTGGTCTGTACTGCAAAATTTATCTTTTATAGATCTATACGCAGGTTCGTTTCATGAAAAGCACGTGTATACGCGGGTCTGTGGAAAGAAAAGCGCGTATGCACAGTTAGGGTTTTCTTTGGAAAATGTACTGAAGTATACGCGGGTTCGTCTTATGGAAAGCGCGTATATACGCGGGTCTGATTAAATAAAAGCGCGTATGATTTCTGATCTAATGGTAGCTGAAGGTTGAATGTGTTTCTGCATATCTATTCTGAAGTCTGGGTTATATCTGATATTCTAGCTACAGTGGTTTCACTATTCTGTTTGATGCTTTGGGCAAAGGTTGTTTATTGACAAGTAAAGGATTGTGTTGGAGTTGTTTGATCCAGTTTGAAAATTGATGAAACGTGGTCTACAGTGGATCTGAGGGTTGAAGCCTTCAGTATGAAAGTGGAAGCTTTCTGCCAGTAGAAGCTGGTACTCATATCAGGGGGTAGTAACTCCCTTCCAGGAGAGGCTGGTAAACTAGTGCAGGGGGTTGTAGCTCCCTTCCAGGAGAGGCTGGTAAACGAGAGAAGGTTGTAGCCTTCTGCAGGTGGGTGCCTGCGTGCTGGTTTGAGTCTGCACCAGTACATGATTGTAAGAAGTTTTCTTAGTAATAAATTTTGAAGGCTGAAACAACGGCAGCGGTGGTTTTCTCCCGAATTGGGTTTCCACCTAAAAATCCTGGTGTTCATGTGTGTTGCATATGTGTGATGATTATTCTGTTCTGTCTACTCCTGTTTACTGTTTCTGAAATATCTGATGAATGAATAATGCAATGATCTGAGTTAAGATTCAAACACATAACTAGATCTCTGGACATACGCGAGTTCTGTAAAGGATATCTGTGTATATATGCTAGTTTCCTTCAGTAAAGTAGCGTATGGGTTTTTAGAAAGGAAAAAGAAAAAGTTTGATTGTCTGCACTGAATACTGATTCACCCCCCTCTCAGTATTTTTCCCAACAATATTCATTATGTCACTTACATGAATTAAATTTGAGTGGCAAGAATTTTATTTTTCTCCCATTCACCCAAGATAACCCCAATTGACAACATCCTATTTCTTTATTTCAATTTAAATTGAAATTCCATGTCATGTATTAATTTATTCTTATTAAATGATTAATTTTTGTTTGAAGAAATTTGATCTCTAATATAAGTTCATATTTTGTTAAATGTTATCATGTAAATATGTGGATATATAATTATTTATTTTTTGTTTAATTATTTTCCCGTAGTTTATTTATTCTACATTTTGGAGGGTTTCTAGGCATTTTTTCCAGTCTAATTTGCCATAATCTAGCAAGGATTTCTTGAAATCACAAGTTAGAGCTGAAAAATCTCCACAATCTGAGTGCCCTAGGGGTTTTCAAGGTGTTGAATCATTGTATGCAGTCAAAAACCCATTTTAAACAAAAAAAATTAAGATTTTGACAAAAAAAAATTGTCGAATCCCAGCCAAAAACTCCAAAACGTAGCATGTTTAAACAATGCCATTTTTTTTAGTCGTGTAGATATGTATATAAGTAAATAATTCTTTTTTTCAAGGAATTTTTCCGATAACATCTCCTCAATGTTAAATTGTACATCACATCATGGTGCAATCCACTAAGAAGAAAGCTTGATTTTTTTGTTCATTGTCAACTAATAAAAAACAATAATTTTTCTAATTTCAATAGTAACTCATTAATACAAATACGTTTTTTTTAATTAAATAGTTTTTATTAAGCCAAAATATTACATCTCAAAGTACAACTTCTAAAAATCCTAATGGCCTCACTCGTACTAGATCTATTGACCAATAGGTGCAAACCTAGACACAAGGAAAACTTCCAAAATAACAGAGAAAACTAGAACCAAAAAATAACATAGAAAACTAGAACAAGAAATGAAAGTGATACCAAAAAATATGCAAGATCAAGACACAACCAACAAACATTAGAATTCAAAAGAATTGACCAGAGCAGGGTGGTTTGGTCCTGAGCCAGGAGATGGTGGAGGCCTGAAATCATAATGGATGCGTTTCTCAATATGGGTTAGTCTGCCTTCAAGTAGATCCATTTTATCTTGAATATGGCTTTTCCCTCGTCATCAGGTTGGCTAAGCGATCATGCATATGCCAGTGATTGCATTGAATATTTTTCATGAAACTTATGAAATCATGTTTATCATCATGATGAGCTCGACTGAGCTAGTCTAGAGTGATAGTAATTTGTTGTAAAACACTCATGTTGATGTCATTAGGTAAGTGGCGGTTGGATATAGTGATATATTTCTAAGTAGGGGTCGGGCCTACGACCTCACCTTGTCCATGATCTTGCAGCATAAGCACCCCATGTAGCCCCCCTTCTACCAAGCCTATTCATACCAATATTTGTTGGTGGTGCATTATCAAATGGGTTGCTCTTTGGATGATGACACTCCTCCAATCGACCCCCCACCCAATATCAAACTCAACAACCCCAAAACTCCAGATATTTTAGCATAAACCAGAGCACCACACATGACAGAGTGAACTAATAATCCTTGTAACTACAGAAAAATATGTATACAAACCAAGATCACCCCCACGATAATTTGGTAGGCTACCACTGGACACCACAAAAGTATTCAAATTTTGGTGACCATGAAATGCACCCAGGGTGAGTGCCCAATTATAATCACCTCCATAACTTCCTACGTTAACCCAATGAGCACAACAAGCTTAGGACCTCTAAACTGATAATAATGGTTAACTGAGCTCAAGCACAAATCCAATAAACTTAGTACCAGATCACCAGACCTCTTGGGTTCCTCTCCCCCCATTGAATTGGACATATAGTGCATGTTACTGAAGGCCAAATGGCTTTCCCAACCAAACTAGGGAGAAACTAGGCACAATTCCCCCCAATTTAAGGCCCTTGACCATCCAACACAATAAAAAACCATCCATAGCCCAGCATTGGCATAAAGGGTTCAAACTACCATGAACGACAACCAACCTTACGATAGCTTGACAACCAATCTATTTAGACAAGAAAGAGATAGACCAAGGGAGAAAACCACTGTTTCTTAGCTCATTCCAAGCATGGAGCTACCACAACTCGTTTTGTTGAAATACTGATGCACCCACAACATAAACTGGTAAGATATGATTAATTGGCTCTCCAAACAACTTAAAACAACCATACCATATTCTAGGATCCCAATTAAGTTTCAATTGAACCAATGGACCTCCGCTCCAACGTCCCTAAACACAACAAAAACCCCCCTCGAAAACTGCTTCCAATATGCACGACAAAAATCCTCATTATCCTCACCATATTTCTTAGAAAATGTAGGTTTTAAGCACTCCCACATCCATCCCATACTAGTCTGAAAACCCCACAACTAGCAAACTGACTCCCTTTCCCATGATGATACCATGACACTGCAAATTCATCTAAATTCCATTAAATAGAATAATTTTCCAATGACCTTGACCTCCTATCTTACACGGGGGTGCATGTCACTTAGGTGCAATTCCACCCCTTGTTAAAATCCCAGAGAATCATTAGGGTGGCAGGCACCCACCCCAATCTCCACATCTCCATGCAATGACACCCCCATCTGGGAATAAATAAGTATCAATAATTGTTCTTATTACAAAATAATTAAGTAACATATTTTCCTTCCATTTTATTTTTCAAGACCAATGCATAATCAAAATTAAATATTTGTTGTTATTATTATTGAAATATATTAAAATTAACTATATTTTCTATTTTTAATTCTATCTTAAAACATATATTTAAATTTACTTAAAAGTATAATTTTTAAATTAATTAATTTATTCATTTGCAATTTTATAACATATTTGTATTTTTTTTTAATAAATATTTATTATTATAATTATTAACATATGGTGAAATGATGATCGAAACCCCAAATCCTTCAGTCACCACACTGTCTCTGGGGGATTTTCAGCATCAAGGCTCTTCACTTTCTCTAAAGCCCTATCATTTTGGTGCCATTTTCATAGATCTGTTAAACTGGGTGGAATTTCTTTTGCAGTAGGGGTTTCCCCTCCTCTAAATTGATGTCATTGCTCCATATATCTCAGGCTTTTTGGTCTTTGTTATGATGATATAAAGGGGTACTCTCTATATGTGGTTGAAATATGCTAACTTTATCTCTACACTTGCAGCTAGAATTCAAGATGAAATAGGAATGCCTTATGTATCAATGTAGCTCCTACATGGGGGCAGGAAACAAAGGAAATTTTCTCAAATATTGTGGTAGGACGCCTTAATCGTCCTAGTCTCAAGATTGAAAAAATGAGCCAAAGGATGGGGTGTTCCCTCTTCCTCTCAGTCACAATTATTTAAGGATGGTCTAAAGCCATAGTTATCGCAATTGACTCCCAAACATCTCTCAATGCCAACCTTCATTGTAGAATAAGTTGAATATATTCCAAATATAGAGGTGGAAGACTCAAAATTTGATCTTTCTTGCATGTCTTGTGAGAGGAATGCCATTATTTACACTTTGGGAATGGGTGCAACATACCTAGTCCCCAAATATGGATATGTATTTTTGTTTGAAGGGTTTCTTTGTGTCTTATTTCAGAAATTAAGAGGATCACCAAAGGGTTTTTTTAGCAAAGACCATGGTTTTGTGGCCACTTTGGGCTCTCCTTTCATCCATGGTTTGCTGAATTCAACCCTCTATCCTTGATAGCTTTGGCAACTCCAGTTTTGGTAAGACTCCCTAATATTTCCATTCATTTTGTTAAATCTAGATATATTACCTTTTGTAGGAAATATCAGCAAAGGGTTTCCTGATAAGATCTTCATCAATTGGAATGGCCTAACATTTTTACAACAGATCGACTATGAAAACAAAAATTTATGTTGTAGGTCCTGCCAAAAACCAGGTCATATCCAAGATGATTTCCATTCTTCTTAAGAGAATTCTCACCTCCCCCCCCCCCCAATGCCATGAAAAGTAATTAAGGATGGCATGACCCAAAAGGATCTAGGAATTCCTTAACTGACAAGCGAGACAACATGCAACAACACAAATATGTTGTATCCAAATCTAGTCCTTTGGCCTCAACTAAACCCCATGAAACACCATATCATCATTTATAATTTGTGTTCCCTCCCCCTATTTTTCATGTCCCTACTCTTGTCTACATCCATTAAATGGAGAAGAAAGAGACATAACCATGTCCTTAGATTTGTCCACAAGCAAACACAAATGTATTCACGAATTAGATCACTTGGACAATGATAATGATATTATGAAAGGAATGAAATTAAATATAGGTTTATGAGAAAAACACGAAGATACATTAAAACTTGACTTTAATTAATAAATGGAAAATTTTGAAACAATATACATGTAGAATGAAAGTAAACTACCTCAAACGATGGTAGCTTATTTATGAAAAGTGATGATATGACTATGTGCCTTCATAAATGGTGTTAAAATAAGACTCTAAGTCCTTTTTATTATGAAGAATCAATGATAAAACCTAAGCATCCAAAAACCTAACACTAGGAGATAAATCGCCAAAGGCTTATGGGCCTCGATGGGGTAAGTTGGAACATTAACTTCCCAGGGTCATAACTTTGGCATACAATCTCCATTTTTCATGCATGATAACCTGTTGGAAAGGTCTACCTGAGGAGTACATTTTCTTCCTAATAAACTTAATGTATACACGTTTCTTCAAAAATCGTTATTTAGGGTCTCAAAATGACTTCAAAAGTTTAGGACATGAAAACTACCAAAATAGGAAATTTGTGTTGTGAGTTGGTGGAATAGATGGGTGGCCACCGATATCCACCTGGGTCAATCCTCCCCCCTTAGGAATCAATGATATCCATTATGTTGAGTGCCTCTATGAGATGGGGAAATTTTTGATAAACTTGGCCCCTGGCAAGCCACTTGCCTTGGTGCAGGAGCTAGCCTACTTTGACAACCCGATACAGTTGGACCCTTTGTTGGAAAGTGATCTTAATCTATGTGTACATAATATAATTAATTGTGGCATATTCAATGAAATCTATGTTAAGATCTAGCAGTGTTAGCTTCTTTGCAATTTATGATGTGTCCAACAATAGTGGAAAGTATGGTGGAAGGCGGTCCATATTGAACACTATGTTCAAGCCATGGAATGGGGGGATTATTAGCTCAAAAGGGTTGTCACCCACAACCATGGTGATGGTGTAAGGTCCATCATGGAGTGTCCAAATTCTGATGGTAACTTGCAAGGCATTCTTTTTTTAGGTGCAACCAAATCTTGTCTCCCACTTAAAAGTTGTGTAGCACACAATGCTGATCATGGCATTGTTTATACTTAGTATTGGATTTCTGCAACATATCATGGACTTACTAGAAGATATTATTAATTCACTAAATAAACTTGGTAGCTTTGTTAGCTTCATATTGAACATATGCATATTTTTCCCGTGTAGTTACAAGACAGTGCAACATCAATGGGACCTAATCATTAAAATCCTAGGGCCACCTAAAAGGGGTTGTGGCCAGTTGAAATATGGAGAGCTTTTTTGTAGTTGCGTTGAACATAGGGGATATTGTCATCCCATGTGCATTGATGCTTGGAGTTGTACATGCAAAAAATATGCACAATCATCTTGTTGATGACCTTTGTCTGGCCATTAGTTTAGTGGTGGAAGGAAGTTGATTTGGTGATCTTGGTGTCCAACAAAGACGAGAGGCTCAAATATAATTTGCTTAGGAATATGCTATCCCAATATGATATTATGTTTTATAGGATCCAAAAATTTCCCCACACCTATTCAAAGAATAGCTTGGTATTGGCTTGTTTTGTGATACTCTTTTTACAAGCAGTCATGATGGTCATTCTAGAAAATATATCAACAACCACAAACACACAGTCATTACCATGCTTGGTAGAAGGAAGGCCAAACATATAATCCATTGAGATGGATTCCCAAGGGTAGTTAGGAGTAGGCGGAGGGGTGTATATGCCTTGCTTCTTAATGGTTGGTTTGGCAATGGCATAGGTAGTGCAACTAATAAAAATGATTTTGTAGTAATACTACTGTCTTCTCCACAAAAAAGTGCCTTGCAACCCAATTATAATGTCCCCCCTAGATAAGCTTGGCATATTTTCTTGTAGCAACACAAAGGTGTCCAAGGTGGCACCACAGTGCATCTTAGAGGTGGAAGTATGGAAATTTCTTTCATGTCATCAAAATCTAGTATGTGGCAATGAATTATGAATCGTTGTTGTATAGGTGTGTCCATCTAAAGGTCTTTTTCCCACGTGAGTAGGGAACGATGGTTAGTCCCACAACCGGGGGCCCACTGAGGCAATCTGTGATGTGATTGATGATACCCTTCTTATATTTAATGTTCAAATGGAATTGATGCAGATATGTGGACAATTTTTTATGGTGGTCATTTTGTAGATTCATATGTGTCTACGTAAATTCAAGAGTCCAATGATTTGTGTGGACGATCATCTCCTTCCCCTGAAAATAATGTTTCCATTGTTGGTAGTCCTGCATGATGGAATACATCTTCTTATCATAGGTGGGGTATCTCCTAACAGTATCAGAGATTGTATTACTATGATAGGCCACCAAATGTCATTTTTGAATGAGGACTACACTAATAACATAATTGGAGGTATCTATCTCAATCTCAAATGGATATTGCAAGTCTGGCATGGTGAGGATTGGTGCAAAGAAAATGCGTTATTTTAGTTCATTGAATGCCTTATATTGTGACTTGGACCAAAATAATTTTTATTTTTCTCCACCCTTGGTAACTTGATCTAAGGGCCAAGCAATATAAGAGAACCCCAACACAAATTTTGGTAAAAATTATCAAGGACCACTAAGCTGTGAAGCTATGTTAGAGTCATCAGGGCCAACCAATCTCGAATGACTTGGATCTTAGTTGGATCCTAATGCACACCTTTCTCATCAATAATGTAACCTAGATATTGGACCTTATCCATGCCGAAGGAGCATTTTTCCAAGTTATCACATAGCTTATGTTGTCACTGAGTGTGAATGACCTACCAAATATGCAACAAGTGCTTTACCCAACTCTTATTGAAGATGAAGATATCATCTAGATATAAAATCACAAAATAATTTGTGAAATGCCACAAGATGTCATCCATTAGTCTCATGAAAATGGTTGTGACATTCATCAAACCAAATGGCATGACCAACCATTCAAAAAGACTCTCCTTGGACTTGAAATAAGTCTTCCACACATCAATTGGTTCTATTTGAACTCAGTGATAGCTTGAATTCAAATCCATCTTACTGAAATACTTGGCCCAGTTGAGTTGGTCAAGAAGATCGTCAATTTGAGGAATTAGGTACTTGTTCCTAACTTTTATTTTTTTAAGAGCTTCATAATCAATTCATAGTCTCCAGATCCCATCCTTCTTTTGCATGAGTACAATTTGGCTCCCACAAGGTGAGGAACTCGGTCACATGTGCCCTTTTTGTAGTAACTCTTGGATATGCCCCTTGATTTCCTGATTTTCCAAAAATGAGCGACAATAGATTGGCCCATTGGGTATAGGTGCATCAAGGGTTAGATCGATTAAATGATTGAATTGATAGTGGAAAGGGAAGTTGTTTCTGTACTATTCCATGACCTTATCCACCTTCCTTTGTTGCACGGAGGGGCCCTATGTGGACGCCATGCATGTGGCCATGGTATTCTTTTTACTTATAGAGTGAATTAAGAAGAAGCCAAATTTTCCAGTCTAGGGGATGATCTTACTGCATTGTTTACTACAAATCAAAGAAATGGTAGTAGGTGGGGCTACCTATAGTATCATGTAAATTCATTTTAGCAAAGTAATAATAAAACTACGAGATCTAGACTTATACACAACATGGCACTTCCAAAAGTATAATTGACCTAACAGAACATCAAAAACTTCAAAGGGAGAAACATCACACAATACCTCGTTCATGAAAGGCTTGATGTTGTAGGGTAGGAAACACGGTAGGCTGACACAGAGATATCACCCTTAGTGGAGACACCAAAGGGTGTATAGTTTTGGGTGTGGTCATGTATGCAAACCCATCTAATTAATTACATTTGTTTATATGAGATTATTTTGACTCCTGCTATTGAAACTAAACCGTAGTGTAGCACCCTTCACCCACATTGTGAGTGAAAGAGGCACTCACCTTCCTCCGGTTCTTCAGGCTCGCTATGCTAGACCTTAGTGGTGGAAATGGTGGAAATGGTGGAATTGGGTTCCACATCAATGATTTTTCCCCCTTTCTTAGGTCTATTTCAGAGTCAGAATATGTGTCTAACTTTAAATATTTTATCTCAACCACTAGAGACTTATTTCGGCATTCATTTGTGTTATGAGTGGGGCTATTTTGGAACCTACTCCACTTTCTCATGCCTTTCTTCATCTCCCCATTACCATTATTTTTTTGTGGATTTAATGGGTTGTAATGGGGTGGTCCATCATGGCTCTTTCATTTTTATTTTTTTTGGGGATGATCTTGCCTTGTTTCTCCTATGAAGGATTCATAGATACAAAGTCTCTCTTCTTTTCTTTAAATTTTTTCTCAATTTTGACAACATATAAATATGTTGTGCCAAGAAAATATATGTCCGATAACTCCATTTTTGTATAAGTGTATTTGTGTATATAGCCACGGTACTTGAGCACCATATGTTGCTCAGAGTCCTTGATACCCAACTTGGTGTGAAATTTATGAAATATGTTTGTGAACTCTAACACTGCTTAGTCCCTTTTCTGTTGGTGGTCCATCTTTTGTACTAGTCTTCATATCTTCCTAAAGATAATATTGTTCCTTAAAAACATACCTAAAATAGGTACAAGTGGTTGTGATTGAAAATAGTGCAGATTCCTCCATATCCCTTTTCTCACAGTAAGTTTCCCACTAATCTTTAGCATAGGGGGTTGCCTTAAGGAGTGAAAAGTAATATTTTCTCTATCAAAAAAATTATGGATTGAAAAGTATCCTTCTAGAAAATTTAGCCATTTTTCTATAGTATTTGCATCTATCTGGCCTTCAAATATAGGAATATCAAAATACCACTGATCCACTGATGGATCGCCTATTGGTATCCACTTAAGGATCTAGGAAAATTATCCATCATCTCTTTCCTTTCTCACTTGAGGGCTTCTTCGAGTGACAGTTTGATAGGATCTCCTGCTCCCTCATCTCTATTTTCTTCCACCATGGGAAGTTGTCAAGGTCGACGAGGACGGTCTTGCAAGGGATCAAGTAGTTTGAGTCCCAACTGCTTATACCCCGACCTCGTTCGGGACATGCATAGAAGAACATACAAATAGAATACCATTTTAATATCTTTGAAAAGATATGTGATGGCTACACACCTTCCTAAATTGTGTTATAATGAGGATCTAAGGAATTTTTATTATGAAGAAGCAATGAGAAAAACTAAACATCCAAAAACCTAACCCTAGGAGATGAAGTACCAAAACCTTATGGGCCTCAATGGTGTAAGTTGGAATGTTAACTTCCCCGAGTTGTAACTTTGGTATACGATCATTTTTTGGTGTGCACGATAGCTTGTTGGAAAGGTATATTCAAGGAGTACAATTTTCAACTTTCTTTATTTCGTTTCCCCAAAAAATGTCATTTAGGGCCTCAAAACTGTTCTGGAAGTTTAAGACCTGAAAATTGCCAAAAACGAAAAAATTGCTAAAATATGAAAAGGGTGTTGTGAGTCGGTGGAATGGGTGAGTGGACATCGATATCCACCTATATAAGATAATGAATAAACCACTATTGTAGATCCTATGGAAATGGAATTTCCTCAAGGAAATGTATCCATTTTATCCACTCCATCTGCTCTTGCTAACTTCTCATGATGGGTTGACATTCGTAAGAAAAAGGAAGAAAAGACATTTGGAAAACCCCATGATCATTCCTGGTCCGAAGGACCCAAATATTAGTATAAATATTTTATTTTTAGTCTTCGATTAGATTGTCCTTTGGTTTTGGATTTGATTGGGTTTCCCCAATGATCGACCAATCTAAATTTCCCAGCTTTTCATTTAGTCTCTTGTTTAGAAGGTAATAATTTTTTTGCTCTGAAAAAATAAATAAAAAATAAATTAAATTGAAAAAAAAGAAAATACATATGGTAAAATTATCCCTAGATGGGGTGCCTGGATCAAGATAGTGTGGGGAATAGTCTACTATCATCCCACCAGGCCACATGTTAGGGGATGCGGTAACACACCCCCATAATGGTCTCAAAGTTTCATGCAAAAGGGATGGGAGAAATTTGCATCCCACCATTGACTTATAACTAATACAACAAATCCACCACCCACTACAATTTTTAATTGATGGATCCTAGTATAGGAAGAAACTATTATGCATATTTTGAGGAAATTCGCCTACCCAAAGATCCCATCTAATCATAGTGATTCATTAAAGGGGAATTCAATGGTTATCACGTACAACATGCTTACAATGGCAAGTCGTTTGATTGTCTTCCTTGTAATTATTACCCCCGTTACTCCCTACTTTGTCTTACACTTCATGGCATTGGAATGGGGCTAAAGAATCATAATTTCACTAGAGGTAAGTTCATTCTATTTAATTTATTCATGTGTGGGGTATTTTTTCTCCCATCATAGATTGGTAGGTTGTAGTTTGGTCCTTCTTTGTTTTAGTTCAATCTTGGGGAGGTGTTGTCATTGCTACAACACCCTCCAAAAAAATTTCCTACACTCAATTTTAGAGCCTTCCTTGGTCCTATACATTTTCCTCACAAACTTTGAAACCCATTCCATGTGTTTTCTTCAAGTGTTTCAATCCCTTTTGTGATAAAGGAAAAATGTTTTATTTTCACATGTTAGTTGTCGCACAATGTGAGTAAGCTTGTTTTGGTGGTTTCAATGGGTTACATTTGTCTAAATGAGTTTATCTAACCATGTAAACATCTATCACACTCATTTCCAAAGTTTTAACCATTGTCGCACAAGTGTCGTCACAATCGTCACAAAGTATATCTTTGTTGTCGCACTTGTCGTAAGTTATCAAAAAGTTATCACACCAATGGAAATGCATTGTTCATGTGTTCTATATGATCTATCATTGTTGTGTCATCAAGTATTCTAAGTGTGTGATCACAGTCAAATTCTTATTACTATTCACATCAGCCTCACCGATCATGCACTTAGTCAATTTAAAAAAACTTTCTAACCAAGAAACTTAGCCTCATCCGGCCCTCCTGAACTGCGCATTACAGAGTCTCAACCCTCTAGCTATGACCCTCCATATTGACACTATGAAATGTGCAGTTATTTCTCTTGAGGACTATTGCACTGCACAGTTCCATTGCTCAAGCCCAAAACTTGGCCTCTAGAATTACGCAATCCATCCCTTCAGCCTGGACTCAACTGCACATTGCAAAATATCTAACCTCAAGATCATCCCTTGATCTCTTGAGATGTGCAATTTCCCAGCCTCCTCTTCCTCCTAGAACTACGCTATAGGTTGAATCAGTGCCCATCCCCTTAGCCTGTCACACTGAGCTCCCAAACTACGCAATTTTCTTCCTCATTCCAGCATGGAATACAGATTGCACAGTCTCAAGGATCAAGCTTCACCCTTGACTATCTGAGTTGCACAATTGTGCATTCACTAAGCCCCTCTCTCATCTTGTCACTTGGTTCTAGCTCAATGAGTGGATCAACATGCACTATCGTAGACTAGGGGTTTATCATACTATTGTCATCTCTTAATGAGTGAATTGTAGAAGCAGGTACCTTATCATACATGAGATGATGATGAAGAATGATATGAAGATGGGAAACATGTTGAAATACATCTTTGTAGTTGATAATGAAAGCTGATCAACCGAGAGAAATCAAAGGGACACTAGTTTGTGACCACAACTCAAGAGTTGATATCATTTAAGACCCCTTACCTATAAGCTATATAGAGGTGGATAGAAGAGCATTCTAAAGTGGACATATAGCAAGGAGAAGAAAGAGTGGCTTGATATTTCCACATCATTAGGAAGTCCATGTAAATAATTTCATGTCATGTCATGTCATGAGTTGTCATATGCCACACCATTATTGTGGATTATGTAAATTATGATTTAAAATGTATTGTAAAGTGAAAGTCCAAAGGACATGTACAGAATATGAAGATTCATGTAAAGTTTAAAGGTCATAAGAAGACAAAGGGTCATGAGGGTAGTAAAAGAGTCACAAGGAAAGTGAAGCATCACCTCCTCATTGGTTATATATACACTCTCATTGTATGAGCACGAGGATTTTCACCGTGGCTCCTCCCGCAAGGAATTAGAGAGACATGCTAGTTCTTTTTGTTAGAAAGGAGTGGCTAGTGGTGTTTATTGTATACATGTATCTTGGAAATTTTACTTAATAACATAAGCCTCATGGCCAACACGTTCTTCATGCATGGATTATGAATATTTGTAAGATTATTATGTGGATGTTTGTAATTCATGTTTGCTTTCATCTGTGCTAAAGTAGTTGAAATATTTCATTTATTTTAGTGCTTATCATATTGAGAATTTGTTGTAATTGTTGTTATCATTGTCACATCCTTGTGGACAATTCCGTTGGATGCTAGACATATCTTTCTTGTTGATTGTAATGATCATCACATATTCTATGGAATATTCTGTTGGATGTCTGGTGGATACGTCTTGGTTGCATGTCTCTCTACTAGGGTGGTACTATTACCTCTCTCTAGAGGCTCGCCTTACTCTCTCCCTCTGTAGTAGAAGAAACTTGACACACCTACAACTGAAAACTCACCAAACACACTTACTTGCTTTTTAAAGGAAGAATTTCACTCCTCTCTCTTGTTGACAGTTAAAGCCAAGGAAAATCTTTAAGAATTTGGAAATCGGTCCATATTACAAATGGGCATCCTATCCAAAATAGTGGGAGGTCTAATTGGGACCACATATCGGGGAGACCCTTTTAATTTTGGTGGGTCCAACATCGTCAACATTTCTGGCGCTAGAAGGAGGGAGGCCAAATTTTTATGGTTGATAACCTCACCCACCATAACCTTACATCTTCTAGTCAAGGGAATAACATTCTGAGCACCTCCCTTGCTCATATCCCTGAGGTTGGTGAATATTCATAGCCTGAGCTTCTAAAAACTTGTGAAATCTCTTATGATTATATCTGGGCCATTTTTCCTATAACTTGTAAGGTTCCAAAATCTATTGGATTGATTCTGAGAGTACACAATATTCCTTATTTTCCGAAGAAGAACCCAACCACTCCTACTAGGATAGTGGTTTATATGATTGAAGATTTGGTTCTTGCCACCCTTGAAGAATTAGCAGACGTTGTGGAAAATGTAGAGAAGTCAGAAGACCTCCATCTTACAATGGTGGTGAAAGAGATAGCATTTTACTCTCAGATGATACTTTTCACGGGTTGGACGGTGATGAAGAAGTAGAAGAACCATCAAAATCTGACAAAGAGGAGGAGGAAAACGACGCAAATATGGAATACCAAGATCTGGACTTGACGTCTCAAGGCCCACTTGCACTATCGGGTGTTCTACATAAGATGCCAATGCACCTAGAGAACTTGTTAATTAATTAAGACCCTAATAAGGCAGTGGAAGAGAAGGACCATTTGGATAAATTCTACCTACATCTGCAAATACAAGACGTATGTTATGTGCATGCAAAATATTATCGTGAACCTTAGAGGGCAGAGAACTTGTATGGTATCACAATATTCCTTTGAATTCTATCCAGAATTGGAAGGGTTTAAGAAGATTTTTCTTGAAAAATTCGTTGATGACAATACCCCTGCTATGTTGTTAAAAGAGTTGTGCAATATTAAGATGGAGCACAAAGAAAAGGTGAAATATTTTACTCATGGGTTTAACTGTATCTCAAACAAATTTTCAGCAAATACAAAATCCAATGAATCCATCACTATTGATTATTACACATCTGCCTCACCAACAAGCATTGTGCAGTTCATGAAAAGAACTGCGAAAGAAAATATTGCAAAAAACTATGAATAAATAATCACAGGTGAAAATTAGTTGCATGTGCTTATAGTCATCGTATATTACAAACCACCTAAATACTCCAAAGACATGGGAAAAAGGTCTCAGGCCTTCATAAGCAAGGCTAAGGACAAAGAAGTTGTCGATATTGAGAGATTTACTTGCACAATCAATTCTCTCTCCAATGATTTGGAAGAGTTGAAATAAAGGTAAAGAGAGACCACCATGAGCAACAAGCCCCATAGATTCAACATCCTGAGAAGGGTTTCCAACTTTGGCAGTAGCAGCAACCAGCTGGCCAAGTATGCGCAAACCTCGAACGTTGTGTTGAATGTTCAGAGTATGGGCATGGATCAATATTTCTTGTTCCATCAAGAATATGATTCAAAAAAATAATTCCCACAATGGAACCACAACATGAATGCTCTTTCTATTCATATAATTGATATAGTTCTTTCTAATGAGCAGACCGGGCTTGCAGAAGAAAAGGAGGAAATTGTTGCAACCGAAGAAACTGCAAATGTGGGGCACGTTGTGAACACAATCAGTTGCATATTCGCAACTGAAAAGAACATTGTAAAAAAAAAGCCACTAAGTGATGGCCCAAACCAAAACTAGAACAATCGATATAAGTTTAGAAGCTAAGGGTCGACCACTGAACAAGAGTTGACAAATCAAAAATTTAAGGAGAATTTGTTAAGGAAGATCACTCTTCTTGTCAACTCAATGCAGAACATTCAGAGAAAGTCTGGAAATGTGGCTATAATCCACCTCAGGTAACAAAGATTCTTCGTAGAAGGGATCTGAATCTGGTAAGTCCTCTGGTTCCCTGGAGTCTATACTTAATTCTTTAACATTGGATGCAAATACACTCTACCCTCCATTTTTGTTAACGTTCGAAATTTTAATTATAATTCACATAATTGCATAGTTGATTCTAGTGCATTGGTGAACGTAATACTTTTTTTAGTCCAATACCCTTGTCCATGTTATAGGTGAACTTAGAAATGTTCTTATCCTCTTATCATCCGACTATCGAGTTCACGAGTGTATAAATATAGTGATTGTGGACATTTCAGAATAATATGGTGTTTTGTTGAGTCTGTAGGTTTTAACCCTGTACAGAAATGATCTGCAAATGAATCTTAAAAAATTAAAATAAACAATAGCGAGAGCATAAAACATAAAACATATATACATAGATATTTTCCCTTGGATACCAAATCGGGACTACCAGCTTGATTTTTCATTATATTCCTTTTGGTGTTACAACACATATATATACATGCTGAAGCATAATAAACCCCAATCCATTAAACCTGGATTAGAACATAACCATAGTTCCCTTGACCGGATCTACAAAACAACAGGGTCCGAAAACCATCATGCCCCAAAACCATGTGCAAACCCATGCACAAAACCATGGGCGTGTGAATAATCGTGTAAAGAATACAACACATACCCAACAGAGTCGAGACTGGTCCAAAAAACTACAAGGGTATTTTGCTATGGACTAGTCACATTTGTGGCTTCCATACAAGTGAAGAAAGAATCAAATCTGGGTAAAATCAAAGTCTTACATGATGCATATTGTCACTCCCTTCGAGAGTAAGAATGAACCAATTGATTTTTCAGATATTATCTTTGTAAATTTTTTCCTGGAAATTGATCTGGGTGTTATCTTTCTCGTCCATCCCTAGTTCTACTAGACACATAGTTGGATCTCCTTCCTAGTCCAACTAGCGAAAATGACATCAGTACAGTAAGTAGTAGTAGTAATAGTAGTACTAGTGTAGCACATAGTCCTTGTACGTATGATGTTTGGACACTGTATTTTGATGGTTTAAAGACACAGGAGGACTCTAGAGCTAGTTGTGTTTTAGTAAACCCAGGATAAATAAAGTATCTAATATCCAACCACTTGGAATTTGATTGCACGAACAACATCGTAGAATATGAAGCACTCATCTTGGGCTTACAAATATCCATTAAACTCAGTGTGGGGATTCTTAAAGAAGTAGGTGACTCTGAAATTTCCATATGACGGGTACGTGATACTATACATTGTGTGTCACCTCATCTAAAAAGTTACCAATAAGAGGTATGGCATTTGGTTTCACATTTCCAAGCTTTCAATATTATTTTTGTTCCTAGAATACGCAACACAATTGCGAATGAATTGGAAAATTTTGTTGCTAGGCTATCACTGCTTAGGGATGATTTTTCTGTAGAAATTATTTATAAAACATCTATCCCTGACAATATCACTAACTTATGCATTTTCAATAATGACCAACAGATACTGCACTTTATGGAAAACATTGATGTATTCAAATATACAGTTATCGATGAAGATGAGCACGAGAAATCGTTGCAGGATGAAGCTTGCAAAAACAAATAAAACCCCATGCCGAAAGGCATGGTATCATTGGAAAAGATATATGACTTTCAGAATTGCTTATGAGGTCCAATCAATGCAAAAGCCTACAGTTCAACGTTGTCGCACAAGGAAATAAATATTGGGACAGAAAAGGATCTGATTTTTTTCAATATTGGTACTTTTTACACACGACAGTAGCGATGATATTTCATCCACTTATTCAAGCAATATCGAGATGTATTCACGGGGATACATGATGAGCTTAAAACTTATGGCGCGCGAATAATCCAACATGTGATTCCAATCAAAGAAGGGTTTAAGACTTCCAACAAAAGTTGTAAAAGTTACATTTGACGCTTGAACCTCTTATTCAAAAGGAGTTGAGGAAATTTTTGGATGCTCAGGTCATATAAAATGTGTGACATTCAATCTGGGTATAAAATTTGGTCCCAGTTAGAAATAAGTCGGGGTAAATTCGCTTGTGTGTTGATTTATGCAACTTGACTCGCACCTCGGATAAAGATAATTACCATGTTCCGTCTATGAAATAGATACAAAAAATGGTATCATTGTTAGAGATGTTTTCTTTGTTAGATGGGTATTCTGGTTACAACTAGGCTCTAATCTTAGATGCTAATAGACTGAAGATTATATTTCGCACGAAGTGGGGAATGTTCGAATTTAGAATAATTCCATTTGGGTTGGTCAATGTCGATGCAAAATTTCAACGCACCATGGACATCGCATTCCATGGAATAATCAAACAGAGCGCGGTGGTCTATCTTGATGATGTCACGGTGTTTTCCAAAAATAGATCCGACCATGTATGCCACCTAAATAAAGTATTCGAGCGATGTCGCAAATAAGGGATATCTGTTAATCCCAAGAAGAGTGTTTTTGCAGTGTCTAAGGGTAACCTCTTGGGCCATATTATTTCCAAAAGTGGGATTAAAGTAGACCCGGAGAGGGTCAAACAAATTATGCATATTCCCTTCCCTGTGAACAAGAAATTTATGCAATCCTTCCTAGGGAAAACCAACTTCCTCCGCAAGTTCATCTCTGATTATGCTAAGATCGTAAAACCAATATAGGAGATGGTAAAGAACGATGCAATTTTCAAGTGGGATAAAAGGGAAAAAAGACATGTTTTTCTATATTAATCAAGCTATTGCAGAAGCACCTTCTTTGTACAACCCATATTTTAGAAAATATTGTATGTTCTACAGTCTCGCTTCTGACACTTCTCTCTCTATTGTGCTTACACGAAAGGATGATCAAAACAATGAGGGGAAAATATCTTTCATGAGTGCGAACCTTCAATAAACCAAGCTTAATTACCTCACCATTGATAAGAAGACATATGTAGTCTACAAGGAGGTGAAACATTTCCGACCCTATCTCTTAAAAAATCATTGCATCATCTTTGTTATGAACCTAACAATCAAATCATTTTCTGTTCAACGAGAGTTGGGTGAGAGGAGATGGAACTAGATGACTAGTTTGCAAGAGTACGACTTAGAGTTAAAGTCAGTTCATAAAATCAAGGGCCATGGTCTATGTCGGCCAGTAGTAGATGCGATAAATTCAAAATAATAATATCCTTTCGGATGGGAGCAAGAGATCGAAATGTGTAATGTTGAGTGAGCTTCCCCCACTACCATCGCAAACTCTTAGTACACATATGTGCGCCAATACCTTGAGCATGACACCACACCCTCCCAATTATTCGCATGTCAGAAGAGGGCACTTATAATTATGGAATTATCTTATCAATTGGTGGATTGGGTGCTCTTCAGAAAGCACCTTAATGGAGTGTTACTCAAGTTCCTAGAAGCGCATGTTTAAGAGAAATTATTGTGTGATATTCATGGCAGACCAGTCAAGGGACACTTCGCAGGTGACACAACTGTGCATAAATTTATGTGGGCAGGTTTCTATTGGCCCACATTATTCAAAGATGCTAACGCTTATGCCCACAAGTGTCCTTGTCAAAAGTGTGTTGGAAAAAACAAGAATTCAATCACCCCATTGTAGCCTATCACAGTGAAAGAACCATTTAAATAATGAAGCCTAGATTTTATTGGTGAAATAATTCCACATTCTTCAAACTAGCACCGTCCTCACTGCTATAGACTAATTTACGCGATGGACATAAGCAGTTCTGCTAAAACAGGTGAATCATCAGGAAGTAATCAACTTCCTTAAGCATAATATCATTTCCAGTTTTGGCATTCCAACTTCATTTGTTTTTTACAATGCAACATATTTTTCATCCTTAAAATTATATGATTTTGCATTGGAAAATGGAATTGTATTGAAACATTCAGCTAACTACTATCTGCAGGGAAATGGTCTTGTTGAGTCTACAAATAAGAACCTTATCCACATCATTAAGAATACATATTCTTTGAACAAAGGAACTGGCACTCCACTTTGGTAAATACCCTATGGGATGACCGAGTCATGCCAAAACCCTCTCTGAATATGTCTCCTTACTTCTTGGTGTATGGAAAAGAATCCATCCTTCCCCCTAACATCTACTTGCCTTCCCTTAATATTTCACAAGACTCCCAGGCCAAGCCATTTTTATTAGTTCAACGTAGGATGGACACTCTTCGTAAGTTGCAGGAAGAAATGTTGAAAGCAAAAGAAAAAATTTCTCCTCACCAGAGTTGTATTAAGAGGTGGTTCGATAAGAATTCTACAGGGAAGAATGAATTCGGTGTGGGTGACTTAGTCTTGAAATGGGACAAAGCCCACAAGGACAAAGGAAAACATGTTAAGTTTCAATCCCTTTGGATTGGACCGTTCACCATTCAAGAAAATCTTGGCTCTCTCCCCATTAATGGCCAAGACTTAAAACATTACTTTCAATGATGATCTAGGGGCCATTCCCTATGTTATGTACATAGTCTTTTTCTTGTTTATGTTTTGTTTTCGTTATGTAAATAAGTGTTGTGTGTGAACGTGTTTTCCATCTTCTTTGTGTGTGGCAGAATTGAAAAGTGTCTTGTGACACTACAACATTTGGCCAACCTTCGGTCCTTCTTCCTTGTGTTGGTTACATATTTTGGTCGATGAAGTTCTGATGGAAAATACGATTCGTCAGTGAGGAGAGTTTTGGTCAAACCATGATACTTGTATCTATTCAGGAAACATTTTTCCCACACTTGGCTCTTTATGCTTTGGCGTTGTCACACTTATCCAATTAGTAGAAGATGAAAAGGGGAAAAATCCAAATGATCAAACCTAAATAAAAGGTCTCTATATGATTTTCTAAAGGAACAACCTCTACTACTCTCAATAAGTTTGGATCCATCTTCTGCCCATAAAATGAATAAGCTCCAATGTACAATCCTATTAAAAATAAATAATCTCAATAATTTGGGATCCCTCTTCCACCCATGAAATGAATAATTCCCAATGCATAATCCTATTAAAAATAAATAAATAAAGGTGAAAGAAGAGAAAGGCTTCCTTCATAGAGAGGTGAAGAAAGAAAATCCATCAGAGTACTGACTAAGTTTTCTTGTAGCAGAGCAATGTTTGTGTTCCTGTAGTGACTCCGCTAGGGTAATTTTAGGCCTGCTGGTAGTGGGGCAACACCAAAGATGAAAAATTATACTCTAAAAATATAAAGCTCACGAACTTCGCTACCCTTTCCAATTCGAAACATTGTGATATTTATGAATCTTATGTTTCATTCAACTGAGAAGGTATAAATGGGACCATGTTTATTCACGGGGTAAGTGGGAAGATCAAAGTAATCTACAAGATGAATCAATACTCCCCAAAGCATTGAGACCCTGCACAAAAGAGTTAACCAAGGCAGAGAAGATGGAATTCTAGCAGTGTGTTGCCAACAGTTGTTGATGCTACAAAAAACTCCAAAATTTTGGCCTACACTCATTTTCAAATCCTTCCTCAGTCCTTTACATTTTTGTCGCAAACATTGAAACCCATTCCATGTTTTTTCTTCAAGTGTTTCGGTCCCTTTTGCGATAAAGGTAAAATGTCGTATTTTCACATTTTAGCTATCGCACAATGTGTATAAGCATGTTTTGGTGGTTTTAAGGGGTTAAATTTGTGTAAATGAGTTGATCTAACCATGTAAACATATTTCACACTCATTTCCAAAGTTTTAAGCATTGTCGCATAAGTGTTGTCACGATTGTCACAAAGTGTATCTTTGTTATCGCACTTGTCGTAGGTTATCGCAAATTTGTCTCACTAAGGTAAATGCATTGTTCATGTGTCCTAGATGATTTTTTTTTTCCATCAAGTATTCTAAGTGTGTGATCACAATAGAATTCTTATTACTATTCACATCAACCTCACCGATCCCACACTTAGTCAAATTTCCGAAAAATTTCTGACCAAGAAACTTAATCTCATCTGGCCCTCCTGAACTACGTATTGTGTAGTATCATCCCTCTAGTTGTGACCCTACCTCTTGACACTGTGCAATAAAATATTCCTTCTCCCTGGGATTGTTGCACTCCGTAGTTCTAATGCTCAAGCTAAGAACTTGGCCTCTATAATTGCGCAATCCATCCCTCGAGCCTAGCCTCAACTATGCATTGTGAAAACTCTAACTACAAGCTCATCCCTTAAGCTCCTGAGATGCACAATTACGTAATTTACCAACCTCGTCTTCCTCCCAGAACTATGCAATAGGCTGAATTAGTGCCTATCCCCTCAGTCTATCACACTGAGCTCCTAAACTACGCAGTTTTCTTCCTCATTATAGCATGGGCTGCAAATTGTGCAATCTCAAGGCTCAAGCTTTACCCCTAACTACCTAAGATGCACAATTGCACAGTCACTGAGCACCTCTCTCATATTTTCACTTGGTTCCAACTCAACCAGCGGATCAACATGCACTATCTTAGACTATGTGTTTATCAGATTGATGTTGTCTTGTCATAAGTGAATTGCAGAAGTAGGTACCTTATCATACATGACAGGATGACGATGAAGGGGATGAAGAAGGGAAACATGTTGAAAGACATATTTATATCTAATTTTTCAAGTTGATTAACCGAGATAAATAAAAGGGACACTGGTTTTCGACCACATCTCAAGACTTGATATTATTGAAGATTCCTTACCTCTAAGTCATACAAAGGTGGATAGAAGAGCACTCTCAAGCGAACATATATCAAGGAGAAGCAAGAGTGGCTTGACATTACCACATCATTAGGAATTACATGTCAATAGTGTCATGTCATGAGTTGTCACATGCCACACCATTATTGTGGATTATGTAAATTATGCTTTGAAATGTATTGTAAAGTGAAAGTCCAAAGGACATGTACAAAATATGAAGATTCATGTAAAGTTGAAGGGTCATAGGAATTAAAATAGTCCTTAGGGTAGTCAAATATTCACAAGGAAGGTGAAGCACCACCTCTTGATTGGTTATATATACACCCTCATTGTATGAGCACAAGAATTTTCACCTTGGCTCCTCCTGCAAGGCATTAAAGAGACAAGCCAGTTCTTTTGGGGAGCAAGGAGTGGCTCCAACGCTCCCCTATTGGAGCTAGTGGTGTTCATTGTATGCATGTGCCTTGTAAATTTTACTTAATAACAAAATCCTCATGTCCAACATGTTCTTCATGCATGGATTATGAATATTTGTAAGATTATTATGTGGATGTTTGTAATTCATGTTTTCTTTCATATGTGCTAAAGTAGTTGAACTATTTTAGTTATTTTAGTGCTTATCATATTGATAATGTGCTATAATGGTTGTTATCGATGTCACATCCTTGTGGACTATTCTGGTGGATATTAGATAGATCTTTCTTATCAATTGATTGTAATGACTGTCACATCTTTTGTGGACTATTTCGTTGGATGTTAGACAAATCCTTCTTGATTGTGCATGTCTCTACTTAGGTGGTACTATTACCTCTCTCTTAGAGGCTCACATTAATCTCTCCCTCCGTAATAGAAGAACCTTGATACACCTACAACCGAACACGCACCAAGCACACTTGCTTTTTGAAGGCACAATTGCACTCCTCTCTCTTGCTGACAGCTAGACCAAAGGAAAGTATTTAAGAGTTTGGAAATCATGCCATATATGGATGGGGATCCTATCCCAAATGGTGTGAGGTATAATTGGGACCACATATAGGGGAGACCCCTTGAATGTTGGCGGGTCGAGAATCATCAACATGAGGACGCATAGAAATAGAAATAGAAATAATTGGTCATTTTTTCCCTCGCCCCCCTAGCTTCTAATTCTTACAATTGTTTCTATTGGTTCCTTTTCAGTATTAGGCTATGCTCAGAAATAATTCTATCTAACCAATAACTAAAACAACATGCCCATATTGTTGAGACAATTTCTCTACAAGAGAACAGTCTTGAGAGTAGTTAATGCAGGGTTGTTTATATTTTCACTATTCTTTCTCTTGATTTCCTTATCACATGAAAAATACAAGGAATATGTCTCCTTGTGGTTGGTGAGTCCCTTCCACATAATTTTGAGGTTATTTTTTTATGGGTTCTAACGATGGATCCTAGGCCACTAGTGGTGGAAAAAATTGCCCCTAGGAACTGCTCTCCACATGGGTCTTTGTTTATCTCTCAAAACTTGTCCAATTTGGATGGTTCCTTGACCCTCATCTAAGTTTTTATCTCATTCAATTATATCAATATGTTATTTCAAAGAGTTTGGGTGCATCAAGGAGCGACTTATTACCAAGAATGTGGGTGAAATCATGTGTGAGTGAGAGTCAAAATTCCTATGGCATGGTTTAGGAAACTCACTCCTCAACTTATTCAAGAGAAAAATGTTAACTGATAATTGGATCACCAAATTCATAGCCTCACATACACAAAAGTATTAGTTGAAGTGGCTAACTAGGTTCTTAATGTTGGGCACACTTTTAGGTGTCACAACCAATACATGTATATAGTGGACATATATTAACACCTCAAGTTCCTTCTGATAGGGTCTTGCTGGAAAAAAATGAGAGCAAAGAAGACATTATCCTCTCTTTATATGACATGCAGGTTAAATTGATAGCTCTGGATCGAAGATTGGGTCATATCGAGAGACATATGGACATTCCTCCTTAACTATGTTACTCTCTAGGTATCAATAAGGAGCCCATACCAATTGAAGTTATAGATTTAGATAAATCCCCTTAATTGTCTCTTGGTTTCGTCTCCTTATTTCTCTATGATTTATGTTTGTATTTCTCAGTCTAGAAGAAACCCATGAGACCCTATTTTTAGTTCATGGTTTTAGGTTTTTGAGTCTATAGGTAGAAGCTAGTCTTCTACTTTTTTAAGAAGGTTATAATTATGGGCCTGTTTTGGCTTTCCCAGTGATCGACCTTCCCATAATTTAATGACTTAATATGTACTCATTTTTTCCAGCAAATACAAAATATTTACTCAAAAAAATGGTAAAATTGATAATATTTTCAAATTATAATTAAAAATATGAATTTAAATTCAATTAAATCAATTATTATTATTATTATTTTTTTTTAAACATTATCTAGTATCACTTAACAACATTTTCCCGTACTAAAATGTAGAGAGTTTGTCAACACAATATAAAAACATATATATTAATATTCTCTAAATAAAAAAGAATAAAAAATCATTTAAAAAATTCTATATTAACATTATTCTAATTTTTCATTAAAAAAAAAAAAAAAGCTTTCCTTCAAAGGGCCTTAATATAAGAATTGCAATGTAATGAGAATTTTGAAAAATATGGCACCTTCATACCAAGGGGACCTATATTATTTTGCTTCTTACTTTTACTTCTATATGATTTTTGGGAATCCTTAATATTACCTAAATGTTTTGGTTGAGATTTTTCCAAATACCCATATACAAAACATGATATGCATCTTATGGTAGCACAAGTTTAACAATAGGAGGGAATGTTAGTTCATTTGTTATTTGAGAAATAGAAGGGTATGTGATAACAGATAATATATTCCATTTGAATTAGTTTTCCCCATATATACTTTGCTTCAATGTGAGGTTAGCACTTAGAGCTTATCTCTTTCTATATAGAGATAGCTTCCCATATGAGGTTAGCATTTGTATATGTAAAACATTAAATTTTGTATTAGTTATTTGAAATTGGATAAATAGTCAATGATGTTGTATAAATAACAAGATTAATATTTGCAATGCAACATACTCCCTACCTAATTAATTGGTTAATGCTCGGTGAAATGCGGAAGAAGCACAATGAAAGATTCCTCTACACGTATGCATTCCGCATAATGACATATCATCCAAAGCAACACCTAACATAATTTGTAAGACGACAAACTTTCAGTTAACCGAAAACACAGTGTGGATTTTTATCTAATTAACACATGTCATTGTTACAGGGTCCAAACACAAGCATGCTATCTGTTAGTATTGGAATCATCACTTGGATTATGACAAGTTCCTGACCAGACACATCTTAAGTTCAAGAGCTATTTTATAATTTGGATTGGATTGTGGAAAGTGATTGAATCTTACATTTGCTGAAAATTTTTCAAATAGATAACTCTCTTTTACACATATAAGGGTACTAAGGCTTGATGTGGTAGCAAGGGTAAATTGGTAATATTTTGGATAGGAGAATATGAAAAGAACAATGGGTCTATAGGATAGAATTCCACTATTTGGATGGATAAATAACATAATATCCAGATGGGTATTGCATCAATGAAAGAAAGCTTTTATAATTCTTACAAAAACTTCATTGTACACCTAAAGGTATCTGTTACAAGGAATGCTCATAGATAAATTACCACACTTATCTTATCAAGAAATCTTGCTAAGAAAGACTGAAAAAATTGGATAATCATGTATAGATATATCATGAGACTAACAAAAACATGGAACAGAGTTAATATCACAATCTGGAACTGAAGAATTTAGATATGAAAACACATGAGATAAGTAGAAAATACACACAACAAGCTTTCGTAATTCCTCAAGAGTGCTTTTGATATATTATATATTTAAAATGTGTAACACAGTATGCTCTGTAAAATACAACCAATGAACCCTTATGTATTTGTATTACACCATATTTATACAAAATGGGAGTTCTGTATAGAAGCCTCCAATAAAAGTGGAAATCTGTTTTTAGGAATTTATTACAACTCTCTACGTATAGTAGAGTTTATCTAAAAACTAAAATAGAAATAAAGATAAAGCATGGCATCATGGATTTGAAGTTGGATAAGTAAATGTGGCTGAGTGCCCTCGTATCTTGTCAAAAACTATCTCCATAAAAGGTGGAATCCAGCAATTGAAAGGAACACCTATGAACACTTGTATACATATCTTCTAAAATATAGGAGTGGCTAACCAACTGAAAGTTATCTGACACCTGGAAAAAGCTCATCATGACATATATCACATTCACTTCATCAACTTTAGTGTCATCCTTGTGAGAACAAAACCAAAAATTAGCTCTTCTTCTCCATATACTATAGCTACCTCTTCTAAAAAGGGTAGCTATATCCAAAATACTGAAAATAAACCAAAAATGAAAAGCTTCTTCAGATTTTCAAGGCTCTGCATCTCCATTTATCAGAGGTCTAATATGGAGGCAAAGATTCTGATAGCCTCAGCTTTAGTTACACTTTTTTTTGACCTCCTTTTTTGTGTATGATTTTTCTGCTGAGTCTTTTTCTTCTTGGCTTTATTCTCTAGGCTATCATCAACGCTTATGATTTCATCCCTTAGAGCAAGGTTAGCAATCAGATTGTTGTTAATTTGATTTTATTCTTAGACCTAGTACGAGGCCTTTAAATGTAGGGATTTTGAATATATGTAGGCCTATTTCTACCATGTATGAATCTGCTTGATTATCCTTCTTCAAACTTTGACTCAGTGTACTCTGCATCACTACTATCCTCCTCATAAGATGAATATGAATGTATAATAGTTTTCTTCCTCTTCTTGGTTGATGAACCAATAGATGAGAAAATTTGAGCTAAGGTAGGCTCTTCCATTGTGATAGTTTCTGAAACTTTGCTTTTCCCCTTCTTGAGTGAGGAAAATACTTGTGAAAGGGTAGGCTCCTTGAATGAAATGTCATTGTTTTGTTGAGTTTCTTGTCTTTCCTCTAAAACAAGGTTTGATCTCATGTCTTCATGGTTGATTTCCTCTGAAGGTAGAATAGGGATAGATGTTAGGGCTTCAGTGTTGACTTCCTCTGAATGTCCCTCTGTCATAATGAGTATTCTCTTATGTTTACTCCTTGAAGAGTAAGTTGCTTCCTCTTTTATTTTAGTTACAGTGTTTTTATCAAGCAAGGTATCTCTTTGTTTAAACTTCTTTCTACACTCCGCCATGAATGACCTCAAGGTTTGTGGTTCCTTGTATGAGCTACTAGTGTATACCTTATTTGATGGTTGTGTTGTTGGTGTAGGTGTAGTGTTTCTAGCCTTCTTGGCTAAGCTCCTAGTCTGCCTACTAGATGACATTGAGGATGGGCTAGATTATGAGGGAGTTGATGTATGAATAGGGTTTGATTGTTTTTCTTCTATATATTTTAGTTTTCTAGGCCTCCCTACTCTTCTTCTTGAATAAACACTTGTAAATCCCTCATCTGTTATAAATTTCTCCCATGTATTCCTTTTCCTTCTCAAGTGATAAACTATCAATATCTTAACCAAGCCTCTATGATATAGATTATATAGTGAGTAGCCTGGGGTCTTACGTATCTTTCGAGACATTGATAGCAGGGATCTGTGGAGGAAAAGGGGTAGGTTCATGGGTTTGGCACCATAAATATGGGCTAAAATTCTCATTTGGTATTTGTAAACAGTTTAACACCTACCTTCACAAGTTATGTAACGTTTTATAGTAGCAATGAAATGCTACCACTCAGGTTTAAAGTATGAGATATGGATGGTAGGAGTCCAACCAATGTGTTCATGCTTAGGATTTAAATAAAAATATGAATCATATTTAAGGAAAGTTTTCTTATTCTTATGCCAAGACTCACATGTTGCAAAATTCTGAGTTTCCCTTGCAATGATGGTTTCAGTAATATTGAAGGTCTGAGACCCAATCCTAACCTTTTCTCCATCAAAGGTCTCAGCAAACGCTTGAGCGACGACCAGCTTTTCACCTGAAATTTTTCTTAAGAACTGGTACCAACTTGTTGCCTTGAACTTAGCCTTAGCACGACTAACCACAAAGCGAGTGTTAACTGGCACATAATGGTTTAAATTACCTCCTTTGGCCATACTTCTTGCTGTTAACCTAACCTCCAACACACAAATGTAAAACGAAAACTAGCCTCCATGAAACCCTACTTGTTGGAACCTGTTAACAAATGATTTTAAAATGGAGAATAAAACTATTAACTGCAGTTGTCACAGGAGCGGATGGAAGCAGGTTATGCATGCCCTGAGACTCGGTGAATAGGGATGACACGAACATAGAAATGATTTAAAACCACTGCCAACTCATTTCACCAACTCCATCACATATCTTCATAATTTCTACTCGTGCTGCACTTTGACACATATACCATTTTGTGAGTAGCAATACATTTTCATAACCTTAGCAAAAGAATAATCACCCTTTTAATACATCTTCCAATGAAAAACAAACATCCTTTAGACACATAACACCCCTTAATTTAACATCTCCTCAATCTTTGAATAGCAATGCTGGCTTCAGTTGAATAATATTTCATTTGCTCCCTTATACTAATTTGTAGGTAATTACTACCTTTCTGAAAAAGACAACTTTTCCTGTAAAAAACATAGCTTTTGAAAAGTATAGTTGCCTCTCATGGAAAGAACAACTAATTCTTGTGTTATTATTAACAGAACTAATGATTCTAACATTCTGTCTTTGGCCTTGGATAGGAAATGATAGTGAAATAATAAGACCATTTTTCAAATGGAAACTTATGACTTTAACTATTGAAAGTAGTTAAAAGACCTATTTAAAAGAGACTTTACCCTATTGAAATTGTAACAGAAACAGAGTATTGGACTCAGAATTCCTTTTGAATTTTATTAAAAAGTGGCAAAGACTCATACAATTTAATACTCCAGGGCTCTTCACCGTAAGTTAGGAGACAGGAAAGGATCAATGACACGACCTACAATGACGACCAGACTTCGATTTTTTCTTTTGAAAAATTGCAGTGCTAATAGTGGATCCTATTAGGGACGAAGTCCTCCTGTGAGGCTTCAAGGACTGTAGATTCAGTGCCTTTAACTTGTAGTACTTTCACGTTTTAGAAGCTAATGAGAGAAATTGAATTTTACTGATTGTAATGAGATTGGCTCTATTTACAAACATTAACACCATTAGGCATGGAGTCTAATTGAAAATGACACTTCGGATATTTACAATGGAGAGACTGAATGACTCAACAGAAAAAGAACCTTTTGAGATAATGATCATCATCTAAATGTTTCAGAATAAATGTATTATTTTACAGAACTTGAGCAACCTTGAATGGCCCAAACCACAAATTATCAAACTTACCATGCTTCCCATGGTCTTCTCTAATTGCATCCCAGCACAATACCAAGTCATATTCCTGGAACGTTTGTTTTTTTCTCTTTTGTCAAAGACAAATATTAATTTGGCTTTGTACTTCTCTATTTTGTCCATCAAGGATTCTTGGCTTTGATGAACTTCTATCAGTCGAAGCATCCTTCTTTGAATGGGGTTTGAATTATCAGTTTCATCCTATAAAAACTTCATGAAGGGCAGACCCAAATGTAATGGCAGAACAACATCAACACCATAAACATTCTAAAAGGGAGAAGCTTCAATTGATCTTTTAACACTTAACCTATCTTCCCAAAGAGCATGAACTAGCTCAGTATCCCAATTTCTTCTTTTTTTTATGTCATCATATTTTTTATAATTCTCACCAGAATTTTATTTGATGACTCAGCTAACCCATTACCTTGGGGGTAATAAGGTGTAGAATGATTCAAATCAATATTATACTCTAGACAAAAATTGCTCATCTTGGCAGATTTAAAATTCATTGCATTGTCAGTCACCAACCTCTGAGGGCAGCCAAATATAGACATAATATTTTCCAACATAAATTTAATGATTACCGTGTCGGTGGCATTTGTGTTTGGAATGGCCTCAATCCACTTGGTGAAATAATCTGTGGCTATAAGAATCCACCTATGTTGTCCCAATGATGGTGGATGAATCTCACCAATGAAATCTAGGCCCCACTGCTGGAAAGGAGCATATATTGAAATGGAAATCAGAGGTAGTGGGAGTAGATTTTTCCTACCAACAAAATTTGAAATTCAGTGCAAGCTGTGACTTTAGAAAAAACATCAGAAAAAAGAGTTGGCAAGTAATAAACAACTCTTAAAATCTTGTTTGCGGTAGCTTTCCAGTACAAATTTCCACCACATACTCCTGCATGTATTTTTGCTATAACTTCTTGGGAATCAACCTCATCTAGACTTATCACCAAAACTCCTACATGGTCTTTCTAATAAATTTGATTATCCATTAGGAAATATTTTGAAAACCTTCAATTTAAAAGCTCTCCTCTTTGATTTTTCCATTTTTGGAGGACAACTCAAATTTAACAAAAAGTGCACTATATCCTTGTACCAATTGGAATGAAAGATGGCAGTATAATCAGTTATACCTTAGTTATCTGTTTCTTCAACTATTTCCACATTCATATTCAGATCTTTGCAATTTGATTCTGCCATCAAGCGAGCTAAACCCTCTCCTTTTATTAACTTAGTAGGTCTGATTTCGATGTCAAATTCTAGATTTTTTGTCAACCATCTTCCCCTCCTACCATTTGTATCAGGCTGCAACAATACATCATTCACAGTAATATTTGGTACAAAAGAAACAATCTTAAAATGCATCACATAAATTCGAAAGGACTTCAGAGTCTTCACCAGTGCATATGATTGTTTTTCAACCAAGCTGTATTTCAATTCAGCATCCCTCAATTCATGGCTGAAAAAACAAATTGGTTGCTCCAAGCCTTCCTTGTTCTTTTGAAGTAAAATTGTTGCAATAGTTTCTTCAGAGGCATATGAAAAATTCAGGAAATCCTTCTCAAAATCAAGGTTGATTAATACTGGGGCTTCAGTCAAAGAAGATTTGATCGCCAAGAAAGAGTTTTTTGCTTCATCCAACCACCTAAACTCTACATATTTCTTCATCAAGACATTTATATGATTAATTAATTCTGCAAAATTTGGAACAAAATGTCTCAGAAAATTAATCTTACCCAAGAATGACAGTAACTCTTTATTATTTCTAGGTAAACTAATTTTCTGAATTGCTTCAACTCTCCCTGGGTCAATGAAAATACCATTTTTTGTTACTACATGCCCCAACAGTTTTCTTTCTTGGACAACAAAGCATGATTTCTTTGGGTTTAAAGATAAACCAAATTTTTTGCACTTATCGAATCCTTGCTGCAAATGTTTTATATGGTCATGATCAGATTTTGAAAAGATTGTTATACTAAATAAATGACAGCAAATCTGTCCTTTTCTCCTGCAAAGGCAATATCCATTGCCTGCTGAAATTTTGCACCTGCATTCATTAAACCGAAAGGGATCTTATTGTACATGAAAGTTCCCCAGGGTGTACTAAAATTTGTTTTCTCCCTGTCCTTCTTTTTAACTGAAATCTGATTGTATCCTGAAAAGCCATCTATCATTGACATTCTCTTTGAACCTACAACTTTCTACAAAATATGATCCATTTTGGGTAAAGGATAATTATCCTTCAGTGAACACCAATTCAAATTTCGAAAATCAACACAAATTCTAATTTCGCCATTCTTCTTTCGAACTGGGACTATTTAGCTACCCAATTGGAAAATCTTAAAGGCATAATTATGTTGGCTTACCACATTTTTTTATTTTCTTTTACGAAAATAGGGACAACGTAGGATTGATGTGCCTTATCTTCTGTGCCATAGGTTTAGCTTCTGATTTAAGAGGATTTTATGCTCCATTATGCTTCTTTCATATGTCTTCAAATCAATGTAATGCCAAGAAAAAATGTTTGCATACTGCTTCAACAACTTGACATATTTAGTTCTAGTTTCTTCAGGAAGAGATTTAGAAACTTTAACATATCTAGGCTGATTTTCAATACCAATGTTGCAATCAACTGTAATTTCTCCATCCGTCTTGTTGTTGGGCTTTAAAAATACATCATTATTGTCAAACAACCTTTCTAAAGGAACCAGGTTGTTAGGAATGAAGTTTGTTTTCAGCTCAATAATATCTTTTCCAACCAAAGTGTTTTTGAATGACTTGTAGTTCTGACTTTCAGCTGTGTCATGTTCATTGTCAATTTGAATATCTGAAAACTCCTCCATACATTCGAAAAATTTCTAAATTTATTTATCATCTTCAAACACTTTCTAGTGTTTGATATTTTCAGGAATGGAAGGTCTGTTTTTAATCTGAATATCATAAGTAGATTTGACATCAAGAGGGACCTTAAAATTACTAGCAACAATGTTGAAGAGGTTAATCCCCTCTGCGGACAGAGGTGATCCCTACTAGCCCAGATCGGGTCTAGCAACAATCAAACACGCTACATTGCAGGTTCCTAATTGCAAATAAACCGGCTTGCGATGAAGGCTTACCTGGAATCCAATGTTGTCATTTGTAGAAGAGGTGGTGCTCCCGTTCCTTTGCCCTGGCAGATCACAATCCTCACGATCTCTGTGATCGGACACCTGCACATGCAAGAAACAACACAAACGCAAGCATAAAATCCAGCATATACAACTATATGTCAGTCGAAGAGGACATAACTCATGAACATAATCAAGAACAAGAGTGGAACCATAACCAATAGTCGCTTATCATTAATGAGTCAAAAGAAGAATACAGCCATAGCTTCGACGCAGCACTCTCCTTTGGCGGGTCGTCAACAAAACATGTCTCGATAAAGCCCGTCAAGGATGGGACAAGCCTCTCTCTCCGGATACTTAACAATAGTCTCCTTGCTTGGATTTGGCCTTAAGGGAATCAAGAAGGCTCTTGCAGCATAAGGGTGTGAAATCTCTTGGGAACTAGCTTGCAAAGGAGATGAGCAAGATTTTATAGATGGGGGAAGGGGAGTTGGGATCCCTATAATTATGGGATTGGCCCTATCATCAAGGAAGCTTCCATGAGAGGTGGAAAACCACTTCCTCTCTATGGAAATCCATAGCCAAACCTCCCAACTCAAGATAGAAATCAGTCCAGGAATTTGTTAGGACGAAACTTCTGCCATTTATTTTTAAAAAACACCTCTTAATATGGTTGGCGCGGGTGCGGCTCTATGACAGAGCGCCAATTGGCGCGCCCTCTTTGGGGGATTTTCCCCCTTGGCGCGAAGGCTGAACTGTGGAACCGCGCCAATGGAAAAAGAGCTATTTTTAGGGTTTTTTGCAGGGAGATGTCTTTAGGGCAATTAAAGCTCATCTTAAGAGGGATGCAATGAAATTATTTTCAAGTCTTGTCTCTGCTCACAGGTCACGGAATGAGCCCTCCAATGTGCGGGATGGGGAATGGCAGGGACGGTGACAAATTACTATGTAACAGATGCCCCCTAAAGCATGAGGCCCGAGAGAGAGAGGGTGAAATGCTTTACGAAGAAGCTATCTTGGCGAAAATGCCATCAGGAAACCTACGGAGCGAAGTACAGGCGGTGTCTCGGATACATGATATATATGCATGGTATGGGCGCAACCATCCATAACAGTATACAATAATCTAGATCCAAGGCATGGACGCGATACCCAAAGAGGATCGATAAATAGACTCGGGTATGGTCGCATCCATCCAATCGGTGAGTCATGTAATAATAATCCACAAAATCGCAGCTGGATTCAACGGACAAAATCCGGGGTCTTAGCATCCATCTCGACCGAACAAAGTACAAGTTCAAGCATGCGAATATGTAGGCTGAAGTGAACATGCAAGAACATACGTGAGAGAAACGCTGATGATAAGAAAGTTGTTAACGAACCGCGAAATGATTTCAATAATGACAATGGCCCTCAAGGTACTATAGGTACAATCTACGGCATGTGAATCAATGAGCTGGCGTCGAACACCCGTAGAATCACTCGATCGGAGGCCAATGATGAAAACCTCACGTCGAACGCGACGAACCTGCCATTGAGGCATGCAGGCTCCAAGGTACCATAAGGGAGTCTCTAGATCAGCTTCCCGGATAATGAACTGAAGTCGACAGGAAGTGACTTTGATCGAAGGTGGGCCATAATGTGTCCCACATCATCAACACGAGACAGAGGAACATGATGTTTTTTGTGAATCAGGATCATATGAGAATCAGAGGAAGGTTGATACTTTGAAGAGGCCAACTTCTCTTGAACATATAACGGCACAATAGTGGATTTGGCAGTATTTGACATCAACGGATCAGAGGTCATGGTGACGAGGCAACGAGCAGATGAGAGGTCAAAAGGGATTATCCAAACCCACGGAGGAAATTGAAGAACGAGATGAGATGTCCCCAACCCGACACGAATGCAGAAAAGTTCCATGTTCAAGAGCGACATACTGCCGACACAACAATGATGCTGGTTCCATTTTCCCCCACCATTTCTGGCGAGTACCCAAATTATTTTTTATAACAAGCTTGAAGGGGATAGCATATGCTTGCAATATAAGTCCGCCCTTCGAGCGAATCCATCCTAGTACATTTAACGAGCCCTAGGAAGGAGAAACTCGGAGAACGTCATTTCGACTGAATCCAATGTCATCAGGGTTTAACGAGTCTGACAAAGGAAGAACTGGGCATCTTTTCATATTTAGAGAGTTTGAAAAGACAGCAGAAAAGTAAACTCCAGCGGTCCCTTTTCGTAGATAGTTCCTCGAACCCGAAAAGGTAGAAAACAATATCCGAGAAAACCTCCTAGTCGCGATAGGCTAGGGTATTCCTTTTTCGTAAATAATCCATCCCAGCCCGAAAAAGGGGTAAACATATACTGGGTAGATGTCGATTCGTGTCCACTTTAACAAGATCGAAACGACAAGGGCCTCGACAATCTCTTCATGTTTAGAGAGTCAGAAAAGAGCTGAAAGATGACTCCAAAGTGACTTTTTCGTGTATTAACCGAGTCCGAAAAAGTATAAAATACAACTCGTTTCACCGTTTAAGTCGCGTAAAAAACCTGTTGCTGCACAAAAAGAAAGTGTAAAACCCATTTTTGACAAAATATATTAAAATATTCAGAAAAATAACTTTCAAAACCTATTTTGAGTTCAAAAGGTTATAAATATGTCAAATGGTAAAAATAAAATTACTTTTCACTATTTACCTCACTGAAGAGCAGTAGTGGTCCATTTTGTGTGCGAACTTCTGATGGCGATTGCGACCAATCCGGGCTACCATTCAGATTCCCGTCTGTTCCAAGTAAGAGGCACTTCTTTGTACTCCATTTCAATCCATTTTTCATAAATTTTTATTGCATATTAGAATTCTGTGAGGAATTTTTGAATTTTTAGGGCTCCGCCCATTGGCGCGGGTATCCGACACGGACCAGCACTAATGGCATTTTATTTCCAAAGGGCCCGCGCCAGCGGCGCAATCCAATTTTCCGTTTGAAATTTCCACACAATGAATGAATTGCATGAATTTTTAAGGATAGCAGAGGTCTAATCGAAGTTTTTTGACCATGTAAATGCAGGCAACTGATCAAAATGGTCATTGAGTGGAAAGAGAGGGAGCACGGGGAAGAGGATGAACAGGCCATGGAGAATGAAACTTGCATGAATGCCCTCAAAAACTGTGGGCTTAAGAAGTTCTTCCTGACACCTTGCTTACGAGCTCAGCCTGAGCTCCTACAGTACCTGATCAGCATATGGGACGAACATGAGCAAGTGTTCAAGTTGCAGGACCAAGTATTGGAATTGGAGGTTTCTGACGTATACTTCATAACCGGACTATCGCGCAGAGGTCTGGTACCCATATTGACATGGAGTAGACCGTCTGGTGAGAAGATGGAGCAAGTGATGGCATGAGTGTGCCGAGGGGCACGACTGGGATCAGGAAGTGGAAAGGTAGACATCCATACTATTCCTGATCTAACACTCAGGGTAGTGCTTTACCATCACGCGGGCCGCGGGATCGCAGGCATCGCATGAGGCAACAAAGGCCCAACTCTTACTGGCCTCAGAGTGCATGAGTCCCCTACTATTCAACTGGGCCACAGCAGTGACAATAAATATCAAGAGACAGCTCACGAAGTGTAAGCAGGCCAAACTGAAACAGTTTGGCTACGGTTCTATCCTGGTATCGTTCATTCTGGAACGATTACCAATCTTCCAGGGCCAAGGGGCCATAGTAGCTGAGCCGATTCCACGAGAGCCAAGAATGGCTCGTTGGGCGGCACTGATGCCCAGAGCTGGAGGAGGCCAACAGATGTCCTGGAGGCCGGAGTTTTTTGGGTGGTTGCGGCGTCAGTTGATTGTAGTGGAAGACTGGCCATATGCAGGAACCGATTTCACTGGAGACCCAGATCTCCCATTGCCGGAGGGAGATGATTGGGACGAGGAGTTGGGTATGATCTCTTCTCTTTTTTATTTTTATGTTTTATGATTTTTTTTTGGTAATACATGTTCGTCCTGACACATTTTATATGTATGCAGACGTGGGCCCAGAGAGACCAACCGGTATGTCTCCTATTGCGCGGAGGACTCTTCCCGCACCTGATCCTCAGGCAGAGGGTGCAGAGGGGGGGGATTTGATCCATAATCTCGAGGGTATTGCCCGAGGGATCCCAGACTATGTCCGGCTGGCAGATGTACCGATGGTGTACCAGAGACATACGGTGGGAGTGCCTAGTCGCCTCCACCGACTTCTGAGACGCTTAGTGCATGCAGTCACTTGTTATCATGAGCACCATGCGGATTAGACTCCTAGGGCTTTTATCATGCATATTTTTTGAGAGACATTTCGTCTCCAGACGTATTAAGATGAACATGTATATTTTGATTTAATGTGATGCACACTATGCAAACATTCGATATCTATATATATACATATTTATTTCTGGATGGATTTTCCTTTTAAATGTGATGATGATTTACAAATTGCGCAAATGCCTATATAGAACCAAATTAGCTACTGCATCAGTTAACGTATTCATATGTATGGGTATATGATGATATGTAATATAGTCAAAATTTCTTTCCAGTAAACGAATACGCAGATACAGATGTAAAATGGATGGGTTTCTTACTGAATAGTGTCCGTTCAGTTGTGATACTACAAGTTGCAAGTCTAGATACACAAGCAGTTCACGGATACCGAGGTTTACAGCCTCGGTTAATAATTCTAACACAGCACTATATTCCACGATTTTATTTGTAGTATGTCCCAGACACACACCTTACAGGTTGACCAACTCACCAACAAGATCGTAGATTACCCAGGCCGCCGAAGACAGATTCCTGGTACTGCGGGAGGCACCATCCGCGAAACCAACAAATGGATTAATGGACATCTGCACAATCAGGAAGACCCGATCAGCAAAAAGATGTTTACATCGTGAAACACACCACACATGCACACAAATGAAAATCACACACCTATGTACACACACCACACCAAAAATCACTTCAGGCGTAGTATTTTTTGAGGTACAGCCCATTTCTGGGCTGCGCCAGCGGAACTCCTTCATAATCTATAAGCTCATAAGCCCCATTCTTCAAAATGCATTTTAATATGTAGGGCCCATGCCACATAGGTTGGAACTTACCAGCCCCAAGCTTGTCATGCGCTTGATCTTATAGGAGGACGAGGTCTCCTTCGATAAAGGAACGCAGAGAAAATGATTGAACAAAGTGAGCTTTGTCCTACTTCTTTTGTGCTTCAATGACTAAAGCAGATAAATGGCGGGTTTCATCTAACCGTTCCAGATACAAAAGACGCTCTTCCTTAGCATAAGTATCGGGTAGGAGTTCCACAACTAATTTCAAAGAAGGAATCTCGCATTCAACCGGAAGAGTTGCTTCCAGACCGTACACCAATTGAAATGGTGTGAATCCAGTTGCACTCTTTGCAGACGTTCGGTATTCCCATAGAGCTGAGAACAGTTGGAGGTGCCAATTGGATTTGTGAATACCAACTGTTCGTTGAAGCATAGTGACCAAAACCTTGTTCACTGCTTCAACCTGGCCATTTTCCTGAGGGTAATATGGCGTTGAGCTATCGTGGCGTAAGCCCAACCTTGAAGTCAGCTCGGCCATCATATAATCTCGGAAATGAGTACCATGGTCAGTAACAATGGCTTGAGGGACCCCGAAATGTGCAATGATGTGGTTGAATATGAACTGAGCAACTGTCTTACCGTCGGCAGCAAGTGTAGGCATCGCTTCGGCCCACTTAGTGAAGTAGTCGACAACGACGATTATATACGCATGCCCCCCGGCTGAACGAGGGTTACACGTCATAAATTCCACGGCCCATTTCACAAAAGGGCCGATGGTAATAACAGGATGCAAAGGGAGAGGTGGCGCGCGCATATTGCGCTGAAACACCTAGCACGCGTGACATTTACGGACTGCGACGATACAGTCTTTGAATATTGACGGCCAGAAGTAACCTGCTCACAGAATTTTCTGGGAAGTGGCATATCCGGACATATGTCCACCACAGGCGCCACTGTGGCAGTCATTTAGGACTCTTTCAGCCTCTTCCAAGGTTAGGCACCGTCGGAGCACCGAATCTACTCCGACGCTGTATAAGGTATCTCCTACGATGCGGTAGGGTTGAGACTGATGCTGAATCCATCGTCGGGAATCTTTAGTCAACTCAGACCGAAATTTGGAGGTCTGAAGATACACGATTATGTCACCGTACCAAGGGTCGCGAGTACTGATGAGGAAAAGAGTTTCGTCCGGGATATGATCCTCGGAGTGTGAAGGAGTGGAGTCTGTCGGGAGTGAGCATATGAGATCCATGAAAACAAGTGATTTGGTTGACTTAGCAGTAGTGAAATCTAAGTCAAACTCTTGCAGGATAACGATCCATTTGGAGTATTTTCCCCCCAGTAATTTTTGAGAAAGAATATATGTCTTAGGGTTGCAATCTGAAACCACTGTTATCATACGCAACAGGATGTAGTGGCGAAAACGCTACACAGCGTATACTGCAGCTAACGCCAACTTCTCGACGTGAGCATAACGCGTTTCTGTATCGAGAAGGTTTCGTGATAGATAATAAACAACATGTTCATTACCATCATCATCATCCTGCACTAGAACCATAGCTATGGTGCTAAACGCGGCGGCGAGATACAAAGTGAAATCGCGGTGATAATCAGGAGGACGAAGCAAAGGAGCATTAACAAGTAACGTCTTCAGCTTCTCAAAGTATTGTTGAGAAATTTCATCCCAATGGAAGGGAACATTCTGCTTTAATAGGCGTGTGAATCCTTTAGCCACCTCCGCGTAGTTCAAGATAAAGCGTCGAAGGAAGTTTGCTTTTCCCTACAGACTCTGTAACTGATATAACGAGGAGGGTGATGGGAGATTGATGATAGCCTCGACCTTTAAAGGGTCAAGGTGAATTCCATCTTTAGAGACTATGAATCCCAAAAGACGGCCAGAATCTACGCAAAAGACGCATTTATGAGGATTAAGCCTAATATTGTAGCGCCTACAGTGAAGGAAAATCTGGCGGAGGTGTTCAGGGTGGTCTTCACGCCTAGCTGAATGAGCTGGCAAGTCGTCCAGATAAGGTTGAACGATATGGCGAATGTCATGGAAAGCGTAAGACATCGCACACTCGAAAGTAGCTCCAGCGTTCTTCAAGCCGAACGGGAGCTTTTTATAGGCGAAATTACCCCACGGACAGATGAATGTAGTCTTGTGTTGATCAGCAGGTAGAATTTTTATCTGATTGTACCTGGAAAAGCCGTCCATCAAGGAATAAATCTCACTTCCGGCACATTCGTCGATGATTTGGTCTATGAATGGAGTGGGATAGTTATCCTTTGGACAGGCGCGATTAATGTCTCGGTAATCAACACAGACCCTAATAGTACCCTGCTTTTTATCGACAGGGACAATGTTGGAAACCCATTCTGTGAGGGGGATGGGATAAATAAAGCCCGCGTTCAGAAGTTTTTCAAATTATGCCTTAATTGTAGTGGCTTTACAAGGATGCATTGGGCGTAAGCATTGGTGCACGGGTTTCGCACCAGGGTAGGTGGGAATCTCATGCACTACGATACTGGGATCAATCCCAGGAATTTCCTCGTAGGACCAGGCGAACACATCTCTGAATTATTTAAAAATATCAGTATAGACTTGAATCTCATTAGGAGAACAAGTCACTCCCACGTGTATATTCTCAATGATCCCTAGTTTAACGGAGATGTTGATTGGGATGGCTTGAGTGATATTACTCAGGTTTCCCTCCGAAAGAACCTCGTGCGTCAAGATGGGCATTTGGAGAGGAGGAGTAGGAACCTAAGATGCATAACGCTCTAGACAATCTGACATTGCCCCCAAGCTAGGCATGAAAGAGGAACGATGATGTCCATCGCTCCAAGGCAGCTCCTCGAGAGACATAGTTTCAATGATGGCTTCATCGGAAGGAAAAGTCTCTTTAAGAGGATCAGGCGAATCGGCCTTACCAAGCCAGAGGGATTGGGAGTAGACATCTAGAGCCATGCTCAAAGGATCATGATGAGGAGGTGGAGGATCAGATGCAGCAAAAATTTCACAGTAGCTAATTTCTACTGGAGTTAAGGGCATCGATTCTCCAAACTCAAACACCTGCTCAGGTGTAGGGATGAGCCAGGGGTCATCAGACCTGGAGATCATGTTAACTTGAGCGGTGTGCGGTGGTGGCGTGGGAAAAATACCCATGAGGACGGGGTCTTTAAAAATATCGGGCCCTATACTGTCAGGGGGATTTGGGATTTGATCCATGTACGGAACGTTGTTCTCGGAGGTGGAGGTGAAGAAGGAAAACTGATCCACCATAACGATTTTTCCCTCGTGAGGGAACTTAAGAAGTCGAAAAACGGTGGATGGCACGCATAGCATGGCATGAGTCCAACTGCGGCCAAGAAGTATATTGTAGTTGAGTTTGGCGTCAAACACTTCTACCTCTACGTTGAAAGTCTTCCCCTGTAAAGTGATCGCTAAACTCTCGAGAACACCCAGGGGTTTAGATTCCCGACCATCGAATGCCTCTAAGGCATTGGGAGATGATGACAGGGCTGGAGAGCCAATGGCCTTCTAGAAAGCGGATGACATGACGCAGGTATAGGGACCTTCATCCACAACGGCCCTATGGATGTTAAGACCGTTGATCCTGACTTGAATAACAAGAGCGATTTGATGTGGAAGTCGGGGGGTGAAATTCTCTAAATCGAAGGTGAGAAGACTCAAATCGGCGGGATCAATGCCACCGATGGTAGACAATAAAGCCTTCCATTGTGAAGGACAACTTTGAAGAACTTCTAGTGCAGACATAGTAGAAGGCGCCTGTGCCAAATCCTCAACAATACTGTATTGTTGAGCGGCACGAGCATTCAGATTGTAAGAAGATCTTCGAAGAACACCTTTAGAAGGTGGCTTCACAATAGGTTCAGGGGTAGGCTTCTCAATTTCCAACGAACCGGAGACAGGTGGGGGAGGTGGTCCATCCGCAACTGCCTTCCCAGGTGCCTGTCGCGATTCGTTGTAATCCTTCGAATGTGTGGCAACAAAGATAGGTGCAACACCATTCATCATAAAAACTTGGGACCCAAATGGTGTAGATGGTGAGGGCTGTTCAACCATCTGGGTCTGCTGAGACAGGAATGGTTCTTTAAGAACTGCCGGAGTCCCTTTAGAGCCTTTGAGAAGTTGACTAACTTCAGATCGTCGTGGACAATCCTTAGTATAATGGTCTCCTTCACAAATAAGGCAGGGGTACTTTGGTTTACGTTGAGAACCATCCTCAGTACGAGGTTTGGATTCTGGCTTTGGGGCGTTGGATTTGGATATACCTTTGCCCTTATTTTTCCCTTTGGAGGCTTTCTCCGTAGGATTGGACTGAACGACGCTAACCTCTGCAGTTTTGCTAGAATCGGTAGGGGCGGGAGGAGCAGAATTATTGGATGAGTTGGACTTCTGCTTCCCATTCGAAGATTTCTTTGAATTCTGAGACACGGAACTAATGACACCATCCACTACAGGGGTAGGTGGAGCCTTAGAGGTTCCGGACCGTGGAGCGTCAGGCAAGATATCATAAAGCATGCCGGACTGATAATATACAGGATCCAGATATTGGGCACGCGCAATGGCTTGTTCCTCCGTCACACACGCTCCCATCGCAATATCTTGGGTGATTTTGTTCACGAAGGAGGTGGTGAACCAGTGAGTTAGTATCTGATCAGGTATATGAAACTTGATCAGTCTACGACGGTGCTGCCACTCATGAATGTGATCAGAAATGTGAGTGGCTTTGTCCTGCTTCAAAGAAGTCAGGAGGTGCGTCCCGGCTTCATAGAGAATCGGTAACTGAAAGTGCGTCAGAAAAGCCATGGCTAAGGAATTGAAATCTTGGAAGATGCCACGGGATAACTCGATGTACCACTTAGCAGCAACTCCAGTCAAAGTGCACTGGAAGAGGCGTAGACGAATTGAATCATCGACCCAAGAGTTAGATGAACACCAAAGATGATACGTCATCACATGCGCTTGGGGGTCCTCCCCAGCTTTGCCCTCAAACTTGGGGCAATCAACTGGTATCTTGGTAGGAACCAGAGGCCAATAAGGATTATGAAAAATCAGATCATTGGTCAATTTCGAAACATCCGAAAACTCCAAGGTGGCCAGGAACGGAAATGGCGGATTGACCGGCATGCCAGGCCCGAGATGAGGACCGGTACCTATACTCCACGCTGGTTGGGAATATCCTTGCCCCCATGGGTTCTGTCCCGTAGGATTCTGACTGTAGGGGGCGTAGTTCGTATAACCAGACTGATTTGGCTGCTGGTAACCAATGTGTGGGGCTTGATAACTAGAGTACGGACCCTGATTATATGTCGGCCCAATGTAAGCAGCATTTGGATTTGGCTGCTGAGTATAGGTAGAACCGGGTTGATGAGGATAATACTGAGAACCTTGGGGCTGGTTATAATTCGGTTGAGATTGACCATGAGGATAATAACCGCCCTGAGGATGAATCGGCTGTTGATAGGTGGAACCCTGCAGAGCCTGATAACTAGGGCACAGCTGTTGATTTGGCTGCGGCATCGAATAAATCGACTGCTGGGTAGGGTTAATGGAATGAGCGGGCTGCCCTAAGTGAACAGGTTGACCCGGCTGAGCGGGTTGCCCTGAGTGAACAGGTTGACCTGGATAGACAGGCTGCGCCGGTTGCGCAGGTTGACCTGGCTGTAAAGGAGCCCCAGGTTGTGCCGGATGGACCGGTTGGCCTGGAGGCGGAACACCAAGTTGTATCGGATGGGCCGGTTGGCCTGGTGGAGGAATAGAGCCAGGTGGTTGCTGGTAACCGGTTTGACCTGGAGCAGGACCATAGGATGGTCCCGACTGATATGCAATGTTGGAAACAATAGGATACTGCGGTTGCATAGGTTGAGAAGGTTGGATTTCCCCCCCAGGACCATAGACTGGTCCCGGTTGGTACCTCGGCTGAGGTTGCACAGGTTGACCGGAAGGGTTGTAATACTGTCCTTGCGGACCGTACGATGGCCCTTGTTGGCCCACAGGATAGCCTTGCACGGGCTGCCCCTGTGGGTCATAAGGATAGCCAGGTTGGCCCGAAGGTTGGCCTTGAAAAGGTTGCCCTTGGGGGTTATAAGCCTGGTTATAAGGTAAACCTTGAGCATGGAGGTGAGCCTCAGGAGCGGGTAGACGTAAAATGTCCCCGTTCTCATCATACTGACCTGGAAAAGCATACACGGGTGTACCATCCTGTGCATAGTGCGAAAAATAAGAGCGGTTGGGATCTTGGGAGGATGGTCCAACCTCGGGGTTCGGCTGTTGTAGAGACAACCGATACTCCTCCGGAGAGATGTTCTCTGGTATAGTAGTAGCTAAATAAATGTCTTCAGGAGGTGGCATAGCCCTCACAGAGGGCGCCGTGACAGCGGGTGCAGAGGTGGCCACACAGACAGTGGGCCGAGCGGGTACAGAAGTGACGGGTATCCGAGGAGACACCCCCAATGAAGGAGCAACCGGCCTCGTAGAAGGAGCTGACACTCCCAGAGAGGCGGCGGCGGAAATGATTTGACCCAAGGATCTATACCCTGCTGGAAATGAGAGACCGGATGATGACATGATCGCAGGTTCAGAGTCGTCTCATGGAAATAATCTCCGAGGAAATAACTAGTAATCTTCATCGGACGTTGGGATTTCCTCATTGGAATCACTCATGTTTGAGCCTGCCGCTAGATATCGTAATAGACGACGAGGACTAGGAGAAAAAACAACAGCTATAAAAGGCAAACCCGATGTAAGAGAAAGGAAATCAACTCCTAATCTCAATTCAGACAAAGGGTCAGAAAAGGGCCAATTGAACTCAACTGGTCCCCCAAAGGGTCGCTCAGAAAGAACCGGTCCCCCGTCAGGAAACTCGAAAACAATGGGCTGCTGTGGTTCAGCAGAGGATTGGGAAGCCTCTGATGAATCATTCGTATAAGGACTACCAGTAGACAAAACCGAAGGTTCCGCGACTATGGTAGCAACGATAAGAGAAAAAGATCAAACACACACACGGGCTGAAAAAGAGTCAAGACACACAATCAAACGGTCAACAAGCAGAATCTAACAAGGCGTGTGATCGTGGGTGATTAATTTTTTACCACGTTGAAAAATAAGAAACTTTACCATTTCATGTTTTAAGAGTCGAGAAACGGTCGAAAAGGTGACTCTATCTCTTTCAGATTTGACACAAGCGTGAAAGGACAAGCGCTTGGTGATCCTTTCAAATTTAGGGAGTCAGAAAAGATCAAATGACTACTCAGGAATACTAGGAAAAAGGGTGTACCAAATAACCGTGAACTGCAATATACACCTTGGTTTCAATAATGAAAGAGAAATCAACCAAGGACTTTCCGTACGTGCAGGCAATCTCCTCGAATGCTGTGTCTAGTGTATCACGGGTATAGGGTGGCAGAATCGGCTTCCTATGGATAAAGGATTGAAACCTAGTGGGGTCTCCCTTTATATACATGACGGTACGGGAAGCACAAGTTCGTACTAGTGCTGTCTAAAGCCAAGAGGCGAACGACAACTACTAGGTTTTAAGACGCCGGAACACGTCTCTAGCCTAGACCTCTAAATGTGTTTCATTAGATTTCAATGCTGCCTTAGTGTAAGTTGGGTAAATTTTAAAGTTTATCTTCAATTACGTTTCAGTTTTCAGGCCCTAACAAATGTGATGTCTCAAAAATCTCCTAAATGCAAAACTACATGCCACAGTATATCATTTCGTTCAATGAAAACTAGCTACAGAAGAGTTAAGAGCTTTTTACACAAACAAAATGATCGGAAGACAATCAGTGATATCTCTAATGCAGCTAATGAAACTAAAAAAATTTCTTTCAAAGTCACTAATTACTAATAACACCGAAAATATTTTAATTTTCACTAATCAATCAAAAGCAAAAGAGATTTTTTTATTTTCAATGTTTGAGAGCTAGATGCACTAAACAAACTGAAAACAAATGAGAAGCAATTTGAGAAATGATAATAAGAGAGCAAAAACAAGCAGATTTCACTCAATGGCACAAACAATCAGATCTCAAATTGACCAAAAGTCTCTCAAAACCAAGAAAAGTCCCAAAGACACTAATGAGCCGTGTAAACTAGGCCCAAAATGAAGCAAAGCGAAATTCGAATGAAAACGAAATCAGTCACTCAAAAAGCGCAATAAAATGATAGACAACTGTCAAACGAATGCAAGGAAGCAATCCCAAATTTGACTGAACGAATGAAAACCAAAAACTCCCAAGGGAGGCTCGACTCACAAAAGCACCTAGATGCCCTAGGGCTCGAATGCAAAATCGAAAGAAATAGGCAAACAACCAAATGATGGAGGTTACAATCAGTCAAACTACGCTCCAGTGCACTCAAACAGCCGAAAAAACAAGATCAAAATCACAAGTCAGTCCCAGAAAGCATAAAACACAACAAACCCTAATAGCTCATAGGATTGGCGCGACTGTGAGCTTGAAATTAGCGCCAGAAAGGCAATGGAGCATGTGATACATAAGCAACCTGCGCCAATGGGCGCGACTGTCACACTGAAAAGTGCGCCAGCCGAGTTTACTATGGGAAAATGAAAAAAAAGAAATCTCAGACACAGACAAGTGATGACAAGGCTAAAACAAAGCCAAACAAATAGAAAAAACCAGTCCAAAGAGCTGACCAAGCAAGCAAGGCCAAGAAATTGACCGAAAAGAGAAGACAATACTCCAAGTTGTTCAGTCCGTAAACTAAACCGGAGATTGACTGAAGCAGCATTGATCTACTCCGCTAATGCAGAGAAAAAGCGTTTCGAAGGCTATCTGGCTATACTTCAGGCTCTGTCTATATCTTACAGATCAAACAACAAGCTGATTCCCCAGTGGAGTCGCCAAATTGTTGAAGAGGTTAATCCCAAATCGGGTCTAGCAACAATCAAACATGCTACAGTTCAGGTTCCTAATTGCGAATAAACCGACTTGCGATGAAGGCTTACCTGGAATCCAACACTGTCATTTGTAGAACAGGTGGTGCTCCCGTTCCTTTGCCCTGGAAAATCACAATCCTCATGATCTCCGTGATCAGACACCTGCACATGCAAGAAACAACACAAACGCAAGCATAAAATCCAGTATATACAACTATATGTCAGTCGAAGAGGACATAACTCATGAACATAATCAAGAACAAGAGTGGAACCATAACCAATATTCACTTATCATTAATGAGTCAAAAGAAGAATACAACCATAGCTTCGACGCGGCACTCTCCTTTGGCGGGTTGTCAGCAAAACATGTCTCAATAAAGCCTGTCAAGGATGGGACAAGCCTCTCTCTCCGGATACTTGACAATAGTCTCCTTGCTTGGATTTGGCCTTAAGGGAATCAAGAAGGCTCTTGCAGCATAAGGATGTGAAAGCTCTTGGGAACCAGCTTGCAAAGGAGATGGGCAAGCTTTTATAGATGGAGGAAGGGGAGTTGGGATCCCTATAATTATGGGATTGGCCTTATCATCAAGGAAGCTTCCATGAGAGGTGGCAAACCACTTCCTCTCTATGGAAATCCGTAGCCAAACCTCCCAACTCAAGATAGATATCAGTCCAGGAATTTGTTAGGACGAAACTTCCACCATTTATTTTTAAAAAACACCTCTTAATATGGTTGGCACGGGTGTGGCTCTATGACAAAGCACCAATTGGCGCGCCCTCTTTGGAGGATTTGCCCCCTTGGCGCGAGGGTTGAACTGTGGAACCGCGCCAATGGAGAAAGAGCTATTTTTAGGGTTTTTTGCAGGGAGATGTCTTCAAGGCAATGAAAGCTCGTCTTCAGAGGGATGCAATGAAAGTATTTTCAAGTCTTGTCTCTGCTCACAGGTCACGGAATGAGCCCTCCAATGTGCGGGATGGGGAATGGTAGGGACGGTGACAAATTGATGTGTAACAAGCAATGGCCAATGAATCTGCCATTTCATTTTCTTCTCTGGAAACAAAATTCAAATTGAATGCCGAAAAATAATGTTCAATCAAATCCCAGACTTCATTTCTATAATTCTCCAGCTTTGAAATTTTTACTTGATATTTATCTCTTACCTGATGTACCACCAACTCTGAATCATCAAAAGCAATCAACTGCTCTGCTCCCAAATCTTTTGTTGCCTTCATTCCCAGAATTAATGCTTCATATTCAACAATATTATTAGTAGTGACAAACTGAAATTTATATGATAAATTAACTCCTTGCTGAGTGGGAGAAATAATAACTATACCAGCCCCTAATCCTTCTCTTGATGAGGCTCCATCAAAATACAATTTCCAAATGTGTCCAACTTCTGTATTCTACTATTTTGAGGTGAGTAGATGTTGTTTTTTATTAATTTAAGGCTGAAAATGACTGTCATCAGCAGCAAGATGTGAAATAGATGATCTTAACTCCTTGTATTCTGCATATATAGGATGATTTGTGGGATTTTGTTGATCACTTATGATATAAGCCATCTGTGTTTCTCTATATAGCCTCCTAAATTCTCCTCCAAAAACTTGGATAGTGGCGTATGTCATATCCATTTGAAGAGCGCCTTCCATCTTTTTGGACCAACATCTAGAAAGGAGAATTCCAAATGTTGATGGTATATCAGCAACTACTATGTCCATCACCAGACTCTTCATAGGAAGCTGGGTAAGAGAAATTACCAAGTCTTTGATCACCCCTAAACACTTGACCCTTTTGGAGTCAAAATTGTAGAGATGATGATATTGTTTAGTAATTTCCAGTCCTAATTCATCCATCACTTTCTTAGGCATCATATTGTGAGAGGCCCCATAATCTAATAGGCTATTATGTAGCAATTTGTTATGAATGTTGAGTGAAAGATAAAAAGGTGGAGAATTATCATCATTTTCATCTTGGACATGGATGCTTAAAAATATAGTAGGATGTTCATCTTCAAGATTGAAAGAGTCAGGAGAAAGGGATGGCTAAAGCTGACTTTTGAATTATTCTTTATAAGTTGGATTTTTTAGTAATTCTAGGAGTGGGACTGGAATCTTGATTTTATTCAATTCAGACTTGAAACTGAAATTGAGTGGAGTCAAATATTTATTTTCGGCAGTTGTTTTGATGATTGGAGCAAGGTTAGGTGATGAATAAACATCATTAACCTTTGTTTTTTTCTTGGCTGCAATTTTTTCAGCATCTTATTTTTGTTGAGGCTGTTGGGCAACCCCTTTTGACCTCAAAGGATAATTTCTCGTCTGATTTTCAGGATGATTTTTCTCATTATGAGCATGAATATTAGCTTCCTGATCATCTAAAAATAGATTTATCTAGACTGATATTCATGTTCTTGTAAATTCAAACAAGTTAACTGTGATGTCTCTCCAACAAGATTTATTTCTTCATCCTCCACCTCTTCTTCTTCTTGTTGATTTTCTTCAGCAAACTTATTCAGTGGAGGCTGAACATTTTGATCATCAGGATTTCTCCTTGGACATTGTAAAATTTGTTGGGGCTGAAAGAGTCTCGTAAAATATGCTTGATTTCTGTTTCCTTCATTTTGAATGGGCCTAGCAGCAGGCCTGTTTTCTAACTCCATATTTTTCATTTTAGAAGCAAGACCTTTAATCAAATTAGACATCTGATCTATCTTTTCTTTAGCTGTGAAATTTTTGGAGGAGGAAGATGGTTTCTCCTCTTTTGTTTTCTTTTTATCTTTTTCCCCCTTCCCTTCTTCAATTTTCAGCTTGTTTCAGGCCATGATATTGGACTCCACTCCAATAGCATCCTCCTGCATACCCACCAATGTTTATGGCTTCTCAGCTCTCAACCATAGTGCAAAATTGGATTCTAAGGCATTATAAAAGGTAATCATGGCTACTATTTCAGGGGGTTTAACCTCTATAGGAATATTTTGATAAACTTTATTGAACCTCTTTGTGAAATCTTCCAATGACTCATCAGTCTTCTTCTTTAAAGCCCCAAATTCTGTGAGATAATACAGGTAATATTTCTAGTCACCCACTATTTTATAAACACTTGTTCCAAATCATCTATTCTTGTTATTGAGTTTGGTGGAAAATTTTTGAACCACTTCCTAGCTTCTCCATCTAAGCTTTGAACAAAAAGTCTAGACCAAATATCTTCATGTTGAATGTTTTGGTTATCATCATAACTGTGGAAGGAAACTAGGTGTTCTTCAGCAGGTACTCCTTCTCCTCTCCTATTTATTTGGGAAAATATTTCAAATAATCCCCTTTAGGAAGATGATGCAAAGGTTGAGGAAGGATGACTAGCGCATATCTTGCAGCAACAATTTGTTGCATCCTTGTAGGAGCATGATGAGTGATCTGAAAATGGAACTATTTGTAATGTTATGCAAAGTATCCATTTCCATTAAATTAAGTGTGCAAAGTATTCTCCATGTCTTGCAGGTTAAAAAAGTGTTTTTGGTAATTGTTTTTGAGTTTTTGTGTGAGGAAATGTTAATTAAGTTTATTGTTTAACATATTATATCATAAATACACAGCAAGAGAAACTCACCATAGCATAACACAACAAACTGATGAGGCAGTTCACCCCTCCTGGGTTGCATCTGTCAAGTCCAAGGCTCCCAATGGGCATGTCCTTGCTCTATTAAGTTGCTCAAAATGGTTATACAGTGAAAAATATGCCTAAACAGGAAAAACCAGCTGTGAAATTGACTTCAGAAGACATAAATAAGCTAAAAATGGCTTTTGTTTCACCTCAAACAGTGAAGTAAAACCCAATACAGCTCCATCTTCCTGATGGCCCTCGTAGCCCTTTCCTCTTCTCTGAAGCAAAAATGGTTTAATAACACCTCTGTTCACTTTGCAACAAGTCCGAAACACTCCAGAATGCTCAAGAAACCCAATATTGACTAAAATTTCGTCCAATTTGCCTCAATATTGTGAAAGTTATGACCAAAACAAATTTTTTCCCAATGTCACTTGAAAACCCCACTAAATGTGGGTTAACTGCAGTTAATCCGACCAAAAATGGTGGAAACGCCCCAAATTAGGTGGAACTGTCAGAGGTGGCATTAAATTCCAGGCGGGTTATGTGACCACCCGTAAAAACCGATGTATAAAATGTTGGCCAAAACTGCCGATTTTAAATGTTACAACCTCCGAAGGTTCTGGCTACATGGTAGACTGCATGGATAATGTAACCACCGCCATGTTAAGAGCCTAGTCTTAGCCCTCTGGTTGTGTGGGGTTGGGCTAGCCCTAAGGGGCTATCCCCTTTGGCTTTCCGCCCATTTGAATTTAAAACTTAAATACTTCGCGGCTCCAAAGAATATTAAGATCCATCCTTGTGGCCTAATGGTAGGTGTGTGTGTTGTTTGCTGTGAGGTCAAGTGTTCAAATCCAGTAGAGTCACAAAAATTTTACATCGCAAAAATTTCCACCAGCCAGGGGCCACGTGGCACCCGTTGATTGGCCCAAAATCAAAATTCAATTCAAAGACGAATCCCATGATGCCACTTGGCAGATTCTGATAAGCCCCTGTGGAATATTCTAGGAGAATATTCTTTGGAATATTCCAAAGTATATTCTCTTTTTAATTTTTCCAAAATTGAAAAGTCAACTTTGGTCAACTGATTTTATAAGGTTACTAGAGACTTCAAACCTGCATAACTTTCACATACGATGTCAGATTTGAGTCCCATTCACGGCGCCAGAATCGCAGTGACGAGGCCTTTCCATTCATTCAAATTGTAACCAATTCTGAGTAGTTCCATTTTTTAGCATTTTTTTCAACTTTGGCATGATCACCTGATCAATGAGCCAAGACTTACTGAGGTACAAATGGTAAACATGTTGATACAGAGGTTTGAATGCTAGAAATTTCAGTTTGTGGAGTTGAAAATAATGGATTTTCAAAGAGATGGACAACGAAAGGTTTTATTTCAACTTCTCCAAGAGAATCAGTTTCATATGTTGATTCTTAAAGGATTGGGGCAGCTTAAAGTCTGTTTTTCTAGGCTAAAAATCCAGAGAGACTAAAAGTCAAATTTTTAGGAGGGTCATCTCCTCTTTGCTGAGAAGAAGATGAGCCAACAACTGGGTTTTGAGACAGAGGAAAATACTCTTATTGTGGACTAAAAGAAACTGATATTCAGGATGAGTTTTGAGAAAACTCAAAATTGTTTTTATGTCTTCCTCAGTTAAAATAGATATATCTAGGAAGGGTGAAATTTCCAACACTTGTTCTAATTCCCTTTCTGTCAGTACAAAGGTTTCTGATTTTTTATTTTCTTCATTGATACTTAAAACCTCTTCTTTCAATGGAATGATATTTTTTTCTGATTTACTAAGTGATGACTGGGAGATACTTTCAGTTGAACCTAAGCTAACATCATCTACTTTGAATTTAATGGAAGCAGTTTCAACATGAAATATTTCAGGAGATTGCTTTAAAACTGAAATTTAATTAGGTTGTAAAGCAGATGATGGTACCTTTTCTTTTGGAATGAATTTTGCATGCAGCTTTTTCACTGAATGTGATGCAGCTTCAGCTAATTTCTGTTTCCCTCTAGCATCCTTTATTATCTTCTCTAGGTCATAAACTGGAATAACAGGAGGTGATATCTAATTTATTCTTTTGGTAGGCGGTCTTGAAACCCCTCGTCCTCTTTGTGGAGTCGCCAGGTGAAATAATTACAATCAGAAACTATGACTAGTTTTTATTCATCTTTGAAAACCAGTACTAGGCATTAATGCAATGATTTCGGGAGAATACAAAATTCATAATCTTCGACTCTCGGCAAACGCACCAAAAGATGTTAGCACTAGAATCAGCACTTGGATTGTGACAAGTGCCTGACCAAACACATATTAAGCTCAAGGGCTATTTTATAATTTGGATTGGATTGTGGAAAGTGATTGAATCTTATATCTGTTGAAAAGGTTTCAAATATATAACTCTCTTTTACACATATGAGGGTACTAAGGCTTGATGTGGTAGCAAGGGTAAATTGGTAATCTGTTGGCTAGGATAATATGCAAAGAACAGTGGTTCTATAGGGTAGAATTACACTGTTTGGATGGAGAAATACCATAAGATCCATATGGGTAGTGCATTAATGAAAGAAAGCTTTTATAATTCTTACAAAAATTTCATTGTACACCTAAAACTATATGTTACAAGGAATGATCATAGATAAATTACCACACATATCTTATCAAGAAATCTTGCTAAGAAATACTGAAAAAATTGGATAATCATGTATAGATATATCATGATACTAACAAAAAACATGGAACGAGTTAATATCACAATCTGTAACTAAATAATTCGGATATGAAAACACATGAGATAAGTAGAGAAATACACACAACAAGCTTTCATAAGTCCTCGAGAGTGCTTCGATAAATTATATATTCAAAATTTATAACACAATATGCTCTATAAAATGCAACCAACAATACTTCTATATTTTTATTACACCATATTTATACAAAATGGAGTTTTTGTATAGAAACCTCAATAAAAGTGGAAATGTGTTTTTAGGAATTTATTACAACTCTCTACGTATAGTAGAGTTTATCTAAAACATTAAAGAGAAAAACTCAAATAGAAATAAAAGATAAAGCATGGCATCATGGAACGAATCTGGCTAAGTAAATGTGCCCAGTGCCCTCATAGCTTGTCAAAATTGTCTCCATAAAAAAGGTGGAATCCAACAACTAAAAGGAACACCTGTGAACACATGTATACATATATGCTAAAATATAGGAGTGGTTGACCAGCGGAAGTTATGTGACACCTGGAAAAATATCATCATGATAGAGATCACATTCACTTCATCAAATTTAGTGTCATCCTTGTGAGAATAAAACCAAAAAGTAGCTTTTATTCTCCATACACTAAATACGAAAATAATAGCTACCTCTTCGAAAAGGGTAGCTATATCGAAATGCGAAAATAAACCAAAAATGAAAAGCTTCTTGATTTTTCAAGGATGCGCATCTTCATTTATCGGAGGTCTAATATGGAGGCAAAGATTATGATAGCCTCATCTTTATTTACTGTTTGTTTGACCTCTTTTAAGTATTCCAGTTACCCATTGAGTCTTTTCTTTTTGGCTTCATTCTCTAGGCTATCATCAATGTTTATGATTTCATCCCTCAAAGTAGGGTTAGCAATCGGCTTGCTTGTTAATCTGAGTTTATTCTTAGGCCTGGTACGAGGCCTTTGAATTTAGAGGTTTGGAATATATGTGGGCCTCTTTATACCATGTATGAATCTACTTGATTCTCCTTCTTCAAACTCGACTTAGTGTGCTACGCACTACTATCCTCCTCATAAGATGGATATGAGTGTATAATAGTTTTTCTTCCTCTTCTTGGTTGATGAACCAATAGATGAGAAAATACGAGCTAAGGTAGGCTCCTTCCATTGTGATAGTTTCTAAAACTTTGCTTTTCCCCTTCTCGAGTGAGGAAAAGACTTGTGAAAGGGTAGGCTCCTTGAATGAAATGTCGTTGTTTTGTTGAGTTTCTGTCTTGCCACTAAATAGATTTTGATCTCATGGCTTCGAGTACAGCTTCCTCTTAAGGTAGAACAAGGTTGGATCTTAGGGCTTTAGGGCTAACTTCCTACGAAGGTCCTACGTTGTCATGATGAGTCTTCTCTTGTGTTTACCCCTTGAAGAGGAAGTCGCTTCCTCTTTGATTTTAATTCTGAGTGTTTTTATCAAGCATGATATCTCTTAATTGTCAAAATTATTTCTACACACCTCCATGAATGGCCTCAAGGTTTTTACAGTTCCTTGGATGAGTTGCTAGTGTAGACCTTATTTTTTGGTTGTGTTGTTGGTGTAGATGTAGTGTTTCTAGCCTTCTTGGATAAGCTCCTAGTATGCCTATATGACTTTGAGGATGGGCTAGCTTATGAGGGATTTGATGTATGAATCAGGTTTGATTGTTCTTCTCTATATTTCATTTCTTTTGGGCCTCCTACTCTTCTTCTTGAATAAAAATTATTAAATACCTCATACGGTATAAATTTCTCCCATGTATTCCTTTTCCTTCTCAAATGATAAACTATCAATATTTTAATCGAAGTATACATGATATAGATTATGTAATGAGTAGCCGTGTCTTCTGTGTCTTTTTGAGACATTGATAGCGAGAGATTTGTGGAGGAAAAAGGGTAGGTTCATGGGTTTGGCACCGAATATGGGCTAAAAACCTCATTAGGTATTTGTGAACGAGTTGAAAACCTATATTCACAAGTTATGTAACGTTGTACGGTACTTCGTATGTTGCCACTCAAGTTTAAAGTTTAAGATATCGATGGCGAGTCCAACCAATGTGTTCATGCTCGGGCTTTAAAAAATATTTGAATGAGGCTTTAAGGAGAGTTTTATTATTCTTGTACCGAAAGACTCCCCCGATGCAAAAGTATGAGTTTCCCTTGAAATGATGGTTTCAATAATATTGAAGGTGCGAGACCCAATCCTAACCTTTTCTCCATTAAAGGCCTCGAAATGACCTTGAGCGATGACCACGATCTCACACAAGAATTTCCTTAGGCGGTACCAACTGCGCCTTGAACTCGGCCTTGGCATGACTATCTACAAAACGAGGTGTTAGTTGGTTGAACGGTTTACATTACCTCCTTTTTCCATGATTATTGTTGTTAACCTAACCTCCAACACACAATGTTGTAAGGACTAGCCTCCACGAAACCCTACTTAACTGGCACATGTTAACAAATTATTTTAAAATGGAGAATAAAACTATTAAGCTGCCGGTTGTCACAAGATAAAATGGAAGCAAGTTATGCATGCCATAAGACTCGGTGAATATGGATGGCGAGAACACAAAAATAATTTAAAACCACGCCAACACATTTCACCAACTCCATCACATATCTTCATAATTTACTCACTCATACTACACTTTGACACATATACCCTTTAGTAGGTAGCAATACATTTGCATAACCTTAGCGAAGAATAATCACCCTTTTAATGCATCTTCAATGGCAAACATCATTTAGACACACAACACCCCTTACTTTAACATCTCCTCAATCTTCGAATAGCAATGTTGGCTTCGGTTGAATAATATTTCCTCTTTGCTCCCTTATACTAATTTGCGGGTAATTTCTACCTTTACGAAAAAGACAACTTTTCCTCTAAAAACCATAGCTTTTGAAAAATATAGTTTCTTCTCATGGAAAGAACAACTAATTATTGTGTTATTCTTAATATAACTCGTGATTATAACATTTTCTTTGGCCTTGGATGAGTATTAATTGAAATAATAAGACCCTTTTTCAAATGGAAACTTATGACTTTAACCCCTTTGAAAGTAGTTAAAGATTATTTAAAAGAGACTTTACCATATCGACTTTGTAAGATAAACAAAGTGTTGGACTCGGAATTCATTTTGAATTTTATTAAAAAGTGACAAAGACTCATACGAGTTAATCCTCAAGGGCTCTTCACCAAAATTTAGGAGATGGGAGAGGGTGAAGACATGACTTACAATGACGACGGACTTGAATTTTTTTTTGAAAAATATTAGTGCTAACATTATCCATATAATTTGTACACATCAAACCATATCTTGATAGAACCGGGGATTTCCAATAAAAATTAGTGTTTATAACATATTATATCATGAAATTTTTGTAATGACAACATGTGACATGAAAACTTTTAAAAGCATTTAGTACCAAAATATGCGAGAAAGGAAAAGTGTGCGGGGCAGCCATATGTGGGAAAACTGTGTTGAGATGGAAATGTTTTCAAAGATACAAGAACTTGCAAGGACGGATGCGGCTATGATGCGGTCGTCGCACTTGGCATTAAATTTGATTATGGATTACTAGTACTCTTAATATACGCTAAGTGAATCGATGCATAATCAAGCCATCACTTGAGCACTTAATGGAATTTACTTCAACGCATTATGTAATGATTATTGGTTGTAAATATATCAATAAAATTGTATCTATCGATTATACAAAATATTCTTATCGACATTTATTCGACAAGTCAACGCGTAATCAACATATCGTTCGAGGTGTAATAGGATTTACTATTTGTAAACAAGTCAAGAATATGTACAAAGTCTACCGCATCAGTGTCTCTCATAACAAATTGAAATGATGTGTGAACCCCCTTCACAAACTTTATTATACACATTACCTCGTTTGTCGACAACATTTTAGAAAAATGTTATGATTAAATCATCCTCCGTCTACATACTTCTTCCACATTTCCTCGTATGATGGCATCATTCTTGGCGAAATGTTAGATAGATTCAATCAAATTTTGCAACACGGATTGGTATCGTTTGAGTGCTTTTCATGCATTGTGTATTGATTATTGGTTGTAAACATAATAAAATTATATCTATCGATATTATGAAATAGTAATTTAAGAATTTATTCGGCGAATCGGCGTGTAATCAACACATTGTTAGAGTGCTTAATAACATTTACTATTTGTAAACAAGTTAATAATATGGATAGGTCTCCACATCTAGTAGTATTTGACTTAGTAAATTGAAATGATGTACGAGGATCCCCTTCACACACTTCTTTTGATTCGCACATTTCTTCCACATAATAGAAACTTCCTTCGCACCTCCACACTACTGCATGGAGAACTTACATCATTGGGTGCTTAATAGCATTTACTATGACACCTTGTGTAATGATTACTCATTGTAAACATATCACGAATATAGTATTTATTGATATTATAAAAGTGGTATTTTGACATTTGTTCGACGAATCCATGCATAATCACAACATCATTCAAGTGCTTAGTAGAATTTACTTCTTGTAAACAAGTAAAGAAGACACGGGGATTCACAACCAATATACATTATAGCATATTGAAATGATATGCTTCACACACTTCTTGCGCACATTTCCCTTGTTTTGCGAAAATGTTTGGGTGAAATGTTAAATAGATTCAATCAACCTCTCGCGACACTCATTATTGGATATAAAAGAATAATAGATAGGTAATCAAGACATCCTAAAAGTGCTTAATAGCATATTAGAATAATAATTAAGGCTTGATCCTATGATGAACCAAAGGTCCTTCTGATTAACGTAAGCATTTATTCGGTGAATCGAAGCTAATCGGGGAATCATTCCAATGCTTAATAGCATTACTCTAACGCATTGTGTAATTATTACTTTTTTCCACAAAAAAAAAAAAAAAAATATATATATATATATATATATTGAACTTTAGAAATATAAAAAAAAAGTTACAACGTATATGCCGCAACATTCCTTATAAAGAAAGCGTGCGCCTGCCATATATATATTATTTTATCAAAAAAGCCCGTGGTATAGAGCGATCGGTGATGGGGTGCACTCTTAAGGCACTTCATTACGCAAGGTCACCGGTTCGAAGCCGTCGGTGGAATGGAAGGAGAAAAATGGGAAGATTAGGATTAGTCTAAACAAGCAAAAAAAAAAAAACATTCCTTATCGAAAAATTATCCACGGTCGGGGGAACTCGCAGAGCGCCCGGATCGGGACAACAACAAAAAAACCCACGCCTATGAACCACCATAATATTGGTGTATGTCAAGCCATGGTGAACACATGAGGACCACATAGAAGCATGCCGGATATCGGGGCCTCCATACTTGGAGAAACACCCCACAATCACATAAAAAAAAGAAAAAAGACGGAAAAATGCCTCCCTTAGAAGAAAGCAACCCAAAATAAAATGATATAAGCGGTATTTATCATGTCATATAAGTAGTATAAATTAAAAAACTAAGGTAGAAATTTACATCGAGTTCATATCCACTTAACATATATACAAAATCTCCAAGAGATATAACTTTGCTAGAGGAAAAATAAAATAGCACGAAGAGTGTTAAAGAAGGTAAATCTCCAATAAACCCCAGTGTACGACACCAGAAGCAACCGAAGCTGACTACTCCTCCTCTATTTTCCATGATCCTAAACTTGTCGAAAATAGTATTTGAACATACGGTCAACATCCCCATTATGTTCTCTCGTAAATATGGCATATATAAATCAATATAAAAATTATTTTGAGAGATGGAATCTCTTCGAGAATTAGATAAAAATAAAATTTGACATCTCAAAGTTGTTAAACCAATTTATGACATTCGAGGTCCCCAAAAATTTGAATCGAATCAATTCCCGGATATGAATAAAACTTGCATATAAGGAGTTTTAGCGTTTGTAGTTCAACAAAATTGTTTGTGCCATCGCCGGGGCCCACAAAGGTGGCCAAAGAGGTATTTTGATTTTTTATGGATTATCATACCGACCCCAAAAGCACCTTTATTATTAGCAGCACTATCGAAAATAGGCCATGAAATCTCATAATAAATTTCTTAAATTCTAACGATCCTTGAGAGTTTTGAGGAGATGGAGGGGGGAATGAAAGATAAAATAAGAGCACATTCTTAAAAAGCACTAAAGAGGGAGAAGAGGAAGCATCCATAAAAACACCTTTATTTCTTGCAAGACGGATACCCCATGATATTATGAGTGGGAGGCACTTGTAATCATGGTCTTTGATTTTCTCACCAATATTTCCAAGCCTCGCTACAATTATCACCTCTCCAAACATCCTTAATGTCCGCAGAGTGTTAGAATATAATCCCAAACTATTTTAGAGAAAGTACATGAGAGGAAAAGATGTTCGATAGTTTCTCGATGAATTTTCATAAACTACGCCATCCTCACCCACTAAAAAACCTCTTTTGAAGGACATCCATGTAAGGGACCTTCCTCCTCATGATGCACCGAATTTGTTTTTTAGTTTCATTTGAACCTTCAATTCCACGAGTGCCTTAAACCACCATTCGCGATTCCCTCTTTCATTATTTTCATAATATGACCATATCCTTCTTTAGGGAGTAGACTCTTGATTTTTAGTGCACCCAACATAGAGAGTTTGGGGGGTTTTCAAGAAAAACTCCTAGATTGGCCAGTTCCATAATGTATCCACAGTCTATTTCCCTTCTCCTTTAGGTTCAAGTCTAAGGTCCTCCACATTTTCCAAGCTTGTGCCCATATGGTAGTGCCTTTTCGCTTATCTATACGATTCGAATTGAATATCCCCCATGACAAGAGTCTCCAATAACCCTTCATATAGAATGTATCTATTGTCCAGCCCACCCAACGGTCCAAACCAATCCTACACCTCTCGCCATTACCAATTCTCCAAGCCAAACCTTTCTCCACGAGACCAAGAGCAAACAGGTAGCCTTCAAATCATGGAGACTTTGTTTGTGTCTTTTTCCGTAAGTCTAATCCAATCATCCACGGGAGTAGGGTCGGTATATTTTATTTTTACCACTAACGTCTAGAGGTGGTTTGTTATTAGATTCGCCAACCAAAATTTTCCACGGAGACGTAGCAAAATGCCTAAGGTATTTCGTGCCCTCGGCCACCCCGCTCATGGGTTTTTCAATTTTCTCCCATGCCACCCATGGGAGGGTCTTATTATCACCCGGACCATAAGAATTCTTCTTGAGATGGCTAATTTTGTTAATAATTCCTATAGGGACCCGGACCAAGTAAATCCGGTAGACTAGGATTACCATTAAGGCGGTTATGGGGCAGTTCTCCACTGCTCTAGAAATCCACTTGTGACTCCAAACATTAACATTTTTTTTTCTTTTTGATGCTAACGTTACCAATCTTGCTTCACGGTAGGTGTCCGACAGATAGTACCCCGGATATTTTGATGCTTGATCCTAACGTGATGCGGATTTGAAAGGAATCAAATTATAGGTCCAAGCCGGCTCAACCTCTGATATGCCATCATGAGTGAGAGTTGAATTCGATTGTTGATAGCCATTCCTATTGCTTTCATAAAAATATCCAAAATAATTTTCAATTTTGTATTTCTAAACGGTTCTCATTACTAAACAAGAGGATGTCATCCACGAATAAGAAGCGATGTAAAGGTTTGTAGCCACTTCAATACCCTAAGAATACGGCTCTCCTAGCCGGTGAAGTAATTGACTTAAACCCTCTCTGTTACTAGAAACAACAACGGGGGAAAGGCATCCTTGTCTCGGTCCTCTCTGATTTTGGAAAAAGGGACGTAGCCCCATTAATAAGAACAACAAAAGACACATTAGAGATACAACTCATAATCCAATTGATGAACTCAATTTGAAAACCTACGTGATTTATAAGGAGCCTTAAATAGATATAATTGATTTGATCATATGCCTTTGATAAATTGATAATATTTATTATCATGCATTTATTTCTTGGCAATTTTATATTGTGTGGATATCTGAGCCACACCTATGGCCTCACGAATTTGCCTCCCATCCGAGAAACCAAATTGTTCTTTAAAAATGGAATGGGATAAAATAATTTTTAGCATGTTATTTGTTATCACCCAAAAAAAAAAAAAAAAAATTCAAAACATCATTGTGTCAGTTTGTTTTTGGTCATGGTTCAAAATTGGGTTTAAGTCAATTTAGGATTTGATCAAGGGTAGGTTCTAGATTTGTATATTTTAAAGCCCATCCTTAGGTTATGATAAAGTCTTCTTTGAAGTACCTTCATGTCAAATATCCATCATTTTCATTTGTAGGCCATTTCCTAAAGGTTTCGTGTCAATTGTTCAATTAGCCAAGAAACCTCGTTTCGTAGCGCCACTAGTTCAAAAAAGTTGATTTTCGCTACAAAAGCACGAATAGTTTCATAGCGCAAACGGAAAAAATACTGCTTGCGGGCGCTACGACGCGGTTTCTAAAATACCTTGTCATTTGAGTTGGAAAAGGTAAATCATTGAAATGGTAAGTTAGCGGTATGATGAGTCGATTAATGATGAGATTCAATGTATTTACACGTTGCGAGTCATCATTGCTCATGATAGGGTATGAATGAGGTATCATTCGGTTATGAGATGACATTTTAAATTAAAAAAATTTTCTAATTGGTCATTCTAATTTCCTTTGCCTCCATTCGAGATGTCTAAGCTACGAAGTGTTAAAAATAGGCTTTGTGACTATTTTATACAAAGGTTTTTCTTCATCCCTATCAAGTGAAGTTTTGTTGTTTCACATATTCAAGCGAGGTGATTCAATTTATCAAGCGAGGGTGGCGGATTTACGAGAAGCATGGCGGAGAAAGAAATTTCACGAGAGGGGGACAACGCTGGGCATGAGCCTAAAGATATGAAGACGATAATTGAATACCCGGTAGTGATGGAGGCATTCGAAGAGTAGGTTGCTTCGTTGTTGGAACAAGGTCTCCTACAAAAGGCTGCCGAAAATGGTCCATTTTGTATATTTTTTATTATATTTAGTCATAACGGGGATTTTAGGTTAGATCCAAGCCCGCTAAAGCATTTTAAATGGGTCAAGTGTAAACCAAGAGTCACGCAAACCACGGTTTGCGGTACGTGGATGCATAGCTAAAATAGTATAAGTATTTGAACCTTTTTGAGTTGTAGAGGAGGCTAAGAATGATAAGAGATTGTTGCTAAGTGTGAATCGATATATACAGTCGGGGTTGTTGGGTAAGGACTCCCTGCTATTTGTGTGCGCGGAGGGCCTCTTTCTGTTTGTGTGCGGACCCAATTTCTTTGTGTGCGCGAGGTTGGGTCTTAGGGTATTGTAAGTAGATCTAAAATATTAATGAATGCGAAGTATTGTTGTCTATCTGAATCTCTTTTGGAATTCTTGTGATATGAATCCATGACGTCTTGATTACTTAATATATGTTTTTGTGTTATTGATTTAAGTTGCAATCCTACCTGTGTTACTTATTTATCTGCTGATGCGGGTTTTTTACATTTACAGAATATACGGAATAGCTAACGTATTGTTATATGAATTCATGGTACGATGATTTATGTGAGTCATATTGTTGTTTCACATGTGGATGCGAAAGGAATGTTTGTGGATATAGGCTCTATGATACAAGATCGGGTCACTATAAGGGTAAACGGATACGCGACTACCTACCCTCTCCTAGGGTGAGGAAACTTGGTTCTAGCACCCACCCACTACTTCGAGTGATACTTCGGCTTTGCGCAAGCGGCCTCACTGCCGAGGGCCGGTGGTATAGGGGTTGTTGGCAAACCTTGAACATCCGGGCTTTGGTTCGGGACCCCTCGAGCCAAAAAATGTACATTTGTCGGGACTGCAACATTTTGAGAGAGGGATCGAGTAATACCAAGGCCATACTAGAAGCGGGAGAGAAAGGAAATTGATGAATGGTTTGAACAACGGGTTCGGGGAATTTACGTAAAGAAAGCGTAGTGAGAGGTTGACCACTTGCCGAAGAGTGGAAAATAAGTACATTTTCCACCGAAGTCTCGAGATCTTCTTTGTAACGATTGCAATCGAGCTCGAGGAAGTGGCTCGCAATGCGGGTAGGTTTCGAAGTGTTGGAAGGACGAGTGGATCATAGAGTGGAACCCCAAACTAATCCGGCGACTGAAAGGCCCGATAACACCATCACTTACACAGTGGACCATTGGGTAGACGGTGCATTAGGAGGATTTGTGATAGAATTTTCCATCGATCAGCTTTTCTCCTACTGCGAAGCGGAGCGAAGATTCTTCACGAAGATTCAGAGTGGCATGTACTATAGGGCCAACCTAGAAGGAGATAGATTGGTCTGATCCGATGGGGAAGCGACTTTACGAGAGTTCTCCGGCCACGCGCTTTCAAACCGGCTGAGAGTAATAATTCACCCCTTCGCCACTAGAAGATGACATGGATGCGCACATGAAGATTCTTTGACCTTTAATGGTGTGGGGGATGAAGACATGGATCAGTTTTGGTTTGTCGCATGATCGGTATGGATTGCGCGAGAACGTGGCTAACGATGCGATGGGCAGTTGTCCCTTGCCTTCGAAGGAAGAGCTTTGGAGTGAGTACACATGGGATATATCGGCCAAAACACAAATGCAACCATTGAAGTCGTTAATAACGCCTTGAAACAACGAGTTCAAAGAAACCTAAATCCTACTCCCAAATTGTGGTTCGTCTAAATTATTTCAAGCAAAGGTATACGAATCTTTATGGGAGGGCCGTCCGGTGGTAAAGAAGGTGATCGAAAGAGGATTCAATATGATGATAGACAACACAAGGAATGGATTATTGCTATGTTGCTACCTCACTGCGCGTACCTATGGGGCACCAAAATTTTGAATCGCGGAGAAAGCCTTCAGAGGAGTGCTGCAATTCCAGAATGCATGCCACGAGACGAGACTCATATGGGTGTCCAGATCCGGGGACAATTGGAAGCAATGCGGTAGAGATCCGGAAGACTGCCCACGAAAGGAATGAGGGCGAGCTAGCCCGAGAGATGGTGCCTCCGATGTCGGGTGAATGGCTATGCCAAGATAACTGCCCTATGTTAGCGGACTATATGCAAGCGGGGGGACCTAGCGCATGCACCCTAGGGAGGCTGCGGGGCCCGATGGGCCGGCGTTGGTGCGATGATTGTCGCGTCATAGGGTTGCATGATACTAATCCTTGTCCCCGCCTTACTTTTGCATACATTCTAGAGGTAGCGGCAATGTTGTAGGTTACGCAGTTGGTGGGACATGATGAATAGAATTGTCGGACGTATGATTTGATCATTGATCGAGAGCTTATACGAGAGTAAATCGGACCTAGCGTCACGAGAACCCCGCGGGTATAGGTGGCTCCCCATCAAGGGGTAGGGGAGGAGGGAGTGGTGGAAGTGCGGGGAAAAGGACAAGGTCGGCTAATACGCTATAGCGTAGGAAGTAGGACACTTTGCGAGGGACTGCCGAACCCACTAGGCAATCCTGTGATATTGCGAGCAGTGGACCATGCGATTGAAGATTGCCCAATCTTCGACGAGCGAAAATGCGAGAAGAAGTAGTCGGCCGGCTACGCAAAAAATGTATAGAGATTTAAGGTTGAGGTTTGTGAGACAAATATCTAAGTGTGAATGTGGTGACATGCGATTGGGATGGCCACCGGGAGGCTAGAGGAGGAGGCTACGATGGAACCTACGATCAAACAGTAGTTATCAAGCAAAAGCTGGACTAAAAAGGGAAAAGAAACAATTATCACGGCTCGGAAGGAATTTGCTGATTCGAGAGCAACACAGCTTGGCCACTGCGAACCTCAAGGCGGATGGGGATGTTGAGCCCTTTTTGCACGCATGTGGGCATTGCATAACCTAAAGGGAGTTGTGGAGAACCTTCGGTGGCATTAATAGATAGGCACGCAAGCAACCCAATCTAACCCAGAAGGTCAAGGATGTGCACAAGCTATAAAGGTATAAGAAACGCAGAAATAGAAATGCGATTGTCTTCGAATCGATGACTACGAAATCGTCAAGTTATTTTGGACCTAGGGTCAAATGCAAACGTGTTACCTAAATAGACTTGGCAACGAATGGAAGCCTAAGTTGGAATGGTCCACTACTCATTTGCGCATGGAAAATCGGTAGAAAATCATCTTGCTAGGAAGGTTGTCTAAAATTACGGTGGATATCACGGGAGTAAAGGCGACCAACTTTGAAGTAATAGAAATTGTAGAGATGCGGACCCCTACCCTACGCTCTTCAGGATTGGGCCCGAATAGATATGGGTGGTATCATCAACCTTAAAAAGAAGCATGGTGTTTGAGAATAATGGCACAATGGTGATAGTACCATTAGATCACAGCATGGAAGGTGAACGATATACATATTCGGTGCGCGATGAAGAGGAGGTGGATCACATTTACAAGTTGGTTGTGCGGGCAAAGATTGGATCAACCCCACGGCGAAGGAGAACTCTAGTGGGAAAAGGAAAATAGCGCTACTCGACTCTAATGGGGAGATGGAGGGTGGAAAAGCTGATTTGCATGATGTCTCGGCGCTACGATGCCTTCAATTCACAGGGACTTCCGCATTTCCTCGGAGAACAGAACCTACCCTACTTTGATGGTTACGGTAGCATTAGGGAATTTTGCGAACATTCGAAGCCCGAGTTCGAGAGAACGAAGGATATGGGCCCTCAATCTAGCGATGCGTGCAATTCCCTGAAATATGGTGGGAGACGCACAAAGGGAGCATTCCAAGACTAGGAGGATTGTCGGGACATGATGCTCCTGGGTCCCAGGCCTTTGGTAAAGGTGCGGGTTGAGATGTTCCTTGGCCCGGGGCCAAAGCGTAAACACTTCTTGACCTGGATCAAAGCATGCAGTGGGCGGGGCATGGAAGAATGGGTCCACTTGTTCATTCATCGTTAGTTCAATCTCATTGCATGGTACCTGGATGCGGAGCTACATCAACGCACTGCTGCCCAGGAAACTCTAAGGGATGAATTTATAGGGACATTTGGACTCATGGGGGGTTAGAAAACGCTTGGCGAAGCTCTACGAGGTATAGATATATTTGTGTTCAAATAACCTAGCTCCTTTGAAGCATTCGGGGCGTAAGAACATGGGAATCACGGATGCGGAATGTTATCCATGCCACATCTTGGCAAGGGAAGAAAGTGAAGAAGACCGGTGGTCTGTCTCTATCACGAGTCACAAAGGAGAGCACCCTATTGTAGGACCCCCACTTGCGAGGGTGGATGTCACTAAGCCCCGCAAGGCTCGTGAAGTCAATATTGGGACGGAAGAACATCCCTAAGTTGGCTAAGATTGAGGACTATTGGGATGAAAATACAATAAGCAAAGTGTTCGAGTTACTCTGGGGTACTACAGGACTTATTCCCAACAAAGTTTTCTGAACTAAAAAGGGAATCATAGGGGACTTAGGATTCATGCATATCACTCTCGGAAACTAGATGCTTGGCCGGTAAAACAGCTGACCCTATAAGTTGAACCCCAAATATAAGCAAAAAATCGAGAGGAAACGATAAAATGATCGTTGCGGGTATCATTGAACTTGTCGAATAGTCGGACGGGTTATCCGATGGTGGTTCGGGGGAGAAAAAGGCTAAAGGGGGAGATTCGGATGCAATGTGGACCTACGCAAGTTAAAATGACACGTGTTCATGACCCATTCCCTACACCATTCTCGGACGAAATTTTAGATAGTGTGGGGGGACGGGAATCATACTCCTTTACGAACGGATTCTCAAGGTACCATCGGATTAGAATCGCTATTGAGGATCGCGACAAAACCACGTTCACCACGGATTGGGGCTATTTTCGGTATCTTTGCCATACCCATTTAGTCTCAAGAATGCCTTTGCTATTTTCTCACGGGTGGTGGTTGCGATGTTCAAAGAATTCATCCACAAGTTCCTGGAATTATATTTTGATGATTGGACCGTCTTTGGCTTGGTGAAGGCGCATGTATCAACTTGCGCATGATGTTAGATGCTTGCGAAAGCACCGTTCCTTAAATATCAAGAAGTGTATCTTCTGCACCCTTTGGTATCCTACTCGCCATATAGTTTTTCGACAAGGGCTGATGGTGGATCTGCTAAAATTGCGGTAATCATCAACTTTCCCGTTACCAATGACGAAGAAACGGGCACGTTCGATCCTTGGGCACACGGGCGGGGATAATTTTAAGAACCCCTAAATTTATATATATAAAAAATAGGCGAATCCCCATGATACATAGGAAAAATGGAAAGCGTTTTATTAATAATATAATATGTATATATAATTTTTTGGCGAATCTCTCACGAAGTTATATTATCCTGTAAAATCATGAAATCACCGGTACAAATGGCGAATCACTACTACAAAAATGGTGAATCGTTGTCTAGTGGAGTTCGGAGTGTTGGTTCCAATGAAGATATGGTAATTGAACCGGAGTAGAAGGAAGAGAACCACGAGACCAAGCATGGCACATGGTGACTCGTGAGGAAGTAGTTCTCATGTAGTTTGGAAAACGTGTTCTTCAGATTGCTAAGCGTAGTGTTGTTTTCATGCTACTAATAGCAACGTATTGAGGTTGGAGAGGAGTTTGAGGAAAGGTAGCGGTGGTGGAGAATTACAAGAGTACCCCATGATGGGCTCCATTTTTCTTGGTATTTATTGCCTGAAGACCTTGTCCATTGAACCAACAATTAGGCATTCAACCAACAATCAACTTGAGTTGATTAGGTATGAGTCAACTTAGACTAATCTTTAAAGCTATGATTTTCACTATCCCATATTTATCACACTAATGCTACACAACATTGTGCATTTGCACCTAACTCTCAATAATTCTTTTCCAGAAAAATGTAATAAGAAAAAAATATTTTACTATATTCTAAAAGGTGAAGATATCGAAATCATGCCACAAAGTGAAAGGAAATAAAATATCTTTCCTCAAACCACCAAATATATAAAGAAAACAATAATGATTATAATAATAGAACTAGATCTATCGATCTATCGATATATGCATGATATGAGAACCATAAGCATTCAGAGACTAATTTAAACTCAACAAAAATCCTCTAAACAAGCAACAAACAAACCACTAAAATTTTCAAAGATATCAAGGCTAGACATTAACACAATTTCATGTACTTGAATAAGCCCATTGTTGCTTCGCGTTGACTTCTTAAATTAGTTCTTTATCATAATACTATGACACTATCTGTGAAAAGAAATAGGTCCCAACTTCATCAAATGTTTGATTTCATTTCCAATCAAGATCAAAACTAGCTTGGAACATTACCATCCTAAAATCATGACACTTTTGAATATCAATAATTATTTTCAGAAACTATAAAGAACTGAAGTATAGACAAGTTTACAACTTCAGCAACATATATACAATAAATTTTTCTAAGATGTCAAACTAGACATCTGAAAATTCAAAGTATGAATAGAAAAAATTGATGCTTTGTATTAGTATTAAGGTGGATGTTGCATCATTTCTTTATATTAAAATATTCTATGGCAGAAACCAGTTAAAATGATAAATCTAAAATTTAAGAACACGTCACAGGCAAACAAACAATAAGGATTAGATGAAAAATCAATCTTGCATTAACACATGGAAAAAATGTATTCAGCCTCCTTCTGATTGAAAAATACAGAATAAGACATTTTACATTTGAAATTTGACATATAGCCATCTTGCATGATGTAGTATATACAAAAATAAAGAATTCTGTAGGTGGAACACGAGTTATATGTGATAATAAAACATACATAAACAGTACATGATCATGTATACGGATATGTATATTCCTGAACTCAAGCATTATCTGCATCAAGTTCATTAAATAAATTTGTTATATTGTTTTCTCCTTCTATCACAATTTGATCGCAGCGCTAGTGCTCTTTCATATGGAAAATTGTCAACGTCATACTTTGTTACATATAATCTTAAACATGTATCCACATGTTTATCGAACTTGTTCCTCAACTTTGACTTCAAAAATGATAGTGCACTAAACATTCTCTCATCCTCCAGCGATCCCAAAATCATGGTTTGACACAAATACCTTTAATTTAAAATATTGATATGTTTTCTTGCGAGGTATTGGCTAGCACTTAAAAAGTATTCCATAATCTTGTTATGTACCGTTTTCATTAGGATTCTCCAAAAAAGGATATTGCTTCCACATTGTTTCGACCATGCGTCCACAGCATTGATACAATTTTGATGAATCTAAAATACCTTCAATACATTTCTCCATGTATCGAGACTTTCTTGCAAAAGTGGTCGACTAAACATTTAATCTCTTTTGAAAATCGGCTTTTAAATTTCTTGAACATTGACAATTGTTCCAATATTGAGGGTATACCACACACATGGCCTCCAACAATTCATCTCGAAATCGTTCTCTTATCTATGATGATAGTGATCTTGCAATTTCTATCAAATTTTGTCTCACTAAGATCACAATATTATCAAATTGGTCTCTTGACACGGGGAAATATTTGGTGATTCGTCTTGTCTTACTAATATAATGAAAGGGACCATATACCCATGCAGCTTTGTGATACATAGTATCCCTTTTTCATCAAACGTCAAAAAATTTCGGTATTTTCTATATTGATGATCTTGATCCAACTTGTAAACTACGAGACCGGTAAGGTACGGCATCATATATAAATTATCCAATGCAAGGCATCTTTGACTTTCTCGCATTTGTGTATTCGGAAATATACATTGTGCGATTACACGAGACATTTTCACGAGGACATTCATTTCATGTAGCATAGGAATAATTCGACCAATGTCAATAATGTTTCTATATCGATTAGTCGAAAAAGAAGATCTTGAGTTTTGTCTACATTGTAGCGATTTTTTTACATCAACCCTACCGAATTTGAACTCACTAAATAGTCTTTGGTGGTCCATTTAATGAGATCCATCTTGTATCAACATCTTTCGATGGTTTTTTTCCATCAGTAACACCATGCGCAGAATTGTTGAAACTCTAAATATCGTTTAGGACTACGAGAAAAGTATGCATGAGTCTCAAATACGAGATCTTCAACTTTTGAAACTAATGGAAACTTGCTTACTATTTTAAATGCAAGATTCATCCTATGAGCCATACAATGAATATTAATCATATATGGCGAAATTTGATAGTTAATAGTCGAACACAAAGACCATTCCTTTGTCCTTGCATTACGATGCTCCATCTGCTCCAACACATACCAACTTTTTTGCAATCATTAAATGATCCATACCACTTTCCTTCAAAGTATTAAGAACAAGTTCATAAATATTTTCAGCTTTAGAAGTCTCTCTCATATTTTTAATCCCAAGTAGATAGGAATGCCTAATATGGTCATTAACCATATAAATGCTCATGCAAATCCATGAAGTATTATCAATAACTATAACCTCATCCAAAGACAATGCCAAAAACCTTGCATTTGCAATCTCCTCATTTCAAATCATCAATTACTTGAGCTAGATATCTTGCCCATTCCCAACCACTAGTTATGGACCAATGAGAAGATGGAAAGTTTGGCACGTGAAGAAAAGATAGAAATTTCATCGTCTGAATGTCTAAATGTCGGGCCACGACCTTTACATAGATGTGAAATACGATGCTCGGTGTATCGTCTTGGATAACAAACTTCTTTCCATCGTCTTTTCAAATTGAGATATGATGGTTCCTCCACTTGCCTCGAGTTTCTTCTTATTATTAAATATTTTGTATTCTTCCACACATTGGCTATGTCGGCATTCCTCAAGATTTCCATACGACAATAGATTTCTCTTTACCATTTACAATTTTCTTTTCATAAACCTTTCATGTTTTTGTCTTTATCTAACTAATAAATTTCACTACCTTGCAAATTTTCCAACTACACGCAAGACATTTAACTTCTCGTAAATCCTCATTTGTAGAAGGTATTTCTTCAATAAATGGAAAACTTGAGAGCCAATCATCTTGGAATTTTCTCCCTATGGTCCTTGGCCTTTTTTCCTTTTAGTGAATGGTTTGTGTGTCACCTTCCAGAAATATCTTTAACATTTTCATCATTAGTGCTGTTAGCGCATTTGTATCTCACCACGATCACTTAAGGAACCTAATATTTCATCCATCATATGGATATCGAGATGCATTTTCACAAGAGTTAACATCTCTCTCGGTAATAGATTGTTCAAAAGGAGCTTGAAGCATGAAGAGAATGTGTATTCTTGGATTGAGACATTTTAAAGTATGATAATTCATCAATTTGCCTTGATAGTTTCTTCCCGAGTTAATTTTGACATCTCTTGAATATTCGAAGTAAAATTTCAAATCGATCTAGAAACACCATCAATAGTTTCCAAGAGTTGAAATTACTAGATTTGTAAGTAGCTTTCAAAGTAAAATAAGTGTAATGTTCACAAAAACCATTATGCAATTTTTTATTAAAATGTTGTGCCAAGGCCCAAGCCCAAAAGAAAAATAAATCATTATACACAAAAGCAAATAACATCATGAGTCATCATCTATAAAACAAAGAACATCATTCAAATATAAAATATAAAAAAAAATTCACTAAATTAAATCATATCTCCAAATCACCTAATGAACACTTGAAAGCTTTAAACAAAACAAAAAAATATTACAATAACTTTAATCATCCTTTCCAAAACACGTCTCCCTTAAGTTGTAAAGAATTGGTTATAATAAGTTGAAACATATCCTCTATCATTTTCCATGATAAAAGTGAGGAAGGAAACTAGTGAGTTACTAGTGATTCTTTTACTTATCAATGGAAAGAAATCCCTTAAGACATTGTCCTCCTGTTGACCATAGTTTCCTTTCCATAGTGAAACACGTCCGGTATGGCCATGAAATAACCTAAAAGACTCAAATGTTTTCCATGATTTGTAAACACACGGGTGCCATGTAAAGTTTCGGGCCCAAAAGCACATGTAGGATCACATAAACCAATATTAGTTATTGTATCAAACATTTAAAACTCTAATTAGCACTTAGTGTTTGTTATTTAACAAGTTCATTGAAATAACGGTCATGGGATGTACCAAAGAGTTAACCAATAGATAAATTCACATAAATCATACATTCATTGGAACTTCCCTCCCATGAATGACCATCTAAGGAAAAGGGGCAAAAAGAAGAAAAGAAGTCGGCGAATCACCATAGTCAACCAATGATTCTTAATGTCAAATCATTGGAAACTGCAAATCAAGGTGCAAATTTAACCATGCATTCATGGGTTGACAAGGATTTATAGCGACCACAAGCTAATCATTCTACGAGTCTACCCAAATACGACACAAACTCCTAAAACTTGTTGATTAGAAATTCCCCAAGAAATTTCACTTGGTTCATGAGAGAATGAAAGACGAGTGCAAATAAACTTCCATGAAAAACAGTGAAAATATCCTTCCATGAATGGATAATCACTCTCCAAAATCATTTTGGGCATATTCCAATATGTCGGAGCCAGGGAAACATGGTGCATAACAGCAATCTATTGTGCCTAAATTTAAACCGCATCAAGGGAACATTTGCACTCTTCACACATTGAACATTGAAGACAATTAATTAATGCATGACATGACCATAGCAACAAAAGCATCAAGCAGAGGTTATAACAAGATTATGTGAAAGTGAGAAAGAACACCCATCATGAGGCATCAAGTAATATCATCCACAACATCAACATCACTGTTGGGTAGATTTTGATCACCTTCGCCTACTAGAAGTAACTTCTAGTGGTAAAGGTGGTTTTAAAGTTAATCTATGCAAACGACAGGGGGTAGGATTATGTTCTTCCACGATTGTTGATTAATTTTAACCAAAAATAAATAAACAAAAAGAGGGTAATGCTAGGCAAAAGGGTTTACCAGTAAACTGTGAACTGCAGAATACCTCCTGGCAAGCCAAGAAGTACGGGCAGGAAATCTCCCCGAATGATGTGTTCGGTGTATCACAATTTATAGGCGGCCAACTCGGTTCACTATGGATGGATAGCACCTAAAATTTGTCCTCCCAAATATACCCGAAGGTACGTGGAGGCCCAAGTCCGTAATAGCACTGTCTAATGCGAAACCGCACAGTGAGAGCACCACCTATATACTTATCGTACTGTAACGCCGCCCCGAGGGACGTGCTATGATATACTTACGTACGTGGGGTGAGATATCACACTCGGAATGTATCGCAGACAAGTTAACGACAGCTGCTATATTTTACGACGCCGGAACACGTCTCTAGCCTAGACCTTCTAAATGTTATCGTTATGGTTCCAATGCGTTTTTAGATAAATTGAGATTAATTTTATGTTGATCTTGCTTAACAATTTTCCTTTCAATGGTACCGCGATGATGTATGTAGAAATTCCTAAATGAAAACTAAGAATGATAAGCAAACTTTTCACTTTTAGTTTTTCAATGAAAGACCTACCTACAAAGGGAAGAGAGCAAATAATTTTGTGAGCAAACAAATCAATGAACAAAAGAAAACATTGAGCACAAAACTAAATGCAGATTTCCTAATGTTCCTTTTTTGCAAAAAAACACAATCCTACATGCAAATGCAAGTTTTTCTTTTCAGTTCCTTTAATGTTATGAATGCAGAAAAGAAACTAAGTGCATCAAAAAAATGCTTTTTACTTTTCGAGAAATGAAGAATATGAACGACAATTGTATAACCGCCATCATTGCCAAAGTATACATGCCATTTACAAAATTTCAAGGAACTAGATTAAGAAGAGATATCTCAAAGATCGAATTAAAAAGGAAAATAAAACAATCATCATGATACAAGAAACAAAAATATCAAGTGAAAGAGTTAAGGAAATAGCATCTTCGTGTTGGAGGAGATGTGAATATGTAGCCTTAGGTGTTAGATGAAGTGTTAGATGGAAGTGTTTGGGGTTTGAAGTTATACACATAAAAATCCCATTACAAAAAACATAAACTCTCATAGGCCAATGGTCCCATTGCCTATAGATCTTTGCTAGGGAAGAAATGATGCAAATACTAGTATAGATTCTCTGTAACTCTAGATCTATTAAGCAACAAAAGGGATAAATATCAAATAACTTCTCAGGCTAAAAAAAGTATAGGGTCAAGTGGATCTATGCTATTTTATATATATTTGTAACATTAAACATCGAATATGAAATACTTTCCATGTTATTTTATCAGTGTTCATGTCTATTACAATGATGTCTCTGCCACCCAAGCTTTAATGCATCTCACTTTCTGTCGGTGCAACTAGAGATCTAAAATGTAGTTAGTTCTATTATTGTTTAATATTTTTAGGATAGAATGAAGTGTTTATTCCCTATATGCTTTGCATGACAAATGAATTCCTTTTAATGTTTTTCCAATTTAGTCTTTTATAGTGAAATCGAGTACCACATAAAATAGCATGAAAGAGGAGGACAGACTTTTGCTGGCTAGCTTAAGTGTTGTATCTACTGACCCAGATGACATTGAGCACCATCTACTTGCCAAGGTATCCCTTCTTGTGAAATTAGCTTAATAAGCTTACAGGATGATCTTATATCTTGTAATTGATATGTTCTTAGTCTTCTAGAGTGTAACACATGCATTTTATTTTTTTGTTAAATGTAGCTCATTTTCCTATATTGCTTCCCACTTTTCATTGTACTTATTGGTATGATAGGATGAGAACAGAGCTCATGAAAACATCAGTCAACCTGCACAGGTAAGCGATGGTGAAAAAACTTTTGAAAGAGAAGAAGGTGATCAAGAAAGTTTGCTTACAAAGGTCCAAATTCATGCTCAATTAAGGGTAGTGGAGGCTGAAATAGCTACAGTTTCAGCTGGCCTTAAAATAGTTCAAAGCATTGCAGGCAAAGATTCAGAGAGTTTAGAAGGTGAAAAGTATGAAAATGATCAAGACTTAAGTGAACACAAGCCTTTTGTAGTGGATGGAGGAGTGCTTCAACGAGCATTGGCCACTGAAAGGCTTAGAAGCCTTAAGCAGAAAAGAGGACATCTTAAGGAACAACTGAAAGCTTTTGAGAGAGATGGAAAGACACAGGAACTTGAGGAACAAAAGGTGCTTCTAAATTCAGTGAAGAATAAAGAAGAAACAATGATCAATAGAACTGGACGTTTGTTGGATAAGCCAACAAGAGGGAAAAGGAATATTTTTTCATTGCAGGAGGATGATGAGTTTGATGCGACAACGTCAAGGCTCATTGAAACTATAATTTGCATTGCCCTTTAGTCCTGTATTAGTATCAGATGTCTTAAATGAAATACAAGTATGAAGGTTTAAACTCTTCATGAAGACAATTTTGAGGAAACTTTATGACAGTAAAGCTTTGACAAAACTTTATGAAGCCATGGTTTCGAGGCAGAGCTTAGATTTCTCATGCGAAGTGACAGCAATAAAGAGACTCAACTTTAAGACACGAGTTTGGGAAGATTGATTTCTTATGAACCCACAATTTAGAAAAAACTTGAGTTTTTAGAAAGTTGCAGTTTTTGAACAGTGATTTTGAGGAATCAGCAATTTAATAAAAACAACAAAGTTGAGGAAAGATGAGGCATGACAAAAATTTAACAAACAGTGGAATTTGAAAGCTCATAGAGACAAAATTTCAAGTGTCTTATAACTGTTTTAGAAAAGAATAAAAAGTGTGGAAAGCAGAATATATGCCGGGTGTGTGTGTGTGTGTGTGTGTTAAAGACGCGGAGGAGGCTGAATTATAGTTGAAATAGAATTGCAGCCATTGAGAAGACAAAATATAGTCTTGGAAGAAAGCAGAAGATCAAAGCAGCAGCAGAAAATGAACATGAACTAGCCCCAGCAAGATGTATCAGCAGAGCTAGTCAGTTTGCTCAACAATAAGAAACGTTCAGTGAATATGGGTCAAAGATTTAGGGGTAAAGACAAGGAGGAGGCTGAATTATAATTGAAACAGAATTGCAGCAATTGAGAAGACAAAAAATAGTCTTGGAAGAAAGCAGAAGATCAAAGTAGCAGCAGAAACTGAACATGAACTAGCCCCGGCAAGACGTATCAGCAGATCTATTCAGTTTGCTCAACAATAAGAAACGTGCAGTGAATATGGGGAAAATATTTCATCAATTCAATAAGCAACCTAAAAAATAATTTCGAGTAAAAAATTTCATATTTCCTGAAAACACAATATGACGAAAATATCAGTTCACCTTAAACCTTCATTGAATCTTCCAATTTCTTAGGTTGTTGCCAACCGAGGCTTGTAACTTATACCTGAAATAACATCAACTGTGGCATTTAAGGTATTCTAACCTTGAAACAGTTTGTGAAAATGTGGGAAAGGAATCTGCTTTCAATGTACTGGCTCCTCTCATGTGAGAATCGCAGCTTTAATGGTCTGATAGACATTTTTCCATTAAGCTACCTTAATAAAAAGAATTCACTGCATTTCTGAGTATTGCCTCACTTTGAATAACATCATTTATTTTTAATTGCATTTTGTTGCCTGTTTCAGTGCAGTTCTATGCCCTTCTATGTCAGTCCCACCATTGGAAAGCCTGCCAAAGGAATTGGTAGCAAATCAGTTCATGAATTTTGTGCAATTTCTTATCTTCATACTTAAACATCTCATGGCCATTCCAAACAAACTGGGGTTAATTCAGTGATAAAAAATATGGGAAATCTCACCTTGATCATTGGCAAAACCCAGAAATATCCTATTTTGAAATCTTGATACAGCTTTTTTTTGGTATCTTGTAACAAATGTTTCTGATATCTGGCGAGAGACCTCTTAGAAATATATAGTTATTTCTCTCAGCAATCCTCCAGAAAGGATCAAAATTTTAGGGAGTTCTCTCTACAATCTATAGTGAATCTCGTTACAATTCTCCAGAACCCTCTAGCCTGAAGAATCCTCTGGAATGCAGTATGTAATTGGCAGAAATATTATTTGATGTCAGAATTAAATATGCTAATGCATTTGAAATATTTTACCTGACTCTTCCCTTTAAAATAGTAACAACAGTAATTAAACAAGCTAATACCTTTGAAACATTTTGCAAGATTAAGATTATAATTTCCTTTAAAATATCAACAAGTTACAACACCTTTCTCTTTGATGTCATAATTCGAATGATATTATTTTCAGCCTTACATGCTATATACTTGAGAAAGCTTTGCATATTTGATATCGAATGGTTTGGATTTATGTGACGTACATGAATATATATTTTCTTTTCTAAAAAATTTCTTTTTTCTTGTTTTTTTAAGTTCAGCAGTTCTTAAAGACAGTTTAATTCCTGGTTCCAGTCCAGTGTGAGATTTTGGTTTTTCCAGTTCTCGTTCTGATAACTTTGCCTTGTACCATATACATTATTGCTTTTCTTGGATGGTTGAAGTAAGTTTTGAATCTTGATCAGTAATCTCAATTCAAATAATTTCCCCAATCATGTTAATGAACACTGTTGGTTCCCACCCTAATGTCTGAACAACTATAGTTTAAACTTTATAGGCAATTTTCTCCCAGAGGCTCTCTTTGTACTTTCATTTTTTCACTAATACATGCTAAATGAATTTCTGCATCTGTTTTGAAAACTTGATTACTGAGCTTTGGCTGATGTAAGAAAATCTGGATCATATATCAGAGAGTTTTACTACTGTGGAGGATCCAGGGTATGTCCTATTTTTGTTACTTAGATTTATCTCATCAAGTATAATCTTGCTACCTTGTGTAATGTTTGCATTAATGAATTTCTTTCATTTCCTTTTCTCAAGGTGTTTTGCATTTATTGTGCTCATTTAGTTCAGCCAGTATAAATTTGGTCAATGGAACTTAATTTTCTTTCTATTGTTTATTATGACATTATTTAGGAAATTTTTCCAAGTGCAGGAGGAAGCAAGAGCTGTGGGTCAACTTCACCATGAGAGATTGGTGAATTTGATAGGATGTTGTTGTGATGGTGATGAGCGTTTGCTTGTGGCTGAATATATGACAAATGAAACTCTAGAAAAGCATCTCTTCCATTGTATGTATCTTTTGAACTTAATAAGATTTGTTTGATACACAATATATGCTATAGAAAGGAAGAAAAAATGCAATGCTTGTAGGATATTGGCAATCTCAAGGTGCTGATGAAGGTGCCTTAGATTCATGGTTGTCAATTAAAGCATATGTGAAAGGATTTCTTATATAGAATATGATTGTAGAACTTAGCTTGCTCTTTTGAATGAGAAACCAAAAAAGATGAGAAATAGAGAAATTTGGCGTCTTCGAATAATATGTAATGAATTCTCTTGGTTGTAAATCATTAAATAATTATATATTTTTTTTTCCTTTCATATAACTCTAGTTGACTGTGAATTATATGATTTACAATCAGAGATACATTCACAGGATCAGGGTCTACGAATCAGTAATTGAAATCCCCCATATATAAAATAAGATGACAACAAATAATCACCAGTGTGTAACCTTGCACCAGAAGTGTACACAACAGAGGGACTTATTATAGATAACATGAAGAGATGCAATGTATTTAGCAATGAATATGGAATACAAAGAGTCCTTGCTTGTAGGAATTTCATTTGCAAACTGAGATGATTATGTAGGGCGTGAATTAATGTTATTTGTCATAAACACCTCTTGATTGAAACACTTCTCACTTCAGCCCTAAGATGGCAGTTGAACAAGGCTAGTCATATGAAAAACATCCTAGTGTCATCTAAACAGTGAAAGATCTTAAATGAAATTTAGAAAAGGTTGGTTCATACTAAACCCTATGTGTCAATAATGCACGTTGCATGTGCATGCAGTATCTAATAATTCTTTTTTTGAGTTATGGCTTATTACTATTACTTATTCAGAGTCCAAACTATGTTCAATACTATCATGTCACTAATGCCAAGATTGATCAAGTATTTTCTCCTTAGCAGTCATACATATGGACAATCCTGAAAACCTTCATAAAAATATATCTAACCGTAGAAATTGGAGACAATATCACAAGGGAATTTTTATTACCTTCTGCTGAACTGCCTGTTCAGTGATATTTATTTTCTAAGATTGAAAGTAACAGAAATTGACCTGGTTTTGGACTGTTAACTCTCCTCTCAATGAACATCTAAGTAACATGACATGTCCTCACCACCACTCCTGTCACGTATTTCACGTGTCCGACATGACACATGAGTGACATGTGTCCGACACGAGTTTGACTCGTGCACTATTCCTCGAAGATGAGTTTGACTCGTGCCAGACATGAACCCTACTGATTTCCTGAAATTTGGACACGTGTCCAATGAAAAAAGCATCTTAAAATCAATTTATTGCCTCATTCTCATGCAATTCAGGAACAGTTTTGGAGATCTCAAAGGTTTTGGAGTGCAACAAAGGGTGATTAAGCAATGTTAGAAGGGATTCCAAGTGTTGGGAAATGGATTTTTCTAGGCCTGATAATGCTATGCAATTAATGGTAATAAATATAATGGCCCAACTAATGCTATGCATGTAAAAGTGACATTATCCTTTATCTTTCATTTCATCCTTTTACTCTAATGGCCCTACTAATGCTATGCAAGTAAAAGTGACATTCTCTAATGGCCCTACTAATGCTATGCAAGTAAAAGTGACATTCTCCTTTATCTTTCATTTTCATCATTTTACTTAAATTTTTAACGTTACCATTAATTGACTCAGGATGTTTGAGAGTGGTTCTAACCTCGTCGGATTTCACATGGAGAAAGTAGAATTTTAGATCCCACTCAAAATCCAACATACTCAACAGTTTTAGGATTGGAGGGATTGCAATGTTTCCATTGGAGTTTATCATGTATGAGGGTATGGAACTAGCATTTCATTAAAAAGACCAAGCCCTCCATGTACCTTGATGTTGGTGGAATTGATGTTGAACTCCTCTGTCATGACCTTAGTAAAAATGTACCCATCACTCAAAAAAAATCTTGATTTGACATGTTAAGCTTTCTCTATCTTATTTTAATGCTTAGAGGGTGACATTGATGATGATCCCAATATAGATAATGATTTTGATGATATGTATTTCTAGTTTTTTGTTGTAGCATGCCTTTTTTTGGACTCTACAGACCATTTAGGGCCTCTTTGTTGATATATTTTTGGTTCAGAGATGCGTTGCACTCAATGCTATTTGGTCATATGCATTAGATGCATGAATGAACTTGTATCATCATCATGTAAATGTTCTATATATTTCATATTTTGTATAATTCACTAATTTGTTATATATTTTAATATATAATATATAACCTGTCCTCTGTGTCATGTTTCATGGGGTCACTGTGTCACGTGTCGGATACTTGTATTTTCGTGTCCTCCATGTCCCGTGTCCTTGTTTGTCATGTGACTTAGATGAACATAAATTAGAGTCGTACAAAGGTGAAGATGAGACCGGAAACTCATAGTTGGCCTCTTAAACAAATTACCAATTTTTGCTCATTAGTCACTGCATCTCTGTTCTTGGTAGCTTACAAGTCTTTTGGATCTTAGTTCTCATGGCACTGGGAGTTATATATGGCATATGTTCTTTTCTAGATTGACGGATTTTGAATATTGCAACCATGTTTGATGTTCTGATTCACTATGATTGGGTGCAGTTCATGCAGAGAGGGAGGACCCAGGTTTGCACTCTTTCGAGTTTCAATCAGTTTGATTACAATAAGAGCAAACACAGTTTACCAATGCTCTAACCATTGGGAGCAAAGATACTTCATTAAAAATTGAATACGTTTCAATTTGTTTATTTTCTTTCCATTACAACCATACTGGCTTGTTTAATTATTGAAATATATCATAGGTCTTAGTTTTATTTGTATTTGTTTTGAACTTCTAATATTATAATCATTTTAAGGTCTTGAATGGTGTTGTAGAGGTGTAGAGCAAAGCTGCTAAATAGAAGCTAGTTTTTGCAAATTTTCTTGTTTCTACAATTTTATTTCTTGTTTTGCATACATGGTAAACTTCAATGAAGTTCATGTCTTCTAATCATTTTGATATCTTCAATGGTGTAGGGGAGGTGCAACCTATGCAGTGGGCAATGCGATTAAGGGTTTCACTTCACTTGGCACAAGCATTAGAATATTGTAGCAGCAAAGGAAGAGCTCTCTATCATGACCTTAATGCTTATAGAGTTCTGTTTGACCAGGCAATGATTTCTCTTAACTTTTTGAAAACATTAATGTTTCAGCTTTTTTCCTTATTTATTTCAGTGGCCTTAGTTTCTTATTGACACTTGTAGCTTGGCAGGATGGTAATCCCAGGCTTTCATGCTTTGGTCTGATGAAGAATAGCATAGATGGAAAAATTTACAGCAAAAATTTGGCTTTTACTCCTCCAGAGTACCTGAGAACTGGTATGTTGGTCTGTCGCTACTTTAAATAACATGCATCTAAGTGATCCCAAATGCACAGAAATTGATAAACAACTATAATATATTATTAAATCCATGGGAAAACATGCAGACCAGAAAGGTATTATTGTAAAAAATTTGCAGAAATCACCTAAGAATGACCTAGTAAAGGTTTAAGGTGAACTGATATTTTGCATGATATTTTGCTAACCAGAAAAGAAAACACATCATATTTCCTGAATATTTTTAGGGAGTTCTCTCTACAATATATAGTGAATCTCGTTACAATTCTCCAGAACCCTCTATCCTGAAGAATCCTCTGGAATGCAGTATGTAATTGGCAGAAATAATATTTGATGTCAGAATTAAATATGCTAATGCATTTGAAATATTTTACCTGACTCTTCCCTTTAAAATAGTAACAACAGTAATTAAACAAGCTAATACCTTTGAAACGTTTCGCAAGATTAAGATTATAATTTCCTTTAAAATATCAACAAGTTACAACACCTTTCTCTTTGATGTCATAATTCGAATGATATTATTTTCAGCCTTACATGCTATATACTTGAGAAAGCTTTGCATATTTGATATCGAATGGTTTGGATTTATGTGACGTACATGAATATATATGTTCTTTTCTAAAAATTTTATTTTTTCCTGTTTTTTTAAGTTCAGCAGTTCTTAAAGACATTTTTATTCCTGGTTCCAGTCCAGTGTGAGATTTTGGTTTTTCCAGTTCTCGTTCTGATAACTTTTCCTTGTACCATATACATTATTGATTTTCTTGGATGGTTGAAATGAGTTTTGAATCTTGATCAGTAATCTCAATTCAAATAATTTCCCCAATCATGTCAATGAACACTGTTGGTTCCCACCCTAATTTCTGAACAACTATAGTTTAAACTTTATAGGTAATTTTCTCCCCGAGGCTCTCTTTGTACTTGCATTTTTTCACTAATACATGGTAAATGAATTTCTGCATCTGTTTTGAAAACTTGATTACTGAGCTTTGGCTGATGTAAGAAAATCTGGATCATATATCAGAGAGTTTTACTACTATGGAGGATCCAGGGTATGTCCTATTTCTGTTACTTAGATTTATCTCATCAAGTATAATCTTGCTACCTTGTGTAATGTTTGCATTAATGAATTTCTTTCATTTCCTTTTCTCAAGGTTTTTTGCATTTATTGTGCTCATTTAGTTCAGCCAGTATAAATTTGGTCAATGGAACTTAATTTTCTTTCTATTGTTTATTATGACATTATTTAGGAAATTTTTCCAAGTGCAAGAGGAAGCAAGAGTTGTGGGTCAACTTCGCCATGAGAGATTGGTGAATTTGATAGGATGCTGTTGTGATGGTGATGAGTGTTTGCTTGTGGCTGAATATATGCCAAATGACACTCTAGCAAAGCATCTCTTCCATTGTATGTATCTTTTGAACTTAATAAGATTTGTTTGATACACAATATATGCTATAGAAAGGAAGAAAAAATGCAATGCTTGTAGGATATTGGCAATCTCAAGGTGCTGATGAAGGTGCCTTAGATTCATGGTTGTCAATTAAAGCATATGTGAAAGGATTTCTTATATAGAATATGATTGTAGAACTTAGCTTGTTCTTTTGAATGAGAAACCAAAAAAGATGAGAAATAGAGAAATTTGGCATCTTCGAATAATATGTAATGAATTCTCTTGGTTGTAAATCATTGAATAATTATATAAATTTTTTTCCTTTCATATAACTCTAGTTGACTGTGAATTATATGATTTAAAATCAGAGATACATTCACAGGATCAGGGTCTACAAATCAGTAATTGAAAGCCCCCATATATAAAATAAGATGACAACAAATAATCACCAGTGTGTAACCTTGCACCAGAAGTGTACACAACAGAGGGACTTATTATAGATAACATGAAGAGATGCAATGTATTTAGCAATGAATATGGAATACAAAGAGTCCTTGCTTGTAGGCATTTCATTTTCAAACTGAGATGATTATGTAGGGCATGAATTAATGTTCTTTGCCATAAACACCTCTTGATTGAAGCACTTCTCACTTCAGCCCTAAGATGGCAGTTGAACAAGGCTAGTCATATGAAAAACATCCTAGTGTCATCTAAACAGTGAAAGATCTTAAATGAAATTTAGAAAAGGTTGGTTCATACTAAACCCTATGTGTCAATAATGCACATTGCATGTGCATGTAGTATCTAATAATTCTTTTTTTGAGCTATGGCTTATTACTATTACTTATTCAGAGTCCAAACTATGTTCAATACTATCATGTCACTGATGCCAAGATTGATCAAGTATTTGCTCCTTAGCAGTCATACATATGGAAAATCCTGAAAACCTTCATAACAATATATCTAACCGTAGAAATTGGAGACAATATCGCAAGGGAATTGTTATTACCTTCTGCTGAACTGCCTGTTCAGTGATATTTATTTTCTAAGATTGAAAGTAACAGAAATTGACCTGGTTTTGGACTGTTAACTCTCCTCTCAATGAACATCTAAGTAACATGACATGTCCTCACCACCCCTCCTGTCACGTATTTCATGTGTCGGACATGACACATGAGTGAAATGTGTCCGACACGAGTTTGACTCGTGCACTGTTCCTCGGAGATGAGTTTGACTGGTGCCAGACATGAACCCTACTGATTTCCTGAAATTTGGACACGTGTCCAATGAAAAAATCATCTTAAAATCAATTTATTGCCTCATTCTCATGCAATTCAGGAACAGTTTTGGAGCTCTCAAAGGTTTTGGAGTGCAGCAAAGGGTGATTAAGCAGTGTTAGAAGGGATTCCAAGTGTTGGGAAATGGATTTTTCTAGGCCTGCTAATGCTATGCAATTAATGGTAATAAATCTAATGGCCCAACTAATGCTATGCATGTAAAAGTGACATTCTCCTTTATCTTTCATTTCATCCTTTTACTCTAATGGCCCTACTAATGCTATGCAAGTAAAAGTGACATTCTCCTTTATCTTTCATTTTCATCATTTTACTTAAATTTTTAACATTACCATTAATTGACTCAGGATGTTTGAGAGTGGTTCTGACCTCGTCGGATTTCACATGGAGAAAGTAGAATTTTAGATCCCACTCAAAATCCAACATACTTAACAGTTTTAGGATTGGAGGGATTGCAATGTTTCCATTGGATTTTATCATGTATGAGGGTATGGAACTAGCATTTCATTAAAAATACCAAGCCCTCCATGTACCTTGATGTTGGTGGCATTGATGTTGAACTCCTCTGTCATGACCTTAGTAAAAATGTACCCATCACTCAAACAAAATCTTGATTTGACATGTTAAGCTTTCTTTCATCTTATTTTAATGCTAGAGGGTGACATTGATGATGATCCCAATATATAATGATTTTGATGATATTTATTTCTAGTTTTTTGTTGTAGCATGCCTTTTGACTCTGCTGCACTCATTTAGCTCCTTTTGTTGATATATTTTGTCTTGTGAGATGGGTTGCACTCAATGCTATTTGGTCATATGCATTAAACATGCATGAATGAACTTGTATCATCATCATGTAAATGTTCTATATATTTCATATTTTGTATAATTCACTAATTTGTTATATATTTTAATATATAATATATAACCTGTCCTCTGTGTCATGTTTCATGGGGTCACTGTGTCACGTGTCAGATACTCGTATTTTCGTGTCCTCCATGTCCTGTGTCCTTGTTTGTCATGTGACTTAGATGAACATAAATTAGAGTAGTACAGAGGTGAAGATGAGACCGGAAACTCATAGTTGGCCTCTTAAACAAATTACCAATTTTTGCTCATGAGTCACTGCATCTCTGTTCTTGGTAGCTTACAAGTCTTTTGGATCTTAGTTCTCATGGCACTGGGAGTTATATATGGCATATGTTCTTTTCTAGATTGACGGATTTTGAATATTGCAACCATGTTTGATGTTCTGATTCACTATGATTGGGTGCGGTTCATGCAGAGAGGGAGGACCCAGGTTTGCACTCTTTCGAGTTTCAATCAGTTTGATTACAATAAGAGCAAACACATTTTACCAATGCTCTGACCATTGGGAGAAAAGATACTTCATTAAAAATTGAATACATTTCAATTTGTTTATTTTCTTTCTATTACAACCATACTAGCTTGTTTAATTATTGAAATATATCATAGGTCTTAGTTTTGTTTGTATTTGTTTTGAACTTCTAATCTTATAATCATTTTAAGGTCTTGAATGGTGTTGTAGAGGTGTAGAGCAAAGCTACTAAATAGAAGCTAGTTTTTGCAAATTTTCTTGTTTCTACAATTTTATTTCTTGTTTTGCATACATGGTAAACTTCAATGAAGTTCATGTCTTCTAATCATTTTGATATCTTCAATGGTGTAGGGGAGGTGCAGCCTATGCAGTGGGAAATGCGCTTAAGGGTTGCACTTCACTTGGCACAAGCATTAGAATATTGTAGCAGCAAAGGAAGAGCTCTCTATCATGACCTTAATGCTTATAGAGTTCTGTTTGACCAGGCAATGATTTCTCTTAACTTTTTGAAAACATTAATGTTTCAACTTTTTTCCCTATTGATTTCAGTGGCCTTAGTTTCTTATTGACACTTGTAGCTTGGCAGGATGGTAATCCCAAGCTTTCATGCTTCGGTCTGATGAAGAACAGCAGAGATGGGAAAAGTTATAGCAAAAATTTGGCTTTTACTCCTCCAGAGTAACTGAGAACTGGTATGTTGGTCTGTCGCTACTTTAAATACCATGCAGCTAAGTGATCCCAAATGCACAGAAATTGATAAAAAACTATAATATATTATTAAATCCATGGGAAAACATGCAGACCAGAAAGGTATTATTGTAAAAAATTTGCAGAAATCACCTAAGAATGACCTAGTAAAGGTTTAAGGTGAACTGATATTTTGCTAACCAGAAAAGAAACACATCATATTTCCTGAATATTTTTCATCGATCCAGCATTAAACACATGTAATAAGTAAAATTGTAAACCTCTGTTTTGTCAAATTCTGGAAAAGGTTGACGAAGTGAAAAAAGCCATAAATTTCTAAAATGTCTAAAGATTTTGCATCGATCCAGCTGTAAAAAAAACATAAAACACATTTCATAAGTAAAATTTCCAACCTCTGTTTTGTCAAAATCTGGAAAAGGTTATATTTTATATTTTATACTTTATGACATCGTACACATTCAATGAGTAAAACTTGGAACCTCTGTTACGTCAAATTCTGGAAAAGGGTAACGAAGCGAAATAATTAAGTTGGTTGTTTACAAATTTTGGAAAAAATCACAATGTCTGAAATTTCAATATCTGAAGATTTTTACACGATTAAAAAAAAAAAACATAATACACATTCTGTAAAATTCCAAACCTGTGTTTTGTCAAATTCAGAGCAAAGGTCATAGTTTATGATAAAATCACACTCAACAAAGTAAAATTTCACAAATCTCATTTGTCAACTTCTGGAAAAGGTATTGTTTATGAGCCTTCAGGGTTTATAGAACCTCACAAATATTTACGAGTTCATCCATGAGTTTGGCAACTGCAGTAAACATCTTAAGAATGACCTAAAAAGAATAAAAAATCAACAAATCAGCCAAAGCTCTTTCAAAATACACTAATTAACAAGAGTTTTTCACAACAAACACCACAATCAAACAATTTTTGACATCTCTATTCTGTATCAATGTATGTTCCACACTCGCAAGATAGAAACTCATATGCATAACCACAAATAAATCTCTTAAAACCACTTAAAAAAAAGGATAAAAAGGATACACTGTGTTAGTTTTCCCCGGCAACGAACCTGCTATTAATGGAAATACCTGATGAGTGAAAGATTTTTATGTAAAGGCCCGCTCAATATTGTGAAATGCCGATACCCAGCTTCAGAAACAGAGTCCCCAGACGCAGGAGATAAGCTTACAACATCTTTTCGAAAGCCCGTAGCAGCTGTTCCTGTTTCAAATCCATAGAAACCGAGCAAGTAGGCTGTGGCGAGTGTTATCTCCCACAACACCATTTCCTCGAAATGTATCTCGATTCTCTGCTATATATGAACTATGGAAGGCCCTAACGGAGTCCGGACCAGAGAGTGACGGACCAGAGAGAATCATCTAGGCCCTAACGAACCATGATGGGGTTCCTAGGACTGCAAGAACTTAGAAGATCGGTGATTCGGTGTGCACAGAGCCCCAGCCACCTCTCCCAACCACTGAAAAATGGGGCGAATGCCATGGAAATCTGTAAAATGGGTTGAAAAAATGGGGTGAATGCCATGAAAAATTGGAAAATCAGGGGCGAATATCATGCTTTCAGTTTTGTGCACCCTTTTTTTGGTGGGCTAATATTAATTAATTAATTATTTTTAAAATATTTTTTGGACTAACTTTATTAAACTATAAAAATTGGGTTTTATATAAAAAATTCCCCCTAATAAAATTTAAAATCCCTTAAAATTCACGTTTGGGCTAAAATTCGCCCCTAAAATTATCCCTGGAAAAAACCCACCCTTGGGGAGAACCAAGTCAATAATTCTTCCTTCAATTTTGATTCTTTAGACTCTAGACCTTGACCTAGACTTCCTCCATGCTAAGTCATTCTTTCTTGTGATCCTTCCTGAATCTAGAAGCAGTAGCATCAGTAGCGACAATATGATGTAGTTTATTTGACCTGGAACTTCGACCTTGCTTCTTGAGACTTCGATCTTGAGATAGATACATTGATCCAGATTCAAAGAATTTCTTTTAGGCACAATACAACTTATCCAAGAAGAAACATTCAGCAAAACAAACTTTGAATTCCTCTTCTCTTGGTAGCAACACCTTGGTAGCACTTGATGCAGCAACTGTTGCAGTAAAAATTTGAAAAATTTGATCTCCAAAAATATAGCTCAAAATGCAGAGAGAGTGGTGCCAAATTTTCAATTTTCTTCAACTCTATAAGTGTACAAAAAAGAAAATCTACAAATTCCTTCTCCTTCACTTAGAAAATTTCTCTTGTTGCAGCTTCGATATCGAATTTATGTGTTGCAATGAGATGGTTCCAAGTGAGTTCAATTCCATTGTATATATAGGCTTGAGATGAGCTCGAATTCTTGGGCTTGAGGGTGACTTGATTACTTTAAGGTCTACTTGGTGTGGAGGCTTCATAAATCATATTTTACTCAATACTTTACCTATTTTTATGATTGAAAAATCCAATATGGATCAATTTAAATATGCAATAATCCTATAGTCTCAAAATAAAACCTATAAGTCCACAATAGGGACTTTGACCGAAAATAAATATGACCCAAGCATTAAACCCATGTTTTAATAATTAATTTAATAATAATATAAAATTAATTTCTTTAATATTTTTACAAGTACAATAAGTATTGACTCAATTACAATTTATGAAGACCGAACCTAGTTACATTCTTCAACATCATAGAGGTTTGTTCCTACAAAGTAGTGGGGATTGGTGTGTCTAGTAGGTAGGTTGGTGCCAATATATTTAAGGGGAATAGTATCTCTTGTAGTTATTTTCCTACAAATAAGTCAGGATTGGTGTTTCGAGCAAGTTGGTTCCTTAAAAGAAAAGGCAATTGATGTCTCCTATAGGTTGGCGCCTACAAAGAATAATTAATTAAAATATTCTTTTGGTTTTCTCCCTAGTGCATTTCAACATATATCTTGTATTATATTTTATGATAATGTGTTTGATCACTTAAAAATAAATAAATAAATTATTATACTGATTCACTCGCCAAGTATAATTGTGAATTTAGCGATGCCAAAATGTTGGGAAAATGAATTCTCTTAATAAAACAAGTAAATTTTCTCAAACATAAATTATCAACCAAGGTAAGTATTATTATTTCGAGGTTATTGTGCAAAGTATATTCATGAAACAATTTCTAACTTTCATTGGCTAATTCTAAATCCCATTCTTTCTCCTAGAATAACTGACACATAATCATATCAAAGTTGTCACTCTTCACACTTGCAGGAATGAAAATCAGTCTTGTTGTCAAATCCTCACTTTCATAAAAATAACACATTGCATAGAATGTTGGAAATGAAATCACACATGCATGGAAAACAAATAACACTCCTCGAATCAATTACGGAAATCCATTCAATCACGACCACAAAACCATTGATTCAATCAAAATAAATATGTATAACAAACTGTCTTAGATGTAACGACTAGTGACTAATATTATGTATCGACAATGAATTATAAATATATAGAAAAAATTGAATGGTAGTAGCACATAATTAGTAGGGATCAATCTGGGATTAAATATCCTAACAAATGAGCAATCTAGAGTATTTTACTACAAGTTAAATTAAGAAACAATAATAGAAATATATCAACAAGAATTTATAATAGTGATAGTTTAAATTATAACAAGAAATAAATTAACATAACTTGTAAACAAATTAAAATGAAACGAATATCTACCTCTACTGACACAATAACCCTTGCTAAAGAGGAGGGCCGTGTCACAACTCTTGATCTGGTACTAATTTTTATTTTTCATATAAACTCTCTTAATTAGAAAGAGAACTATATAATGCATTCACATATGAGTATGTAAACATATTGACATTCCCTATGTTTACCCTTGTCTTAACATAAGGGTTCATTTTTTGTTGTAATATACCTATTTTTTTATTTATCCCCAAAACCAACAATATATAAGGTGCATAAATAAAGCACAAATCCTTTTAGAGCCTAAATACAATCTTAATCCTAACTATTACCCCAACCTCAATTCTTCACAAAATTCTGTGTTTAAAAAAAAGTGTATGGATTTATGGAATTCATAATTGTTTACTTGGTTTAAATGAATGTACATGTTATACCTCCACCTGACTTGGTACAATAACCAACATCACAACCATGTGGCCAATGTCTGCCATAGCCAATGATCAAATGACGACACATGCATTTCATGTGATGGAACATGGATGTCTTACGACCAAGATTAACTGTGGTGATTTGTGGAAAGTATCAAACAAAAATGATTCATCTTGTAAATCCTAATTAATTTTTAACCATTCCTCTCTAATTTATTCGTCATTTTCACTTTGTGTATGTAATTTTGTCGTCATTCTAGACTTCCCCCTCAAGTTCGATCATTCGCCCTTTTTTTTCTTGTATAATTGTCACCGTTATGGCTTCTAACTACCTATTAAATATTAGATGAATGGTTCATTGTGTTTATAAATCTAGGTATGACAACAACCTTTTGTGATTCTTCATCATGGTTTTTCTTTCTATCTTATTCTTTGTGGTAATTTAGGTTATGGTGAACATGAATATATATATTTCTTATTAGGTTCAACTCTTGTTCTTCCTCCACTTATTAATTTGGGTCTATGATTACCTGGGCTCAATTCGTTGGTAATTGGATCAATGATTTTCCCCATTTGTGGTTTGTGAGGTTTTTATTTTTTTTACAGTGTTCTCGAGCTAAATTCCAAGTGCCGCCTCTACCTTAGACAAAGGGTAATGCAATTTTCTTTCTTTTCTATGTATACCTAGTTCCTATAGTCTCACCACATTGTTTAAGTCCTTTTTATTTCCACTGTCTTTTAATGTTGATTCAAAATTGCTTCTCAAGTGTGCATGGTTTTTATTTATGTTGAGTAAAAGTAACGATGAAGACCATGGCTTTCCAAGGTGCTGTCTCAATTCGATTTTAAGACACAAACAAGGTTTTCCTGTAGCAAAGGTGACCTGGCCATTAGTTCCTCACTTTATATTTTATATTTCCAAGTGGGTTATTAACCCAATTTGCTTCCATTTTATCTTATGAATACTTTTCTTTCAGATACTTAATGTTATCTAAGAATGGTCGATAAGGCCTTATTTTAAAATTTAAGTGGTTTGTTTTCTCCCAATATGGATTCTTCTGATATTGTTTGTTTTGTGATTATTTCTGAATACGCAAGGTGATTTGTGGGTGCATTTAATTTCTTTTCAACTTGATTTTATTATATATATTTTTGAACCTTGAGTTGCATTAGGCATTATTGTAAATATCATGCTTTTAACTTAAACTTATCCAGTTAGCACAGTGTTACTAGTTTAAATGAACTAAATGGTGGTGTCATAAATTTATATAATTATGTTATCTATTTAATCTAAAGCCAATATTGGCTATCGAATTTAGGACTACCATATGCAATTTTTTTTAGAACTATGAAATAAGTGTATAGTCATATATTAGGCGTTTTATAGGCACAATTCGAACACCAAATATATTACCTAAATATATTTTCCCGTTCTAAGAGGAAAAAACGATTAGTCTTACCACTCACTAAGTATTATCCTTTTAAGGTTCTTGTTTCTTTTTATACTTAAAACAATTCCAAGGTCTAGATATGGCTAAGGATGACGTCCCAGGCTTTATCTTTCCTGTGTAGATTACATGTCTATCATCCCTACTACTGTTACTACATGTGAACAAAATCATGTAATTTTTCCAGTTCGTCATTTTATGTAATTAACTAATATCCTTTAGCATATATTAAACTACATATAACCCCGAAATTCATTAATCAATGACCCTATTATCTACATTTTTCCTTCCTGAAAATTACACCCTCATTTTTTCTCAGATATATGACTTTGGTTAGATAAGTTACTCTAATAAACTCTTAGTTTCACTACCCCAGTTTAATCCCATCAATTCTGCTTATTTCTATTATTTGTGCTTTCCTATATATATATATATATATAAAATTTTCGATAGATATTATCTTTTTAATTCCCATGAATTAAGAACAACGATAATATTAACAACAAGTCATTTCAATCACTCTTAAGTAATACATTCATATTAAAACCATAAAATATAGTGATATAATTGTACTATTAATTAACAGTTCTACTGATGCAAATTAAAAATAAAACACTTTCCCTGAGATTTCACTACACCAAGTTTACTAAGATAAATACTAAATTTTCTTTGACCATGCAATATTTTGAATACATAACTTACACAGTAGGTCATGGAGTATAGCAGGCCAAAAAAGAGGAGCGTATCTAGTAGGGCTTGTAGGAGGAGGAGGAGGAGGAACTCTTGCCGTTGTAGGACTCACAGTAGATGTACTAGTAGAAAATATAGTAGTTGAAGTAGATATCATAATAGTGGTAGTAAAACCATATGCGAAGCTGGGAAATTGAGTTGCCGAGGCCTTCAATTCAAATATAAAAGAACTCCACCCAAGTAAAGAGACACCAGCTCTTATTTTCAGTAGGAATTCAAAAGGATCAAGCTATTTTAGTTTTTATAAAGACTCCTACTCTATTGACAATTCAAATGTAACAATTTTCCAAAACACTTCTTTGTACTTTTTTGATGTAGTGTCAATTCATAATCTTTGTAGATCTAGGACAATTTTTGTTAATTCAATTTCTGATTTAGACCTAAAAAGAGTTTTCTCAAACTTTTCATCAAATTCTAAGTCTCCATTATTTTGAACACCTCGAGAGGGTAAAGATGAAGATCTTAATAGATATGGAGTACCTAATTTTGATGAGCTACCAACACCTCTTGGAATTTTCTCTTGATCATCAACTATTTCTAGTGGGTCAGGGTATATATTTATCCTTGTATGTATCTTATTGGAAGCCACCATTAATTTTACGATGTCAGTGGAGTTACCAAGGTATAAGTACAACCTTCGAATTGTCTAATCTCCTACTACCTTCAAGGGCTCAGTTATTTTGACAAGAATCACCGAGGATGATATAATTTTTAAGACTCCTCACTAGACACACCAAAATGTTCCAAGACAACAATTAGGTTTTTCTTTAAGTCAATTTGGTTAATTTAGTTAGAGTTTTGAGTTTTTCTTCAAATTAATCACATATACAAAGGTTCTACCATAAATTAGTTTGTGGGGTCATTATGAACTTTATTAGGGTGTCATCATAAAGTGAAAAAAAAAAAAAAATTCCATATTTCTTAGGCTAATTTGGTCATGATTAGCACTTTTACAATTCCACACACTTTCACAATAACTGGAGTTAGAAAAGCTAAGGGTTTTCTAAGGAAGCTCCTGACACTTCCGTAGCAGATTTTCCTTCCTGAACACTAATTTCGCTACGAAAGTTTGTTGTTGTCTTAACAATAAGGAAAAGGTGAATTTTTTTAGAAATGGATAGGGTCAAAGCCATGTGGGCCATAATTACATAACATTTTTCTTATTCCTCACTCCCAAAAAATGCGTACACCTTATAGATTCATTCCTTTTTTCATCCTCTTTACATTTTTTAAATGGTTTGTTGTTATTAGCTCGGTTTCCCTCTCATTTGAGACATTATTTCTGTCCATGTCTCGGTCTTGTTGTCTTGTGAACTACTCTAGTTGTCTTTAGGGAAGGTCTACAAGTGTCATAGCTTCTCTTGCTGTATTTTGGGATATTTTCAGTTGTTAAAGAAGCATCTCACTACGTATTGAAGGCATGGAAACTTAAAGTAATATAAAGGAGGATCTGTGGTGAGATACGAAGCAATGGATATGAAACTGTTGGAGGAAGACCCTACATTCATTCAAGCATTTTCCAATGTGGGGTGCCTTCAATTATGTCAGAAGCTGCAGGGTTACCATGGGAAAATTGCTAAAAAAAACCATTAATTTTATAGGAACATATTCTAAAGTGGGCATGCTGAGCTTTGCAGTATCCCCTGACACCATTGCTCAAGCTAAAAAAATCCCTAGGTCATGAGAAATGTGGTTTAAGCTGCAGAAATTCAATTTCATAATTATGATGAGTTCCTTAAGGAAGAGCATAAAGGAATTGATATGACCATGGGTATTCCTAGAACTTTCCACAAAGAATATTATTCTAAATTCTTGAGGGTGATCCAGAAGTACTTCACTTGTGACAACAGGTTCAACATCATTTACCAATACTATTTAAAATTACTTCTACATTTCACGGGTAAACAACCCCTTGACATACCTTTTTATCTATTTAGAAGTTTTGGAAAAATGGCTAACAAGGTCTAAGCCAAGCCTCATGCAAGTAAAACCTTTGTTTTCCATTATTCTCTTATTAAATTAATGGTTTTTGAAGAATTGCATAGGATAAAAAGATATTTGCTCACATTTTTATTTCTAAGTAGCTATGAATTAGGTATTGCCACCCCTAGGATAAATCCGAAGTTGAAATCCATAAACCCTAGGGAGGAGAAGGAGCTTGTAGTTAAACCGGAAGCATAAATAGAGCCTATAGTTGAACCTGTAACTGAACATGTAGCAGAACCTATGGTGGAAGGAAAAACTTCTACAATAAATTATATAAAAACTTATATAATAAAAGGGGGATGACTAGAAGCCAAAATAAAGGGAAGGGTATGTTGTTAGATATCCTAAAAGCTATTGACATTATAGAAAGTCTCATTGTGATTAAAAAAATCCCAATTGTTCAACCTATAGAGATCAAAGAGGCAGAAACCAAAATTAAGAGAAAAAGAGCTAAGAAATTGGATTTTACTCAAGAAGATTCAGGTTTTATTTTCAAGCCTAGGAATCATGTCACCAGATCACAGCATTCTAAAGAAATTATTCTTGCGTTTCCCTTAGAAGAAAAGATTCCAGAGGTACCTCCAGCAAAAATAGAGCCAGTGAAGAAGAGGAAAGGAAATGAGCTTGTACAAGAGGAAATTGAAGTATAAATTCTGCAAGAACAGTTAGGAGATGCTAGAAATTAGGTGATAGAATCAAAATCACTTTTTGAGGAATTGAAGGAGGATATATCAAAGCAACTTGACTTTTATAACAAGGTTGCAGATGAATATAGAAGAATGATAAATATGACACTACCTTTACATAGAATGATGAAGCACCTGTGTAAGAGCAACATATGGTTACAAACAGATAGGAGAAGGTTGTAGGGGAAAGTTAGAGCTTTAGAGACACAAATTGAAATCATCCAAGTTGAGATTTTGAAGAAGGGTCTCAAGATTGTTGTTGAAATTGATGGCACTCCATGAACATAGTAATATCATAATTTTTTTCTTATGGAGTGGAAAATAAATATTTTTAGTAATATACAGGCTTGTATATTCTATTATAAATTACTTGGAGGTGAAGAAAATCTCAAAAAGATAAAATATCATTAATTAGGCAGTTTCGTAGCAACTCTCCATATTGAAGGTGAATATGTTCTATGGATTTGTTGTAGCTTTCGATGGAAGAAAATACAAGTTTAAATTTCAGCAATGGGAGCTCTCAAAGCATGTGTTTAGCTTAGAAACATCAAAGAAGACCCTAGAACTATCAAAAAGACCAAATGAATTGCAGAAAGTTTTTTTTAGCATTTTCTACCAAAGTTTGCTACCAAACTGCCTATACTCTATTTTTTCCAGTGTAATGAAGATTTAAATGATTTTTTTCAAGATAAAATAGTACAATGATGGATAAGAAACATTGCAATGGTATCCACAAGTCAACAGGTCAACTTCCACGTGGTAGCTAGCTCATAATTCCAACATTATAGCACTCCAGCACATCAACCATCTAGCACATGAGCAGTTAGTTATATTTGATAAGGTTCATTAGCATAATTTTTAGAATTTTTTGAATGATGATAGACTCCTTTTTGTATGCAAATTCTGTTGAAATGGAGATATCCCTAAAAAGTCTCCATGTTTTGTAATTCAACTAGAATTAGGTCTCCAAGCATAAGTATCAAGTCTAGCCTAGGTGGCAGATGATTGTAAAGAGAGCCTCACTCTATATATGTGTAACATTTTCACTTTGAAAGGGTTGATTGATGTTATGAGAGAACCACCCTTGTAAAAAAAAATTCTATGATTAATATACATTTGCAGTAGACTGTGTTTTTTACTATAGATTCTATTTTGGCAAATATTTTTTACTTCCATGTTTCATGTATTGTTATCATTTTCATAGAAATTTTATTACTTGGAATTCATTTTATATGATCAAACTTCCTTCATTTGCTAATTTTTTACTGTAAATTTTTATCTGACACCATTTCATAGCCAAAATTTCATCATCTTCCATGAAAGTAGTTTGTTTGTAATTGATTTTCGTTAGTTGAATCCATGCCCAATGGTGATTCTCGTCATACTCTATCACCTGTAAAAAATCACATAACAAGTACAAAATTAGCCTTCTGAGATTTTGAGCTTTATATTGAGAATTTTATAGACATTTTGGGAGATCACTGTCAAACTAGAATGGCTAACTTCCAGTTAAAAGTTGGCTTGAAATCGTTATGTTAGGTTAGAGGTTGACATAGCCCAACTTATTCCAGCCCAGTGATAACATTTTGTTGCGTTTGTCGAGGAGTCTGAAAAGCTACATTATCCTAGGTGATTCTTATCAAAATAACTGAGCTCTTGAAGGTAGCAGGATATTAGACAATGTGAAGGTCGTACTTCTACCTTGATGACTCCACTGGCATCTTAAGCTTAAAGGTGGATTCCAAGAAAATACATACGAGGAGCAATCTAGACCTTGACCCACGAGAGATAGTTTATGATCTAGAGAAAATTCTCAGAGGTGTTGGTAGCTCATCCAAATAAGGTACTGCATATCTTTTAAGAGCTTCATATTTACCCTCTCGAGGTGTTCAATATACTAAAGACCTATAATTTGATCAAAAGTTTGAGCAAACACTTTTTAGGTCTAAATCAGAAAATGAATTAAAATAAATTTTTCTACATCTACAGAGATTAGGAATTGACACTACATTTTTTGTTTCAAAATAGGATAAAGAAGGGTTTTGGGAAATTTTTACATCTGAAATATCATTAGAGCAAGAATCTTTAGAAAAACTAAAAGATCTTGATCCTTTTGAATTCCCGTTGAAAAGAAGAGCTAGTGTCCCTTTACCTGAGTGGAGTTCTTTTATCTTTGAATTGAAGGCCCGTGCAACTCAATTTCCTAGCTTCACATATTATTTTACTATGACTAGTATGATAGCTACTTCATATGTTTTATTTTCTGCTAGTACATCTATTGTCACTCCTACGATGGCAGGAGTTCTTGCTTCTCCACCTCCTCCTGCAGGCCCTGCTAGATATGATCCTCTTGTTTTTCCTGCTATACTTCGTGACCTATCACGGGGATATTCTACCAAGATATAAACCTTTGGAGGTGAGGAGGGAATCACTACAAAACAACATGTTGACCAATTCAATGACTTTATAGACCTAGAGAAGGTAGATGACAAAGAATTTAGAATGAGATTTTTTGTGTAGAGTTTTATTGGTGAAGTGAGAAAATGGTTTAAAGCCTTAACCGGAGAAATTATACAAAATTAGGATCAATTAGAAGACAATTTTTGAGAAAATGGGGAAGTAAGGTGAATCATGTCCAAACCTTGACTGAATATAACAATTTGAAGAAAGAAAGTAATGGGTCAGTTCAGGATTTTTCAAAAATATTCAACAAAGTTTTTAATTATATTCCTGCTCATATAAAACCTCCCCCAGAGGATGCACAGTTCCATTATGTTGAAGAAAAATTTAACATACTTCTCGAAGAAAATTTTAAGAATTATTTAGAATGGTGATATTATATTCTCTCCAAGGGATTCAAACAACTAGTTGTCTTACCATAAAAAAAATGAATTAAAATTCTCTTTATGATATCTACATGGACCACATGAAGATTAACAAAATTTTTCATAAAGGATATGATATGAAGTATAGTTGAACTATGCCCAAAAAATATTAGTTCCTCATTTGGATATATTGAGATGCCCCCAAAATCAAATGGAACATAATATTCCACTTCCCGTGAATTAAATTCATTTTGAAACATCCTTTATTCTTCATACAAGGATGGATAAGAGTGAATTTTTCATGACAAAATTCGGTGTCTCTTCAAATATTACTTTTTTCATTCCATGAAAAATAAGCCTTCAACCTCTGATGGAAAATGATTCCTTTCCTTCATGGAGTTTGAATATGAGGAAATGATTCCCAAGAAAGACCCTCGTCATGATGTATTTCGTCTACAAACATTCAAGAAATGGAATTTATCCCAAGTAATGATGTCAAAATGTGACCACAAAATTATCCAGCAAAAATGTGAAGTCCAAGAACAAGGTGAAGTCTAGTGTGATAAGTAGGCTTTCCACTTTCACCTCACATATAATCATATTCACCTTGGAGAAAATATGAATTGTTTCAAAGGGGATTTACCTTTACTAAAATGAAAAGGAGAAAGGGTTTTGGAGGTGATGGATGAAAGAGAATGATTAGTTTCTTATTGTTTAGCCTATGGCTTCATGCATAAAAATTTATAGGGCCATTATAATGAAGGATTAGGGGATATATGAAGCTAATATGGCCCAAACTATAACATTCATAATTTGGATGGTAGATACTACATCGTTTTGGGGAGGGACTCACTATGGAGAGATGTGCGACAATGGTGATCTATAAGTGATTGTGTTCAAGGAACAACACAATTATTTGGGTCAATATCAATGCCTAGTGCATATAATCACTATTATTTGAAATAATGTAATTAAATTGATTCAATTACCTCCATTACTGTAGAAATTTTTGGCATATATGGCTCTTAGATAAATTGTTGTAATGAAAATATGCAATAATAATATCCATTGGTGCACCTAGAACACAATTCCACACATAAAAAAATTGTACATATAATAAAACACAACTGAAAAAATAACTTACCTTAATTCCATAATATTAGAGATATCTTATTCACATGTTCTTGTATCAATCACTAAGTCCCAATCCAAGTTCCAAATAGAGCGAATAAACCCATATATAGGTTTGAGTTATAACTATTTGTATAAATAAAATATGAATTAATTTTCTATATTCACTAATACTCTAAAAAATAATTTTAAAATAAAATTATCTAATAACCCTTTCAACTAAAGTAGAAAGAATTTATGAGATCCACATTGAGGTCAAAATAAAATAATCTTGGAAACAATGAATAAAATCGGATTTAGTTGCAACAACCTTCAATATAAACAAGAGGTACGGGTTCGTTCTCTTAATAATAAAACAAGTCTAGTCTTCAAAACAATAATAAAATTGATCTTATTTGCTTGTGTACATTCATAAATATGTATCCCACATGTGAGATAGCATGAAGTGAGTGGGACATGTGTAATAAAATCCTTCATATATGCAAAAGTAAATTCATTACTAAATTTGCAAGAAAGAGTCAACACATAACATGTGGCATCTAGAGTAGAAATTATCAAAACATGTGGGAAACATAAACATATAGGATAGAAGCATATACAAGGTGACATGTTAAAGTGGATAGATTCATCAAGTGTTACCATGTTGAAGTAGAAAGTATTAAATCATCAAGATGAAATTCCAATATGTGAGGAACTATAAAAGATATGCAACAAACATTGCTTATGGCATGGACATATTTCTAAAAAACCATGAGAAAGAGATACACTTATTGATATAAGAAATTGATAATGTCATTGTCTAAACGTTGAAACTCTTCACTTCTTGTTGGATATGGTAAAAACTAAACTAAAAATGGTGACAAGTGCTATGAATTTATATTAGAGGGGAATCTCTTCATCAAATAAAATATCTACCAACTAGCATATCACCATTAAACTAAAATATAAGCATTAAACCCAAAATTTCCTAACCCAAGAGGTGTTAAACCATGATCACCATAAACATTCCAAGTATGTTTCACTAAGGTGTTAGAAATCCATGAAAAAGATAAGGTGCTCAACCAAAATAGTGTCTAATACTATATAATATAATTATAGGAACAAGATAGTAAAAGAGGATAACCAATGCTTTCGGATTGCATCAAAACCCTTCAACCATGACCGGTTTTCACATTTTAAACCCTAACATGTTTGAAATAGGCTAAGAATCTGCCCGAGTAAGAGAATTAAAATATCACAATAAAAAATAGGGGCTTCACATAAAGGGAACTACATCACAATTCTATAGATTAGGAACTAAAAGAAACCCCTTTCCTCCAGCCCCACCAAGTTGCTCCAAATTATGTGAGAATTCTACCAAAGGATTGTCTATCGTACAGTTCATCATCGTGGAACTGTAATAGATAGAAAAATACTAGAACAAACAGTTAATACTCATTAAAATCCCCATATCGTCCTTTAAAGTAGAGTAGTTGTTTACTCAATGGAGTTATTTTTCTATTTTGTAAAAGGACGGTTATAAAACTCTTCTCGAAGAACCATATCATGTTAGCTAGAAGATCCATGCAAGGATCACCAACACATCATAGCACCACGCAACAATATCCACATGATCATGAAGTAGAAACGGCCATCAAACATATAAAGATCAAGAAGAATCACAATGCTTCACCCGTTGTCAAGAGATATCACAGGAAATCCTCATCAAACAAGGAATTAAAGGAGAAACAAGCCCATAACAGAAGGAAATTCCAGAAGACGTCTGTAGAGAGTCACATGTGAGGACAATATGAGATAGGCACGGGTTTGTACTCGGTGGCCAAATCAGCAACAACCTTTCTTTCGCCATCAGTTCAGGTACGAGTCCAGTCTATGACCCATTCCACCTTTTACTGCTCATAGCCCAGATCAAAACCCAAACCCCGGCAGTAGGAAGAGTTTTCAGATAACGCAAGGCAACATGTGGCATCGGCATTCAAGGGAGTCCTTTTCGTTGACAAAGATTAGAGCAGAGCAACATGTGGCATCGGCATTCAAGGTTGCGTTCAAATAAAGTGCACATTGGCTGTTACAATAAAGCCCTAGCACGAGGACGATATGCACGCATTTTTTATGTCTGCACTATTTAGAATTCAAATTCACAATTTAACATCTCTGAAAACATTATGTCCATAAAGTCTATCTTCAATGGACAATTTAAAATGCCAAAACATAAATCAAATCCACAATTTAAAATGCCAAAACACAAATCAAATCCACAACTGAAAATGCCAAAACCCAAATCGAATCCACAATTTAAAATCCGAAAGCACTCTACTGGTAAATATTTATTCTAAAAGACATCTGGCCACATGGCAGTGAACCAGTGTTTGAATCCCAACAAAAACCCTAAAAATCTGAATCTACTAAATAACGTTTGAACCATCTTACTCATTAGCATTTGAACCATCTTCTCCCCAAGACCAGTCACCCGGGCACAGAAGGAGCGGGGTCTGCACACAGACGATGATAGTGTTGAAATGTTTGAAAATTCCAAAACAATAAAAGGAGAATAAAACTCCCGTTTTAAATACGTAGAAAATATTTAAAATCGCATTCACAAAGGACAGAAGTTTCCACAAAAAAACTTCTATTCCATAAAACAATTGATACAATTTCTTCCCTCAATACAAACAGGATTACAATTCCCGGACCGTTACAAGACACAAGGCCAAAAACTCTTCTCCCGTCTCACATAGAAAAATAATCGTCTCTCTAAAAACATACACCGTTGTGTATACACGGTTTTCCTAAAACACTCCTTATTGTGTTTTTAATTCACTGGCCCCGTGTAATAACAAAACAAAAACAACTCACTGTGTTTTTCTCCATTTTTTTGTGCATACATTTATGCTCTATGTAATAATTAAATTACAACACACCGCGTGCATAAAAAACATTCACCGGTATTACAATAATACATTTCCATTTAGGCCTTGTCAATATATATATATATATATATATATATATATATATATATATATATATATATATATATATATATATGACACGTTTTAATAAAATTAAAACAAACAAACAAACAAAAACATTAAAAACCAACTATCGGTTCATAATCATATGCGATGGGCAAATAACATTAACCACGCAACCTTTGTCAACGCATAATCTGTGGGACCCCGCTTACGTCAGCAGCTCCGGGGGGCTCCGGTCCTCCGGCCACAAAAATTCATCGACCCCCGCGGAATTGGACTGTCGCCTGCTCTCTTTGCTGCGATGTTAAACCCCCTCAAATCTGTGCTGCCGCCTCCTAATTTATCCGGGCAGTTGGAAATTAAATTCCAACACTCCCCCTTAATTTCAACTGCTGGGTTTTCCTGCATACCCAGGCATTTCCTGAAATGTTCAAAGCTTTTCTGCGCAAGTGGTTTTGTGAGGATATCAGCAAATTGATCCTCTATTCTACAATGATGCAAACTATCTCACCATTGTTAACTAATTCACGTATAAAGTGAAACTTGGTGTCAATATGCTTTGTCCTTTTATGAAAAACAGAATTTTTTGACAATGAAATAGTTGAACTATTGTCACAAAAGATCATTGTCCCTTTTACCTGTTCTTGGCCTAGACTACTCAACATTTTTCTCATCCAAACTTCTTGACACGCTGCTGCTGTAGCTGCCACATATTCTGCCTCTGCTGTAGACAACGCTACAATGGGTTGTTTCTTAGAAGCCCATGAAATGGCTCCTGAACCCATATGAAAAACATAACCAGAAGTGCTCTTCCGATCATCAACACTTCCAGCCCAATCACTGTCAGTGTATCCAACTAAATCTGAACATTCTGAAGTAGTATAAAAAATACCAAACCTTTTTGTACCTTTAACATACCTCAAAATTCTTTTTGCTGCTTGCCAATGTGCATCCTTTGGTTTTTCCATGAATCTGGAAATCAAACTAATAGCATGCATTATGTCCGGCCTAGTTGCAGTCAAATACATGAGGCTGCCAACTATGCTCTTGTATAAACTAGGATCAAAATCCTTGCTGCTGTCCTCTCTGCTGAGTTTTAATCCCATCACTGTGGGAGTGATTGCTCCTTTGCTTTCCTGCATGTTAAATCTTTCAAGCACTTCATTAACATACTTTGCCTGTGAGATAAAAATCCCATTTTCATCTTGTTCTACTTCTATTCCCAAGAAGTATCTCAACAAACCCATGCCAGTCATTTCAAATTCTTCTTTCATGACTGTTTTAAAATGTTCAATAAGGCAATCATCATTACCTGTGAAAATAACATCATCAACATACAAGACTACAATCAATATTTTTCCATCTTTTTCTTTGATGTAGAGGGTGGGTTCTCCCTCACACTTTTCAAATCCATTTTCCAGTAGATATGAATCTATCCTACTGTACCACGCTCTTGGCGCTTGCTTCAGCCCATAAAGAGCTTTCTTCAACTTGCATACTTTGTTTTCTTGGCCTTTCTTTTCATAGCCGAGAGGTTGTTCAATGTAAACCTCTTCCATTAACACTCCATTTAGGAATGCTGACTTCACGTCCATTTGGTAAAATTTCCACTTGTTTTGTGCTGCTATGGACAACACTGCTCTCACGGTTTCCATTCTTGCAACCGGTGCGAAAGTTTCCTCATAATCTATCCCATGATTCTGCTTATAACCTTTGACAACAAGTCTTGCCTTGTGTCTCTCTATTTTTCCTTCAGCATTACTTTTGGTCTTGTAGACCCATTTTACTCCAATGACATCTTTACCTTTTGGGAGTTCAACCAAATCCCAAGTCTTGTTCCTCTCTATGGCATTTATTTCCTCATCCATAGCTTCTATCCATTTCCTATCCTTGATAGCTTCTTCGAAATGAACAGGATCATCAACATGACAATATAAAGCAAACAAAGAATTGATACCTTCATTTGCAATATCTTTTTCATAAATTTCTTTCAAACTTTTGAATTTCTTACCTCTTTCAGTAGGTGTACAAATGCTTGAAGAAGCACTTGAATTTCCTCCTTGTGGTGTGCTTGGAGAAGCACTGTCATTTCTCCTCAAGGGTGTGCTTTGCTGCTCTCTTGTTGGTGTTGCTGTTTGGGGATGTATTTCAACCAACTCATCATCATTTTCATCATGAGATAAACAGTGTTTAACATTCACTGTTTTCTCTATGCTTCCATCCCAAGCTTCCTCTTCAATGAACTGAACATCTCTGCTCACAATAAACTTCTTGGTGGATGGGTTGTATAACCTGTAAGCCTTGGATTCCTCACTGTATCCAATGAAAATACATTTCTCCCTCTTGCTGTCCAACTTCTTCCTTAGCTGATCCGGTATGTGTGCATAAGCCACACATCCAAAAACCTTCATGTGTGTGACACCTTGCTTTGTGCCACTCCATGCCTCTTCCGGCACTTTGTTCATCACTGCTTTTGTAGGGCACCTATTCAAAATGTATGCTGCACAATGTACATCTTCAGCCCAATAATCATTAGGCAAATGCTTTGCCTTTAACATACTCCTCACCATGTCCATTATGGTTCTATTCTTCCTTTCGGCTACTCCATTTTGCTGCGGAGTATATCTAGTTGTAAACTACTTTTGAATACCATTTTCTCTACAAAAACGTAGAAAATATTTAGAGATATACTCACCTCCTCTATCAGTCCTTAAGACTTTGATATGCAGCCCACTCTGGTTCTCAACAAGTGCTTTGAAATTGAAAATTTTTTCAAACACTTCACTTTTGTTTTTCAAAAAGTAAACCCAAGTTTTTCTTGTAAAATCATCTATGAATGTTAACACATAGTGGCTGCTTGCAAGCGATGGAGTTTGCATCGGTCCACATACATCTGAGTGGAAAATCTCTAAGGGTGCTTTTGCCCTTATGATTTTCTCGGAAGGAAAACTTTCTCTGTGTTGTTTCCCCAAGATACAACCTTCACAAAGGCTGTCCAGTTTCTCTATCAATGGTAAACCACTTACCATTCCTTTTATGTTCAACAAATTAAGACCTCCAAAGTTGAGATGTCCAAATCTCAAGTGCCATAACCAATTATCATCTTTTGGTTCGCTTTGGTAAGTCTCCTGTGCAACTGCTGCTTTCTCTTCACCATTTTTCAAATCTGCTCTCATTCTGAGAGGGAACATCCTGTTCCTTGTCATCTTCACTTCAGCAATACACTGATTGCTGGGTGGTTTATCCATGATGGTACAAACATCATTATCAAAGAAAACATTATACCCCTTATGGACAAGATGTCCAACACTTAAGAGGTTACACTTCATTCCTGGAACATAATAAACATCTGCTATGGTTTTTCTTGCACCTAATCTTGTTAAAACATTTACATCTCCTTTTCCCATAACAGAAACTTTGCTATCAGTTCCTAGTGTGACTTGTGACTGCACACTCTCATCTAACATAGAAAACATTGCTAAGTTTCCTGTCATATGGTTACTGCAACCGGAGTCTAGAAACCATAAATCCTCATTCTTTTCTTCAGCCATATTACAAGCTAAAAACAAATTATTTTGGCTGATATTTTCCTTAGTGAAATTTGCACTAGTTCTACTTCCCATATCTTGCTGCTTCTTTCTACATTCATTAGCATAATGTCCATATTTCTTACAATAGTGACATTGGACATTGGACTTATCATACCTTTGTCCTTGAGCATTCTGCTGACCACTCTTCTGGTTGCTGCCTTGGCCGTGGCTGTGATTTTGACTGTTGCACCTTCCATGTGAATGTGAAGGGTTGTTCCTTCCACCTCTGTTTTGGCTTCTGCCTCTTCCTCTTTTGTTTCCTCTGCCTTGCCCTCTTCCTCTTCCGAAAGACATCTGGGTCTTAAAGGCATGCTCAAGAGATGAGTTTTCACTTCTACCCAATCTCTGCTCATGAGTCATCAGTGATGCATGTAGCTCATCCACTGTGAACTTTGTGAGATCCTTAGTCTCCTCTATGGTGGTGACAATCACATCGAATATTGAGGGTAGACTCCTCAAGAGTTTTTCCACAATCCTCTTATCTTCAAGAGTCTCTCCATGAGATCTTATTTGTGTGACCATTCCAATCACATGAGTGAAGAATGATTCAATAGTATCTGACTCTTTCATACAGAGACTTTCAAAATCTCTCCTCAGAAATTGTAGTTTTGTTGTCTTCACTTTTTCCATACCTTGATAGGCTATCTTGAGAGTTTTCCATGCTTCTCTGGATCTCTTAGCTGCTGCTATCCTTGGAAACACACTCTCATGAACTGCTTGATACAAAAAGAAAAGAGATTTGGAGTCTTTCTTCTTATTGCTCTTCAGAATCTCTCTTTCTGCCTAAGTTAACATATTAAACTCATGTTCATCTGTTGGCTCTTCAAAGCCTTCCTTAATAAATTCCCATAAGTCTTGGGAGACAAACAATGCTCTCATAGTTATTGACCATTAGTCATAATTTTTCCCATTAAACATTGGGAGATGGATATTTCCCATACCCATACCAGTGCTGGCTCCAGCCATTCTGCACTCTTAACTATGATTCAAAAACACTTGACTGTGTATATAAAATGGTTGACTGTTCTGCAACAGTAACATAATAAACTGTATAGAGAAATACCTTCGGATTCTTTTTGGTTGAGTCTTCATACTATCGGATAGTTTCAACAAAAGAATTCTTTCCTTCAAATTTTCTTTGATCTTTCAAAAGAGCTCCTGGACACGCTCCGATACCATGTTGAAATGTTTGAAAATTCCAAAACAATAAAAGGAGAATAAAACTCTTCCACATGGTGAGAAAATATTTAAAATTGCTTTCACAAGATGTAGTTTCCACAAAAAAAAAAAAAAAAAAAAAAAAAAAATTCTATTCCATAAAAAAACTTGTTACAATTTCTTCCTCAAGAGAGGAATTACAATTGCTGGACTGTTACAAGACATGGTGCCAAACAAAAAGAATTGTTTTCTATCTCACACAGAAAAATACTCTGTCTTTCTAAAACAACATACACTGGTGTGTATACTGCTTTTGTCCAACACTCGCGTCGTGTTTTTAATTCACCGTCCCGTAATAACAAAACAAAAAAACAACTCACCGTGTTTTTATCCCAGACCGTCGTGTATACACTTCCCTGCTCTCGTGTAATAATTAAAATTACAACACACTATTGTGCATAAACAAAACATTCATCGTGTATTACAATAATACTTTTCTTTTGGGACTTGTCAATATATTTATATATATAAGACATGTTTTAATAAAATTAAAACAAACAAACAAAACAAAAAAAACATTAAAAACCAACTATCGGTTCATAATCATATGCGATGGGCAAATAACATTAACCCCGCAACCTTTGTCAACGCATAATGTGTGGGCCCCCGCTTTCGCGCGCCAGCCCGGGCTCCCATTCTCCAAACACAAAACTTCATCGAGGACGCTAATTGACTCGTCGCTGTCTCTTGTTGGGTACCGTTAAAACCCTCAAATCCGTGTTGCCACCGTTAATTCATCCCGGCAATGCTTGGAAATTAACCAAAATGCATACGACCCATCAATACCCTCCTCGCTGGTTTCCACTGAACTGAGACTGGAATGAGATCGCAATTCCTCACGGATCTCCTGCAACTTCTCTCTTCCCCCTACTAAAAACCCTTCGATGTCCTCAGCATTCCCAAAACACCCAGTACGGTGATCTCCAAGGTCGGGCCATCGAAACTGTGGCAAATGCCCATATTTTTCTTTCGAGGGAGGGCTTATTAGTTGCTCGCTTCTATGACTCGGATTATATGCACTGCCTTTTTGGCCAACATTACCATTCTCATCAGAATTGCAGCTGGGCCTTACTTTCCCGCGTTCACGGGGCGCAAATACACAGGATATACCGTTGATCATGGCACTTGTAATAGTCCTTCTCCATTTGCGGTCATCGAGCATCCTTCCAGGGTTTTTGTATTCATAGACCAAATATCGGTTATTGATCTCAAAATTGTAAAGATATTTTATTACCATATTTTCTTCTTCAGCTTCCAACTTCCCTCTGGCCTCCATAAAGCTAAGGGCTTCAGCTTTATATGGTGCGCCCTCCTCTAATATCTTTAATATCTCTCCCCGCCTTCCTGCATTATTCTTTGGATCTTCCACAGCTCGTTCACTATCATTTGATTGCGAAGCCAATGTCTGTGATTCATTATTTGACTCATCCATAACTTCTTCAGTGCCCTTAGATTGGAAAGCCGCTTTTGGTAGTTTTTCTTCATCAGATGGCACTGACTGTTTGCTTTCTTTCCTTAATGGCTGTGGAGGAGATCCAACACATCCATCTCTCATTGGATTCTGACTGTTTTCTGAAAACTTTCTTGGCCTTTTCGTTTTTTTGGCAGACTGATTAATCTTGGACTTCATACCTTCCACAACTAGGGTTACTGTTTGGCATCAATTTGCTGCAAGCTGTAATTTTAATTCATGAAGTCCGGCCGAGTTAATGGAATGCCTATTTTTTTTTTCCCATTTTTCTCTCCATAAAAACCAAAACCTAACAAATCATAATCCAACCAATCCAAGAGACAATTCCTGAAAATTATCGGTAATATCAATTTCGATTTAACAAAAATTCCCTGTTACTGTTTATATAAGAATTCTATAATATAAAATAATAATAATATTGAAACAAGTCCCGAGGTAATATCAATTTCGATTTAACAAAATTCCCTGTTACTGTTTATATAAGAATTCTATAATATAAAATAATAATAATATTGAAACAAGTCCCGAGGTAATATCAGTTTCGATTTAACAAAAATTTCCTTTATATAAGAATTTTATAATATAAAATAATAATAATAATGATTTGATGATTATTTTTTCAATAAAAATATTATTAATATAATTTTTTTATTAATAATATTATATTATAAAAATATAACTGTTTAATTTAGAAGGAGTTGTGTACTGATGCATTATTGGAATCCCGTAAACAAAAGTTCAAAAAATTAGTTAGTTAGAGTGTTTAAATTGCATTTTTGATAGTGGAAATGGATTCAGCACTACCAAAAACCCTTAGGACACCCAAAATACTGAAGTTTAACAAGTGTAGACAAGATTATGATAAATCTTTGGCTGAATTTTTCAAAATCTTTCCAGAATTTCTGGGTTATTCTGGGTTATTCTGTGGGTTTTTTAGACTACTATTCTTTTTACTCCATCTTCATCAATATGTCCAGATACATCACCCCGATCAACGAAGGAAATTAAACCTATGATGAATGCTATAACAACCCGCCTTTAAAATATTGAATATATTAAATTAATAAAATTATTTATTATTATAATTTTAATTATTAGTGAACGTCTTAAAATTTTCTTTTATTATAAAAGGATAAGTATCTATTAACCAATGTGATCTCTACCTCTACCCAAGTGAGGTTTTTAATTGTTTACCATTTTTAATAATAAAAAAAATCAGTAAATTAGTTGTAAGGATTGATTATGTTAAATTTTAAATTTTCTTTTAGGATAAGTATTTATTAACCAATGTGATCTCTATTATGTGAGGTTTTTAATTTTTTACCATTTTTAATAATTTTTTTCAATAAATTAGTTGCCAGGGTTGATTATTAAATTTTAAATATTTATGTTTCAAAAATTATTTAATTTATTTTTAATTAGAGTGGTGGGTAGAGTTGATTATATTAAATTTTATATTTAAGTAGATATTTATGATTTAGAAATTATTATTTTTTAAAATGTTTTTAATAATTAGTTAAATGAAATGTCATGTAAAATCTGACACAAATTTTTTGTAAATCTAGGTTATAGCTATCAAAATTCAATATTTTGGGTGTTTTAGAGGTTTTTGATGGTGCTAACCCATTTCCACCATCAATAACATGATTCGAACATTGTTGTTGCAAGATTTCTTAATTTTTTTGGCCCAATTCCTCCGCCTCCGTAGATAACTATTTAGTTACAAATTTATCAAATTTATTAACTTATTTAATTATTAAATAAATAATCAAATTTTTTTAAGATTAGGTAGAAGATTATTGAAAACTATCTTTGTGGATGACAATTAGAAAACAACCTCTAAATGTTTTGGAAATATTATCATTTCATAAGATTCTTTGTTTGCTTTTAGCATGATTCTTTTCATTAGTTTATAAAAGTTAATGAAACAATTAAATGATGATCAATTTGTGATTTATGATGACCATTTCCTTGTTGTCTAAATGAAATGTCCTACAATTAATTAATTCTATGGTAATTTCTTCATTCGTTGGCATTTGTTTTTCATTAATGAAAAGGTTTAAAAGACATGTCTGAAAGGTTATCATTTTAGCTATATTAATAGCTCAAAGTTAATTTCAAAATTTTTGAAATTGCCTTACACTTATTATTATTTTTTTTTGGAATAAATACTATTTCATCATTTTTTTTATCAATAAATATTCATATTGTACTTTTGTTCTTTCTCATATTAACATAATTTTGAGAAAAAATTATTGTGTGTATAAACCCCATTTACCTATACACCTTTACACATTTTGAGAGGTTTAAAAAGTTCCTCTTCTATTCCTCCCATTGTTTTATTTTCTAAAAATAACCTATATTATTTTCCGTATAGTTATTACTATCTTCAATTCAACTTCAGATATAACACATTATGTTTAGTTTCTCCAATTTTGAGTAACCTTCTCAGTGATTACTAAGCTATAATAAAATTCTTTGATTGCAAATTTTCCATCTCGATCAAAACGCTTCCATATACTAAATTTATATATTCCATTTATGAGAATTCTGCCAAGTTGAGAAATGTCTATCCCTTTTTTTGTTTCTAAGAAATCTGAATCCAACAAATCAAATAAACAAGTCCCCAAAAATGTTGGTAAGGTCACTTTCTATTTAACATAAATTCAAGATTTCTATTTATATAAAAATTTTATGATATTAAATGATCAAAATATTGATGAATATTTTTACAATAAAAAATTTAGTAATATTTATTATATATTTTTTAATTAATAATATTATAGTATAAAAATACAAATATATAATTTTCATCTTAAAATTTTGAATATATTGAATTAATAAAATTGTTTATTATTATAGTTTTAACAATGAGTGAATAAGTTTATTTTTATTTTTATTAGAAAATGATGAGTAGGAGTATTTATAAATCAATATGATGCTTTACTATCCGAATTTTTCATTTTATATATATATACTAAATTAATTATTGAGGTTTATTATATTAAATTTTTGTTTTCTATTTAATTTTTTATTTTGTATAAATTATTTAATTTAATTTTTTTTATTGAAGTAGTGGTTAGAATTTATTAGGATTTGTCTATAGGAGTGATTTTTGGGGTTTTTTTAGTAGTTTTCTTCTTGTTAGAATTTGGTAGAAACTGTTGTGGTGAAGTCTTGATTTGTGTTGTTTAAATTGGTTTTTTTTACTACATATATGGATCCAACTCTCTGGAAAAAAAAAAAAAAAATGAGATACTTCCATTATGCAGAGTTTACTGATCAAACTTATGATTTCAATAAATATTTTTTATATTCTATACAAATTAGATCAAGAAATAAACATGAATTGTTTTCAAAAAATTGCACTTCATAACTAAAAATTGATTGTACTAGATTTTATTTGTATATTAATATTTATGATTTAAAGATTATTTTTATTTTTCAAATAATTTTAATAATCAATCAAATTAAATTTGAAGTTTACTATATTCAATTAAAATTTTATTAGATTTATTAATTTATTTTATTATTAAATAAATAATAATAAGATAGGTTCTTTAGAATATTAGATTTATTAATTTATTTTATTATTAAATAAATAATAATAAGATAAATTATTTAGAATTAGATGAAATATTTTTTTAAACTATATTGTGAATGAAGATTACAAAGACACCTTTAAATGTTTCCAAAATATCATCATTTCATAGTATTTTTATTTGTTTTTAACATAATGCATTTCATTAGTCCATAGAAGTTAATAAAACCATTAAATGATGATCGATTGGGGATGCTCTTTGTTGACTAAAAACATTGGGGGAGGCTCTTTGTTGACTAAATGCATTGCAGTATACTTAGTTGATACTTAGACACTTGATGAAAACTTCTTTTTTAATTAATGAAGAGGTTTAGAATACACAAGTTGCATGTTACAATTTTAGGTATTACCATATTTGTGTTTGTGAATGCCAATTAAAAGGAAAAATTTAAATGCTTTCAAAATATCATTTATATTAATAGTTCAAATTTATTTTTAGAATTCAAATTACCTCACACTTTTTATTAATACTTTCTATTAATTCTTTAGACATGGACATTATTTCATCATTTAATTTACTAATTTCATATTGTGCTTTTTTTTTTTCCTAGTATTATCACAATTTTGAAAAAAAAATATTTCTTGTATAACCCCATTTGCCTATACACCTCTAAAATTTTTGAGGTTTAAGGAGTTCCTCTTATATTCCTCCAATTTCTTTACCTCCGACTATTTCTTTTCACATAAATAACCTCTATTATTTTCCATATAGTTACTTCAATTCAAATTTATATATGACACCTTATTTTCCATTGTTCAAATTTTGAGTAACTTTATTAATCTTTACTAAGTTATTCTAGAATTCTTTGATTGCAAAATTTTCATCTTAATCAAAATGCTTCTATTTATTAGATATTGAATTTCTATATTCCTCGTTGTACACTAGAAGAATTTTAATTTAATAGGCATTCCCTTTACTCCTTTGTCACTCTAAATTATAAGGCCTATGATCCAAATAAACCCTTGTGCCTATTCATAATTTAACTCTTCCTTCCTTTTTTTAGAGGATTTTGGAAATGAATAATTGATATCACCTTTCACTGACCTTTTAACTATTTTCCTAGTATTCTTTAATGTGAGAATAACCTCTATGCCTTATGGACCAATTAGCCCTTTCCTCGTTAATTTATTAGACCAAAAATTATATTAGTGGATCCCTATACCCTCCTTCCCCATATTTATGTTAGAAAAATATATATTACAGAGCAATGCAACACATAAAATATGCAAAAAACACAAGCATACAAAACACATAAAACCAAAGAGACACATATATACATGGTTCACCCAGTTTGGGCTACGTCCACCCTGAACAGCCAATCCTTCCTTTCTATTATCCAGAAAAATGAAGAGACACAACCTATAGCAGATCCAATGTAATATCCTCTATTCTCTATCATTATCCCTATCTATTTCTCACTCTAAGAATACACATACAATACACAGTCACAATTACAATACCCTCATACAAACCGATGGGTTGGCTTCTAGGGAAAAAAAGCCTAAACTAAAGATAACTTCTACTGTCAAATCATCTGCCTAATGAACGGCCCAGATTGACTAGAAGTTACAATACTTTTACAAGGCAATTCCCCCCCCCTCCCCCAAACCCCCCAGGAAGCATTTAATTGTAGGCAGCATTGTCGGCCCGTTTAAAACAGGGGTCCAACACTGTGATACAAAATAAAGAAGATAAACAGGCTCCACACCCAACAATTTATTCCCTTCTCATTTCAATATTGTAGAAATTTGAATAACTGATATATTATTCACCGAGATTCTCCTGATCACACACTATTTTAGCTTCATGCATAATACAGAATCTCTTCTACCATTGATCATTAATTTCGGAAATAAAATCAATTGCATGCACACATTAAAACCACAAACAATCACACATATGAACACAGTATTTAATGGGAAAGCTTAAAGCTGAAAACCCCAACTATCTGTATATTATATGTCATGGATATCATGTAACAATCATAGTACAAAAGCTCCTCACAAGCTCTCATGCACACCCTCAATTGCTACACACTATCAAGCTAGATCTAGAAAAACACATGCTCCAATCTTTTGCCACTTGATAGCCAGCCTCTATTGCGTTTTCAATGCTATGGGATGGCTTCATTAAATAGATAACCACCTGGCCTAAACTGCACAATCCTCATGGGCTACTCAACCTATCTGTGTGTTGCAAATAACAACAGTATAGTCACAACTGATAGTTAACCTGCTCTTTCACCTATTCCTGCACTGGTCTCCACTGAAACTGTCCATGCACTGAAGTTAAATGATGCATTCTTTAGTTGATTAATGAGTTTATAATTAGTGAATTAATTAATAATTAATTCAAACCACTCTCACTAATTGTATCAATTAGTTAAACTGAATACAAATAGCTCAACTATGTTTAGATTAGTTAAACTGAATACAACTCCACTAACTTCCTCAATCAACTCCACCAAACTCTGTCACATGAGTTCTAACCGAAGTATCCATGCAATAGCTTCACATAACCCTCAGGAATAGCATAATTCCTTATGTCAGCTCCTGTGCCACATCTGTGCACTTAACTGAAGTGCTCCAAGAGAATAAGATAATGTTTAGAGTCTAAATATTATTAAGAGCTAATAATATTCGACATATCTATTTTTAGACCGGCAATCTAAAAATAGATTCCGCCCAATATGTCTAAAAATAGAAGTCCATATATTTTTTCCAACTTGACCAACCATCCACAAATAGCATCCTGCAACTCATAGAACATGATCCATATGTCTAAAAATAGACATAGTCTAAAAATAGACTTTGCGCCAAAAATAGCCTGCTGGCCCACTTAGTGAAGGCGACTCCTTTCCACTAAGCTCATCATCTTGTTGCAATCTCAACACTCCCTCTAAACAAGATATGGATTATCTGCAACCCCTATCCTGCCTCTGTGGTATTCGAATTTGCTCCTGGTGAGCGCCTTCGTCAAGATATCAGCATCATGATCCTCCGTGGGAATGTATGAAAGTAACATGATCTTCCGCTGCACACAATCTCTGATATGATGATACCGGATGTCAATGTGTTTATATCTATCATGAAATACTGGATTAACCGAGAGTTTGATGCAACTCTGATTATCACAATATATCACAGTAGGATCTAAGTGTGAACCGAACAACCCAACCAGGATCTTCCTCATCCATATAGCCTCGCATGCAGCCAAACTCACTGCCATATACTCGGCCTCTGCTGAACTGAGTGCCACGGATCTCTGCTTCCTGCTGTACCAAGAAACTGTTGTCGACCCGATACTGAAAATCCCTCCAGATGTGCTCTTTCTGTCCGTTGGGCTCCCTGCCCAATCTGCATCCATGAAGCCACATAGCCTCACCTCATCCGACTGTCTGTACCACAATCCATATCCCGATGTGCCTCTGAGATATCTCAATACATGCTTGCCTGCCTTCCAGAAGAGCTTGGTTGGCTTAACCATAGCTTGTGAAAGTTGGTTAACAGCATAGCATATGTCGGGTCGTGTATTGAACAGATACATAAGCGACCCCACCAACTGTCGATAAACAGTGGCATCCACTACCTCCGCTGAAGTAGCATCCTCCTTCCTCCATCCACCAGGAAGAGGAGTATCAACAAGCTTGCAGCCATGCATGTTGAACTTCTCTAGTATCTCCCGGGCATACTTACCCTGAGAAACAAATAGTCCACCACTGCGCTGCCAAATTTCCAATCCCAGGAAATAATGAAGGAGGCCCAAGTCCTTCATATCAAACTCTTTTGCAAGATCCTCCTTGCATGAGAGTATCAACAGCTCATCACCTGTCAAAATCAAATCATCTACATAAAGTACAATGATCAGTAACTTACCCTCCACCACAATCTGGTATAGGTTAGGATCCGCCTCACTCTTGGAGAATCCAAGTCCAGTGAAATAATTGTCTATCCGTGTGTACCAAGCACGAGGTGCTTGTTTCAACCCATATAGCGCTCTCTTGAGCCTGCACACATGCGACTCGCTGTTGAAGATCTCGAAACCTTCGGGCTGCTCTATGTACACCTCCTCCTCAATGAATCCATTGAGGAACGCAGTCTTCACATCCATATGATGAATGTGCCACCCCATCTGCGCTGAGAGAGCAAGAATCGTCCGTATGGAAGAATACCTTGCGACAGGTGCAAAGGTCTCCTCATAATCGATCCCCTCAATCTGTGAAAAGCCTCGGGAAACAAATCTTGCCTTGTACTTCTCCACACTCCCGTCAGCTGCCTACTTCACTTTGTAGATCCATCTCGAACCCACCACTGATTTCCCTTCCGGCCTTGGGACAATCTCCCATGCACTGTTTCTGACAATCGAATCATACTCTTCCACCATGGCATCTACCCATGCGGGATCCTCCACAGCTTCCTCGAAAGAGGATGGCTCTGTCATGATACACTTACTCATAAGAGCCATGTATCCAGTATACCGGTCAGGTGATTGTCTCTGTTTGCGCTGTGATGTAGGTGCTCCTACAATCCTCTCTGCATCTTGAGCCAGTCGCTTAGCTTTTGTAGTGCGCTTCCGCCCTCCGATGGTTGGTGCCGGCCGAGTGGTCTCTTCCACTCCATAAACCTCCTATTTTTGCTGATCCACATCCCGAGGCTCATCCTTAGGAACTAATAGCTCCTTATCCGCATGCAAGTGTAGCTCCCTCTCAAGCGACAACTTCATGGCTTTCTCCTCATGAAATTTGATATCCCGCCGCACAGCTGTCATCCAACTGTCTCGAAAATACACACGATAATTGTGGGGTGTTTCTTTGTACCCCAAAAATATCCCAACCTTCCGAAATCAGCCTAGCTTCTTCCGGCATCCTCTTCGTCACATGAATGTAACCAGTGAACCAAAAATCCCTCAAATGGGAAATATCAGCCTCACGTAAAACGCATCCACGGTACTCATGCTAGTATCCTCAGGGAGAAGGCACCCGTTATGCACATATACTATAGTATTGCATGCCTCCGCCCACAAGTGAATGGGTAGGCCTTGATTATGCAACATCGCCTATGCAGCACCCACGATCATTCTTTTCTTCCACTCAGCAACCCCGTTCTGTTGTGGGTTATGAGGTGCTATGAGCTCTCTTCGAATTCCTTCTGCACTGCAAAAGTCCTTAAATTCACCAGAGATGAATTCACCACCATTTTCGCTCCTAAGAGCCTTCACCTTCTTCCCCGATTCTTTCTCAACCATTGCCTTGAACTCACAGAACTTTGAGTATGTCTCGCTCTTCTTCTGCATGAAGAAGATCCAACACTTACAAGAAAAATCATCAACAAATATCACATAATACATGTGCTTTGCTGTCGAAGCTACTGAGAAAGGTCCACAAACGTCTGTGTGAATTCTCTCAAGGATCATCGTGGCGTGACTATCCTTCTCGTGAAAGGTGGCTTTCACAAATTTCCCCAAGGTACACCCCTTGCACTGATCTGACTGCGCAAGAGTGCATTTAGGAAGCCCAATAGAAATCTGCTACAGTATCTTTAAAGCTCCATGGTGAAGGAGGCCCAATCTCTAGTGCCACAACTCGCCATCATCCCGGCTCACCACTCCTTCTGCCTTGCCTGCCATTGCTGCACAGCCATCTACCTGCAATTGATAAAGGTTCTTAACTCGAACCCCTATCCTCTGGGTCTAACCAGTTGCCTTGCTGCACAGTAAAGCCTTTCCCTCGCTAAAGACATCATCATATCCCTTGTCTTCTAACATCGCCACAGAGATAATATTCTTCTTCAATCCTGGAACATACATCACTTCCTTCATTACGAAGGGTTTACCGGACTCCCTCTCAAATGAAATGGTACCGATACCGGTCGCACTGTATCTACCATCATTGCCCATCTCGATGTGCACTCCAATATCTTTCTCATCCAGATTAGTAAACAAATCTCGATCTCCTGTCATGTGAATTGACGCACCACTATCAAGAAACCACATTGATCCCGTCATAGTTGAGACTAAGCATGCGATCAACGAAAAATCCAGCTCAAACCGCGAGGCTAAGGCCTCTCCAGCTGCAGTCCCAACAACCTGCTTATTTTTCTTCTTCTGTGGACAATTAGTGGCGTAATGTCCGTGTTGGTGACAGTGAAAGCACTTCACCTTGGACATGTCCTGCTTCTTGCCTTTCGCACCGGATTGAGAAGCTTTATTTCTCTTCCCCTTCTTTTCTTTGGCAGCCAAAGTGAAATTCTCTTCATCAGAGTTCTTTGATGAATATCCATCCCTGGTACTTCACCTTATCTCCTCTTGCACAAGATCCGACCAAAGTCGCTCCCATCCTGGCAATTTCTCCCGACCATTGACAGAGTCCTGATAGGAATGCCAACTCTTCGGAAGCCCAAGGAAAGCCAAGCTCACCAAGTCCTCATCATCAACAGTAACCCCCACACTTCCCAGCTCATCCCTACATTGGATGAACTTCGTGAGGTACTTGGGCATACTATCGCCTTTCTCCATTTTTATGTTCCTGAGTTTATCCTTGAGCGCCAACTTCCTCTGGTCACTCTTGCTTTGAAATAAATCTGTCAAATCTTTCCACATCAAGAATGGAGAAGCCTTACCATGAAGGCTGGATACTATGTGATCCTTCACGCCCTCCAACAGAATCCTTCGACACTTTGTTGTCTTCTTTTGCCATGCGTCAAGTACGGTAGCATCACTAGAAGTAGGCTTTGGAATTTCTGCATCTATGAACTCCTTCAACCCATTGTCATCCAGCACCGCCTCCATCCTGTCCTTCCATGCAATATAATTCGAGCTGCCCTCAAGGGCATACTCCAATCAAAATCCGTTGAAAGACATCTCAACTTCGACACCAAGAAAACACTGCTGCAAATTCGAATTCCACCAGCACAAAACTCAACCGCTTCAATGTTTTGCAATTGCTCCAATGATCAATATCGCTCTGATACCATGTAGAAATTTGAATAACTGATATATTATTCACCAAGATTCTCCTGATCACACACTATTTTATCTTCATGCATAATACAGAATCTCTTCTACCATTGATCATCACATGCGGAAATAAAATCAATTGCATGCATACATTAAAACCACAAACAATCACACATATGAACACAGTATTTAATGGGAAAGCTTAAATCTGAAAACCCCAACTATCTGTATATTATATGTCATGGAGATCATGTAACAATCATAGTACAAAAGCTCCTCACAAGCTCTCATGCACACCCTCAATTGCTACACACTATCAAGCTAGATCTAGCAAAACACATGTTCCCATATTTTGCCACTTGATAGCCACTTGCCGCGTAATTAATTCTAAGGGATGGCTCATTAAATAACATAAACCACCTCGGCTTGTATGGCACACTCCTCATGGGCTTCTCCGAAATTATTCGTGTGCGGCTATCAATCGTATAGTCACAACCGATAGTTAACCCTCGCTTCTTTCACCTATCTCCGCATCGGTCTCCACCGAAACTATCCATGCAATCGGTTGAATCGATGCATTTCAGTTGACTAATGACTTTATAATTAGTGAATTAATTAATAATTAATTCACACCACTCTCACTAATTGTATCAATTAGTTAAACTAGATACAAAGAGCTCAACTATGTTTAGATTAGTTAAACTGAATACAACTCCACTAACTTCCTCAATCAACTCCACCAAACTCTGTCACATGAGTTCTAACTAAAGTATCCATGTAATAGCTCCACATAACCCTCAGGAATAGCGTAATTCCTTCTGTCAGCTTCTGCGCCACATCTATGCACTTAACTGAAGTGCTCCAAGAGAATAAGATAATGTTTAGAGTCTAAATATTATTAAGAGCTAATAATATTCGACATATCTAAATACATGGAAATTATTATGATAAACTAAAAAAAAGTCTTCATACTTTCATTAGAATAAGATTTTAATTGATGATGTAAAATATCTAGAGCCCCTTTAGTCACATCCTTTTCTTACTTGAAAAATCTATATGTAAACTTAAGATCATAGGTTTTCTTCATATGAAGTTGATATAACCTATCACAGGTGGACTTATAAAATTACTTATTTAAAAAACCAAATTATCTAATATAACAAAATGTTGGATTTTTAAGCTTTTGTTATTGAGATGGTCATTTTTTCTCCTCGTTCCCTTTTGGACCTTGTTATTTAATTTGCTATGTAATCTAACATTACTTACTTTAATCCTCAATCTATCATGACATTATACACATTATTTCTTTGGTTCATATCCTTTATTTTTCCTTTATTTATAATAGAATTCATGTCAATAAAGTATTATTTTTAGCATCTCCTTGGAGTTATGCAATTATCTTTGTTATGGCATAATACCATAATATTTTCTTTCTTCAAGATTAAATCCCTTGAGTATGATAGAAGGTGCATTATTAATTTCATTCACATGAAATTTCCTTTCTAAGTGTTCATATTCCTTACATATGGTGCACATGAAAATAAGTTGGACACATTCGATGTTACATCAATGAATCCATTTCCTAATATCTATTTCTACAACGTTAGAAAATTTATTGCTTAGATTCAAATTCATAGAGAACATGGAAACCAAAATTATTTCCCTTTTAAGAGTTGACTAATTAATATAAATTAATCTACACCTATGATTTTTATGGATTTCAAAGAGCTCTCGTTGTTAGATTCTAAAGGAAGTTAAAGGATTGTGACCAAAATAGAAATCAATTCATATTCTTATTTTAGTTGATAAAAAAATTGATCCCACCTTTTGAGTGGAAGTTTAACATTTCCATAATACTAGTGGCCTTCACTACTACATCTTTATCTGACCATTTGTATTCTAACAATAGTGACATTTAAATAAGAGGAAAGTGGGTGGAGGTTTAAATTATGTGCTACTAGACAATAAGTTTGTTATTAATATCAATTCTAACAGGAGTGCTTACAATGAGTTGTCATCGATTTCAAAACTAGTGGGAGTGCAGTTGGATCCACAAGATAAATCGTTGGATAAGTTATGAAATCAAAAAATGTGACCCCTTCATCTTTTAGTGAGTAATCTTGATTAGTACATCAGAAGCCATAACATATTGATCACTCTTATTCATTTTGGGGGGTCCCAATATGCTTAAATCTTAAAATAAATAGAGTGTCTAAAATGTCGCTCAGAAGAAAATCGTTAAGATAATGTGGCATTCAACGAAGGGATTTAGGCTTGCCCCATCCTTACTAATTTTTCCATTGATACCCCCTTCCCCCCAAAATAAAAATCCTTAAGCTGATATGAAACCAAAGGAAGGTGATGTGGCACTAGTGGGGCTAGGCGTAGTAGGATTTTTGTTAGTTAATGAACATAAATATTTCTATGGTATTTGATGGTTGTATGAGCTAGGCGTTAATATAAGGTTCTTCCATCAAGCCCCTCGAAAATTAGGTATGTAAATTCTCATGGATTTTTCTGATATCTGATATGGTAGGCCTCAAGTTATACGTATTGGTCTTGAGGCACTTAACGATTGGTTTCCAAGATCCAAGGTCCCCCAGAACATCATGTATTAGAATTTTTTCAATGAAAAATTTCATGGATTTAGCCAATCACTCGACATGGCTAGCCTTGGGTCAAGCCTCTAGTAGCAAAATACTAAGGAATAACACCTGAGGTATAAGAGCCATTGAGCCCCTACAACATTCGGTGTGCAATAGTCACAAATTTTTCTTGACCACCTGATATGGTTTTCTCCTGGTCAATCCCGTGGTCAAAAAGTGCTAAAACATAGTGAAAATCCCCATCAAGCCACCAAAACATCATCTACACAAAGTTCATATATTTTCCTGATACCCAAAAGCTCAATGCCCATGACATGCACTCTAGAAAGGTGACAATGTAGTGGAGTGGAATGCTAGGTAGAGTAGGTGAGATGGTAATGGAGGACACGTGTAACCCTCTTTTGGTGTGTTTGGATGGAAATTTATCTAAATTTGAGTGACACATGGTGCATGGAAATTTATCCACGTGGCAAATGATTCATCAACATACGCCACACATCAGAATATGATTAATTGTTGGAATAATGAGGTAGTAGTATGAGCAGAATCAAGAACCCTGGAATCCTGAGGTAGCGATTTTTATATTTTATCATTTGAGATCTTGAGGTTTTTCTTTTTGATAAACCCAAGAGATAGAATAATTGTTGAAAAAGAATGAAAATTTTCAGGATCAATGTCGTGGATCATCAAAATCATAGGGTTGTGTTTTATAAAATATCTCTTGATTACTCAATAATGTATGTCTCACAGTCACATGGCATAGCCATAATGGGTTGAAAGGTAGCACATGAGGGCTTATCACCCTTGGGCCCTTAGAATTGTAGGTTACTGTTTTACAGGGAAGTGTTGAGAAACTATTAACAACCCAGGGTGCCAATATAGTAAGCATTGAGTCATGAAATATGGTTCTAGGTGCTTATTGACTTAACAAGTAGTTTCTGAATGACACATCTATGGATTTTTTTTCTCCCAATTTTTTTGTGATAGTATACATTCATCACGAAAATTGTTATGTGGGACATACCATTTTCTGTCTTCCAATAAGAAATTTTTCCATTAACAAGACCAAAGAGACTTGCTTTTGTAAGGGTGTCCAATTTTTTATTATTTTGTGTGCACCTAGTAAAGATTAATTTTGGTGGTTAAATGGTTCGAAAACCCTATGGTTTCAAGGTTAGAAATAAGGGACCTTAACGAAATAGGAAAACCATCGGCATAGAACTTGGCTAAAATTTTGTAAGAGGTTGGACTAAATAAACCTTCATGGTGTATGATTATACTTGTTGGTTTAAATAATATTTATAAAAAATTGAATGGATCGGTGACCCTCCATGTCCAATCACATATGTAGATTCATGGCATGTTGGTTATGGTTTTCAGTTGGTGCTTGTTATATGTTTTCAGTTTGTTGTACTCATACAAGGAGGTTTCAAGGTCAAGCCCACAAACTTCCCCCCTTTGGATACTTGTTACAATGAATATTTTAATTATAAATTTTATATAGTTTGTTACAAGGACCATTCTTTGGTCCAATAGGCAGGCCAGTCGTTAGCCTCCACTGAGGTTGGAGGTTCATAACCCATGGGTTTTGAAAAAATTTGACCTTCGTCCTTCTAAATCATTCTACGTTGCACACTGTCAGTGCCCAATTCGATTCCTAATCACTTTCCACGTGTCACCATCTTAGCTATGTTCCATGTTATCATTTACTTTCCACATTTCACTGATACAGGATGCCACTTGTCCTACCACATTTCCTTCATATGGCCTTCCATGTGTCACCATAATGGGCTACCATGTGTCATCTCTATCCCTCATTTTTTATTTTTTTCACAAAGCTTCAAAACGTGATAATTTTTTCATATGAATTCCATTTGAGATCGTTCAAGTTGCATTGGAATCGTCTTATCGATCTCTTCAACATGATGACATTTTCATTGAAATTTGGGATTATTGAATTTTTATGCATCTTGGATCCTCCGAGATCATTGGTGGATGTTAATTTTTCCATAGCCTGACATGATTCAAGTGGAAATAAGTGGAACCCACCTATTCCACTAGCTCACAAGATAAATTTTCTATTTATGGAAGTTTTGGGACCTAAACTTCTAGAACCCTTTTGAGGTCCTAAATGAAATTTTTTAGGGAAACAAACCAACAATAATATAAAATATCCATTTGTACTTGAAAAATATTCTTCTTATATAGATCTTTCCAACTATTTTTCATGTGTTCCAAACAAATATCATATGCCAATGATACAACCTTGATATGTTGATATTCCCACTTACCCATCAGGGCCCAAAAGCCTTTTGTACTTCATCCCCTAGGGTTATTCTTTTGGATGTTTAGAATTTCACTTGAAATATAAGAGAGAAGGGGTTTAATAGTGCAAGTCCCTTAAATATTCTTCGAGGTTTTCTTTCTTTGGGGATGATGTTTATTTAGACGTGTTAGGATTATATTTGTCGATTTTCAAGCCCTAGGGTTAAGTCAAGGAAATCACTCCTATAGTGTCCCATCTTGTGAAAATGATAACACTCAATTTTTGGACATATAAACTCTTCTTCTTTGGTGCCTTCTTCTTGAATATTCCTTTGTGACGATAAATATAAGAATTTTAAACTTCCTTCATTGTTTGTAACCATGGATACCGTAATTGTCTTTTCGACTGCATGTTATCCATATCTCCTCAAACATGGGTGTTTCTTTCCAGATGTTACGAGTTGAAGCAAACGAACCCCAAGAAGGTGGTAGTCCCATAATCATTGTAATCACCAGTTCTTTATCTGGTACTATTTCATCAATGGAAAGAAGCTCATCCCTTATCCTTTATATCCTCACAAAGAAATAGGAAACAATATCCTCCTTTGGCATATTAGTAGTTCTTAGTTCATTCTTCAAACTTGCCACTTTTCCAATGTTCTTGACAGTGAATATTTTTTACAAAGCCTTATACATTTCCTGAGCATGATCATATTTTCTATGAAGGAGACAATATTGTCCTTTATGTATTAAAACATAAAAGCCATAGATACTAATTCAAGTTCTCTATATTTCACCCTATCAAAATCACTTGATTCTTTTGTAGCCATTTTCATATTTCCTTTGAATAAATATAAGACATTGTTATTTTCAAGGATAATGCCAATCCTTTTATTCCAAGAACTATAATCTGTAGATCCTTAAAGCTTTTTCTCTCCCTTGATAGTGTTATACATATTTCTTGAAGATAGTGAAGACTTCTTTCCTCTATTGAACTTCTTATAACTCCCTTGATCAAGTCCGTGAGACTACCTTTTTCATTCTTCTTTTACCAAATCTCTCAAACCATGTTAGAGAATCAGAAAGGCAGAAATATCCTCTTGTTCTTGATTATTTATTTTTGATATTATTTAGTTATTATTATGTTCTTATTATATTTCTTATTATTAGTTCGTCAAGAAAATATCAAAGAAAATACACATAGATCAAGGACACCAGATGTAGGCCAATAGCTAGGGGAAAAACCCACCCTTGGGGAGAACCTAGTCAACAATTCTTCCTTTAATAGTGATTCTTGAGACTCTAGACCTTGACCTAGACTTCCTCCACACCAAGTCAGCCTTGCTTGTGGTCCTTCCTGAATATAGCACCAGTAGCACCAGTAGTAACACTAGGATGTAGTTTATTTGACCTAGAACTCTAACCTTACTTCTTGAGACTTCGATCTTGAGGTAGAGACATTGATCTAGATTCAAATACTTTCATTTAGGCCCAATACAAATTCTCCAAGCAGAAACATTCAGAAAAACAAACTTCGAAATCCTCTTCTCTTGGCAGAAATACATTTGTAGCACCTGATGCAACAATTGTTGCAATAAAAATTCAACAAATTTGATCTCGAAAACTATAACTGAAAAAGCAAAGAGAGTGGTGCCAAAATTTCGATTTTCTTCAACTCTATAATTTTACCAAAAACCAAATCCATAAATTAATTCTCCTTAACTTTGCAAATTTCTCTTGTTGTGGCTTCGAGATTGAATTTATTTATTGCAGTGAGATGGTTCCAAGTGAGTTCAATTCCATTGTATATATAGGCTTCAGATGAGCTCGAATTCCTAGGCATGAGGGTGACTTGATCACCTTAATGTCAACTTGGTGTGGAGGCTTCATAAATCATATTTTACTCAATACTTTACCTATTTGCATGATTGAAAATCCCAATATGGATCAATTTAAAGCTGCAATAATCCTAAAGACTCAAAATAAAACATATAATTCCACAATAAGGACTTTGACCTAAAATAAATATTACCCAAGCATGAAACCCATGTTTTAATAAGTCATTTAATAATAATATAAAATTATTTTCTTTATTATTTTGACAAGTATAATAAGTATTGACTCAAGTACAATTTATGAAGACTGAACCTAGTTACATTCTTCAACATCCTAGAGGTTTGTTCCTACAAAGTAGTGAGGATTGGTGTATCTAGTAGGTAGGTTTGCGCCAATAAATTTAAGGGGACTATTATCTCTTGTATTTGTGTTCCGAAAAATAAGTGGGGATTGGTGTTTCAAGCAAGTTGGTTCCTGCAAAGAAAAGGGGATTGATGTCTCCTATATTAGGTTGGTGCCTACAAATAATAATTAATTAAAATATGTTTTTTTGTTTTCTCCCTGGTATATTTCAACATGTATCTTGTATTATATGGTATGATAATGTGATTGATGTTTTATTGGTTAAAAATAAAGAAAAAAATTATTATAATGATTCACACCCCTAGTATAATTGTGAATGTAACGATGCCAAAATGTTGGGAAAATGAATTGTCTTAATAAAAAAAGTCAATTTTCTCAAACATAAATTATCAACCAAGGTAAGTCTTATTATTTCAAGGTTATTGTGCAAATTATATGCATTAAACAATTCCTAACTTTCATTGGCTAATTCTAAATGCTATGCTTTCTCCTACAAGAATTGACACATAATCAAATCAAATTTATCACTCCTCACACTTGTAGGATGGAAAATCAGTCTTGTTGTCAAACCCTCACTTTCATAAAAATAACACATTACATATAATGTTGGAGATGAAATCACACTCGCATGGAAAAGAAAGAGCACTCCTCAAATCAATTATGGAAATCCATTAAATCACGACCACAAAACCATCAATTAAATCAAAATAAATTGATGCAGGAGCATCAAGGCCAATTTTCATTTTTAAATATGTAATAAAGGGGGGTGTGATATTTTAATTGTTTTATTAAATAATTTTTTATTTTTAAATAAAATAGGAGATAAATTAGAAAAGTGAGGATTTTGTAAATATTCTTTTATTAATTAAAAGGATATGAGAGAAAATAGAATTAGGTAGCAAAATCAGGGAGTAGGAATTCTATGTACGGGACTTTGTTGAGTCCACACCTAAAATGAATTTAAATTAGATTTAGTTGAGGATTAGGTGGAGAGATTTTTGGAGTGAATTAAATTCATTATTTATGTATAAATATGAGTGGTTTTTGTGAGGAGAACACACTTGAATAGTTGAAGAGCTGAGGGGAGTGAGTGAGGAGTGGTTTAAAGGGCAAAGAGCCGAGAGGCCGCGCAATGTAATATCTAGCCACAGAATTTTATTATAGTGAAGGAAGTTGATTTGTATGGATCTTTTTCGCCTTCATGTTTAATTAAGTTAGATGTTTTCCATGATTTTACTGTGGAAACTTTGAGTATTTTTAGATTTCTTGAAGGATTTGTGTTCTTATATGCGGGATCTGCTTTCTACCATAATTCCTACATCATTTTTGGTATCAGAGCGGGAGAGTTGCCTGGTTGAAATTGCAATTATGTATGTTGTATATGGGTTTTGATTTCAGGAACGAGCTTGTACACTGGTTGCATAACCAGATGTGTGGTGTTTTCCGGATTGAAGAGTGCACATTAGTTGAGCGCAGAAGCACTGTCGAGCTGCAGGTGAATTGTGAAGCAGCTTTTGAATCAATCTAAAGCATTGGTCGTTGATTTAATTGAAGAGAGGTGTGGATGCTTTCAAAGTCAAGCTGTAGCGCTGGATTTAAAATGGAATACTACTTGAGATCAATCGCAAGGAGGGAAATTGTATGAACAGTTGGGGTACTCAATTAATGCAGTGATCGATTACACGTGAAGACTGAAATCGAGTTTCAGTTCCAGTTTGATATTGGGTATATCGATCACTGGGAAGATCGACTATATATGAAAAGGATTGAAATTGAATTTTAATTAAAGCTCACGGTGGCATATCCTCTTGAAATGCGATGATGGTAATCTAAATAAATTGTTGGACGGGTTATTGAACATGCGGAGTATCACATTGAAGGAACAGTATGCAATCAAATGAAACTGAGTGCGTTGAAAGCAATTGTAATTGGAATTGAAAATGTGTAGTCAACGTGTAACAGTGGTTTGAAGTTGTGAGCATAGGCATGAACCAATGCTTAATTTGATTCCAGAAGCGAAGAAAGCGACATTACATCCATGAAATGTACGCAGAGTTTGAATAAATGCTGGAGTGGAGTTCTGGACCGAGGCATAAGAATGGATCTGGCTTATAAGTCAACAGCTAAGGAGGCACATAGTTTGTAATAAAAATCTGTTTATTTATTTTGGGATGGATTTTGTTGTGTCACAGAGGTAAAGAAGGGATTCGTACCCGCGAAGGGTGGTCATGTTACCCACATATGTTATCAAATTTAACGCAGGGTGAATGTGCTAACACTGTGACAAACTTGAACAACGATGGAGAAGTCGGAGTTGTTATTCTGAATAGTGAGGGTGGTTTACAACATTGCACAGAAAGAAGGTGTGATTAGTGGCAGTGGAACAGAATTGTGATGAATTGCCAAGTCAATTGTAGAAGTGTTGCCATGGTGGAGGAACGCTGTAGTTGAATGACGAACTCTGCTGGTATGTTGAACGTAGAGTTACAGCATAATGAACCGTGAGTCAAGCATTGAAGCCGTGGGTCGAAGGTATAGTTCTGAAATTGCAGAAGAACTGTAAGTGCCGTAATTCACTTACACGCTTTTAATAAAAGCGGTATGTGGAGAATTCTGGTTTTGTTTGGAAATTCATTTGATGTTTTTTTAAGCATGGAGTAAGTTGTGCACGATGAGTTCGTCATTGAGTCTGTGTTGCAGAACACCTACAAGTTCAAGGACTTGTGCATAGCATGGATTTGTTATAGGAGTTCATTAAAGAATTGAAATGAGTGCGTAGTGTATGGTTGGCTCTGTCGGATTTGCATTTGCAGGTGATAGACGCAGAGACAAACTGTGACAGCATTATGGAGTAGCAGATGTGCGGAGCTGGAGTTGGGTTATTGAAGCAGTGATTGACAAAGACGATTCTGCAACATTCAGCAATAGCTAGATCAGCGTTGAAATAGTGGAACGATTTCCTGGAGCTGAAGAGTATGTTGACAGCGTTCGACCTTTAAATCGCATGGATCTGGAATGTACGCAGGAGTGAAGGCTGTGACACATTGATGTGGTTTGTATGACAATCTGTAATGCGTATTCTAGATTTGTGAATGACTGGCTATTGTTTTCCAAGTAGAATTGTGTTGCGATCGCTATGAATGTTAGAACACTGATCTCTTGCCATGATGGTTAACATGAATGTTGGGTATTTGCGGTGGTAATCGATTAAATTTTGACATCGATTGTTTGCTGTGTTGGGCAATGGAAAAAACCGATGTATATAACCATCGATTTTCCTGTGATGGTCGATATGAAGTTGGATTCTGTGTTGTGAAGGTCGATATGAAGTTTTGGTTGTTTGTTGTGATGGGCGATTATATTTAATGCAGAATTTATGGTTATTTCTATCGCTTTTTCATTTCATATGAATCTTATGCAGTTGTTCTCTTAAGAAAAATGTTCAAGCTGCTTTTAAGTGGAGTTTGTATCAATTATTTGCTGTGATGGTCGATTTTGATCTAAGAACAACACTAAGGAATTGTGTTGAAACCGTGAGGGCGACATGAAGAAGAATCGGAAGTGAACCATGAACAGAGCATGGAAATATTTTGCAGTGGAATGTGAAGCGGCTTTGAAGTTGAGAACTAGCGCTGGAAGAGATTGAAGTGGTGTTAAAACAGTTGATTGAATAAAAAGACAGCGATGGCTTAATTAGACGCGGTGATTATGTGAAAGCAGAATTAGAATCCATGAATCTGGTTGAAAACTTAATTTGATAGCGCAAAGGAAGTTTCAAGGGAACGATGATGAAGGCGCATGGAACCTTGAACAGATTGAAGGTGAAAATTTAAGGGTATCTGCATATTGAAAGCTACTTGCTTTGTAACACTGGTATGTTGAGCGTTGTTTTCTTTGTTGATAAGGTATGATAGCTGTGGGCCTAAACGAATATAATATTGCAAAGATCATTATTATATTGAATTGTGACAAGGTCTAAGGGTGAAATTAAGTGAGTTACTTGAAAACCAAGTTTGTAACTTGGGTCAATTAAACTTTGAAGTTGGTGAGTGCTATATTGGGCTTATATGAGTTTTAATAAAGGTTAATAGAACTCCCATGAGGGTGAGCGCTGAAGTCCATTATTTTGGGCTTAATTGGCCTTTTCAATAGTTGATTTAAAATCATAAGGTGGGTATTTCAATGATTTTATAATCATTGTTAAGTAATAAAGCTTCAACATGAGATTTTAAATTTTTGGGCTGATTTTTTGGGTTAAAAGATAGCTTCCGCATGTTAAATTGAAATTACCCAGATTTTGAAAATTGAGGTACATTCTTATTTGGAAAATTGAAGAAAGTGTGCATTGTGAATTTGGCAGGTTTTCCAGATTCCAAATTTTATTGGGGCATTAATTTGAAATGCATTTTTTATATGCATCTGAGAGTGTGAATGTGGGTTTGCAGCCCTTTGGGTTACTATCAAATAACACATGCATGCCAAGGTGTTGTTTGCAGAAAATTGTAGCAAGAGGTTTCCAGGGATTGGTCCCAAGACAAAGAGAAGCCAAGCACAGCAGGAGAAGTTACATTTTGATGAATGACAAGTGCGAAGGATTGTGGGGGAGTGGCTTAAATGAAGTCCACACGTGAACAGATGTAGTTCACAAAGGAGGGGAAGATGACGGTTAATAGTCATTTTCGGAGATCTAATGAAGAGTACGAGCGGGAGAAGGCCGAGATAACAATTCACCTTGAATTGTTAATGGAGTTGTTGCAGGAAAATGTGAGAAACCAAACACATGGTTGGACCATGAGAAGGAAGGTGAAGTGGCAGAAGCTACACGCAAGAAGGGAAAAGCAAGTAAACATACAGTTGATGGAGGAGCTAAGGAAGCTCGAGCAGATGTTGAGTTGTGAAGAACTCAGAGAGGCTGAGTTAAAAATGGATGTTTCCATTTGTGGCTCAGAACATGGTGAAATTCTGGGTGAAGAGATCAGTGGAGAAGATCTCATGAACTATTGGGATAGTTCAGAAGCATCTGAAGAAGTGATGGCGAGAGAAATAGATGAGGCCATGAAGCCTTGCAATTTTTCTCACAGTTTATGTATGTTTGCAGGATATGCGAAAGGCGGTGAGCAGTCTGATGGAACTGTCACAAAGGAGAATGAAATTCTTGAGGTAAAGTCTGGTAGAGAATTCCTTTCAGAAAAGGAAAGTGTTGATTGGTTACAACAGGAAGAAATCACAAATGACTTCTTGTTTGGGATAAAACAGCAAGTCAACGCTGTTAGGGAACCGAAAGAAAGTGGAAATGCCGAAGGAAAATTCCAAGGAGGTAAACAAGTGTATTTTTTTAATGGGATTACTGACAAAATTTTACAGTGTAATGATGTTGAAACCAGGAAAATTCAGGAAGATTTTTAGAGGGACAAGGGACGTAGTGATGAGACAGAAGGGAAATCTACAGAAGAACTGAATCAAATGAAGGATTCAGAACAGCAAAGAGAGATGTCGACTGAAGCATCCAGTGAGGTCACAAAGTCTTGTGTGTTTAAAACTAATGATTTGTATGTGATGACAGGTATATCACAGGGTGTTGAACAAACTTTGAAGTTTGTTAAAGAAGAAGAGTTGAATCTAAAAAAAATTCAGAATGATGCTGAGATAACAAGATCTCAGGAAAGAATGAAGACAGAAGGGTCTTATGGAAATATTTGGCAGAATATTGAAGCAAGGGAAGAAGGACCATCTGATGATTGGTCAATAGCAAGTGAAGGTATGGAAAGTTGGGTAAAATTTCCGAGTTCTATTCCAGTTGAGATTGTTCAGTTATATCGGAAGTTATATCTTCAGAGGAGAGAGTTGGAAAAGAAGAGGACCTATTTTCAGGGAAAGTTATTGAAAGACACAGAACAGGGAAACATTTTTCAAACAGATGATGTAGAGGAGGGACTAACTGATAGTCTCACAGAGAAATTGAATCATCATACTGATGTGCTGATGGAGGAAGGAATTTCAGAGCAGCATACTGCAATGTTGCCAGCAGTAGTGGAAGGGGCACTCAAGCCTTATGTTTTTTATTCTAACAATTGTTTTGTGAGTATAGGTTTTATTGCAGATGCTAGAGAAAATCTATTAGACAGAGAAATTGAACTGATGAGGCGGATGATGATGAAAGTATCCTGGAAGAGGCCAGCAACAGTAAAACAAAGAAAAAGCAGCAAAAGAAAGACAGCAGAATATTATGAAAGCATAGTCAGTGGGGCGATGCGGCATAAAGTATGGAGACTTGGAGAAGAACAAAAAAAAGAGGCAGCGACAAGTGGGAAGTTGCAGCACAAGATATGGGATCGAGGCATACACAGATCCGAACACATGATCAAGCGATCATGATTAATTTCAACCTTGGGAGTCTGATGCAGGAGCATCAAGGCCAATTTTCATTTTTAAATATGTAATAAAGGGGGGTGTGATATTTTAATTGTTTTATTAATTAATTTTTTATTTTTAAATAAAATAGAAGATAAATTATAAAAGTGAGGATTTTGTAAATATTCTTTTATTAATTAAAAGGATATGAGAGAAAATAGAATTAGGTAGCAAAATTAGGGAGTAGGAATTCTATGTATGGGACTTTGTTGAGTCCACACCTAAAATGAATTTAAATTAGATTTAGTTGAGGATTAGGAGGAGAGGATTTTGGAGTGAATTAAATTTATTATTTATGTATAAATATGAGTAGTTTTTGTGAGGAGAACACACTTGAATAGTTGAAGAGCTGAGATAGTTAAGAGTGGGGAGAGTGAGGAGTGGTTTAAAGGGCCAAGAGCCATAGTGAAGGAAGTTGATTTGTATGGATCTTTTTCGCCTTCATGTTTAATTAAGTTAGATGTTTTCCATGATTTTACTGTGGAAACATTGAGTATTTTTAGAGTTCTTGAAGGAGTTATGTTCTTATATGCGGGATCTGCTTTCTAGCAGAATTCTTGCATCATAAATATGTATAACAAATTGAAAGTGAATTATCAATATATAGCAACAATTGAATAGTAGTAACACATAGTTAGTAGAGATCGATCTCGGATTAAATATGTTGACAAATGAGCAATCTATAGTATTGTTCTGCAAGTTAAATTAAGCTACAATAATATAAATATATCAACAAGACTTTATCATAGTGATAGTTGAAATTATAATAAGAATTAAATTGCCATAACTTGTAAACAAATTAAAATGAAACGTCTATCTACCTCTATTGACACATGAACCCTTGATAAAGAGGAGGGCCTGTCACAAATCCTCATCTGGTACTAAATTTTTTTCATATAAACTCTCTCTATTAGAAAGAGAACTATATAATGTGTTCGTATATGAGTATGTAAACATATTGAGATTCCATATTGAGAATATGAGTATGTAAACATATTGATATTGGGATTCTCGAAGAACCATATCATGTTAGCTAGAAGATCCATGCAAGGATCACCAACACATCATAGCACCACGCAACAATATCCACATGATCATGAAGTAGAAATGGCCATCAAACATATAAAGATCAAGAAGAATCACAATGCTTCACCCGTTGTCAAGAGATATCACAGGAAATCTTCATCAAACAAGGAATTAAAGGAGAAACAAGCCCATAACAGAAGGAAATTCCAGAAGGCGTCTGTAGAGAGTCACATGTGAGGACAATATGACACAGGCACGGTTCTGTACTCGGTGGCCAAATCAGTAACAACCTTTCTTTCGCCATCAGTTCAGGTATGAGTCCAGTGATCGACCCATTCCACTTTTTACTGCTCATAGCCCAGATCAAAACCCAAACCCCGTCAGTAGGAAGAGTTTTCAGATAACGCGAGGCAACATGTGACATCGGCATTCAAGGGAGTCCTTTTCGTTGACAAAGATTAGAGCAGAGCAACATGTGGCATCGGCATTCAAGGTTGCGTTCAAATAAAGTGCACATTGGGTGTTACAATAAAGCCCTAGCACGAGGACGATATGCACGCATTGTTTATGTCTGCACTATTTAGAATTCAATTTCACAATTTAACATCTCTAAAAACATTATGTCCATAAAGTCTATCTTCAATGGACAATTTAAAATGCCAAAACATAAATCAAATCCACAATTTAAAATGCCAAAACACAAATCAAATCCACAACTGAAAATGCCAAAACCCAAATCGAATCCACAATTTAAAATCCCAAAGCACTCTACTAGTAAATATTTATTCAAAAAGACATCTGGCCACATGGCAGTGAACCAGTGTTTGAATCCCAACAAAAACCCTAAAAATCTGAATCTAACCATCTTACTCATTAGCATTTGAACCATCTTCTCCCCAAGATCCACTGCTTTCGCAATCGTCCTGAAAAATGCAAACACCCCACAAGTTGGTTGTCTTCACCTGGCAGCAGGTAGGAGAAGGATGATCGCTTGACGATGACAGCGACCCATCAATACCCTCCTCGCTGGTTTCCACTGAACTGAGACTGGAATGAGATCGCAATTCCTTACGGATCTCCTGCAACTTCTCTCTTCCCCCTACTAAAAACCCTTCGATGTCCTCAGCATTCCCAAAACACCCAGTACAGTGATCTCCAAGGTCGGGCCATCGAAACTGTGGCAAATGCCCATATTTTTCTTTCGAGGGAGGGCTTATTAGTTGTTCGCTTCTCTGACTCGGATTATATGCACTGCCTTTTTGGCCAACATTACCATTCTCATCAGAATTGCAGCTGGGCCTTACTTTCCCGCGTTCACGGGGCGCAAATACACAGGATATACCGTTGATCATGGCACTTGTAATAGTCCTTCTCCATTTGCGGTCATCGAGCATCCTTCCAGGGTTTTTGTATTCATAGACCAAATATCGGTTATTGATCTCAAAATTGTAAAGATATTTTATTACCATATTTTCTTCTTCAGCTTCCAACTTCCCTCTGGCCTCCATAAAGCTAAGGGCTTCAGCTTTATATGGTGCGCCCTCCTCTAATATCTTTAATATCTCTCCCCGCCTTCCTGCATTATTCTTTGGATCTTCCACAGCTCGTTCACTATCATTTGATTGCGAAGCCAATGTCTGTGATTCATTATTTGACTCATCCATAACTTCTTCAGTGCCCTTAGATTGGAAAGCCGCTTTTGGTAGTTTTTCTTCATCAGATGGCACTGACTGTTTGCTTTCTTTCCTTAATGGCTGTGGAGGAGATCCAACACACCCATCTCTCATTGGATTCTGACTGTTTTCTGAAAACTTTCTTGGCCTTTTCGTTTTTTTGGCAGACTGATTAATCTTGGATTTCATACCTTCCACAACTAGGGTTACTGTTTGGCATCAATTTGCTGCAAGCTGTAATTTTAATTCATGAAGTCCGGCCGAGTTAATGGAATGCCTTTTTTTTTTTTTCCCATTTTTCTCTGCATAAAAACCAAAACCTAACAAATCATAATCCAACCAATCCAAGAGACAATTCCTGAAAATTATCGGTAATATCAATTTCGATTTAACAAAAATTCCCTGTTACTGTTTATATAAGAATTCTATAATATAAAATAATAATAATATTGAAACAAGTCCCGAGGTAATATCAATTTCGATTTAACAAAAATTTCCTTTACATAATAATTTTATAATATAAAATAATAATAATATTGATTTGACGATTATTTTTTCAATAAAAATATTATTAATATAATTTTTTTATTAATAATATTATATTATAAAAATATAACTGTTTAATTTAAAAGGAGTCATGTAGTGATATTATTGGAATCCTGTAAACAAAATTTCAAAACATTAGTTAGTTGGAGTGTTTAAATTGTATTTTTGATAGTGGAAATGGATTCAGCACTACCAAAAACTCTCAGGACACCCAAAATTCTGAAGTTTAACAAGTGTAAACAAGATTATGATAAATCTTTGCCGGAATTTTTCAAAATCTTTCCAGAATTTCTGGGTTATTCTGGGTTATTCTGTGAGTTTTTTAGACTACGATTCTTTTTACTCCATCTTCATCAATATGTCCAAATACATCACCCCTATCGGCGAAGGAAATTAAACCTGTGATGAATGCTATAACAACCCACCTTTAAAATATTGAATATATTAAGTTAATAAAATTATTTATTATTATAATTTTAATTATTAGTGAACGTCTTAAAATTTTCTTTTACTATAAAAGGATAAGTTTCTATTAACCAATGTGATCTCTACCTCTACCCAAGTGAGGTTTTTAATTGTTTACCATTTTTAATAATAAAAAAAAATCAGTAAATTAGTTGTAAGGATTGATTATGTTAAATTTTAAATTTTCTTTTAGGATAAGTATTTATTAACCAATGTGATCTCCACTCATGTGAGGTTTTTAATTGTTTACAATTTTTAATAATTTTTTTCAATAAATTAGTTGCCAGGGTTGATTATTAAATTTTAAATATTTATGTTTCAAAAATTATTTAATTTATTTTTAATTAGAGTGGTGGGTAGAGTTGATTATATTAAACTTTATATTTAAGTAGATATTTATGATTTAGAAATTATTATTTTTTAAAATGTTTTTAATAATTAGTTAAATGAAATGGCATAGTTTAACTAGATAAAATCCGACACGGAATTTTTGTAAATCTAGGTTATAGCTATCAAAATTCAATATTTTGGGTGTTTTAGAGGTTTTTGATGGTGCTAACCCATTTCCACCATCAATAACATGATTCGAACATTGTTTCTGCAAGATTTCTTAATTTTTTTGGTCCAATTTTGACGGCCAATTCCTCCGCCTCGTAGATAACTATGTAGTTACAAATTTATCAAATTTATTAACTTATTTAATTATTAAATAAATAATCAATTTTTTTTAAGATTAGGTAGAAGATTATTGAAAAATATCTTTGTGGATGACAATTAGAGAACAACCTCTAAATGTTTTGGAAATATTATCATTTCATAAGATTCTTTGTTTGCTTTTAGCATGATTCTTTTCATTAGTTTTGAAAAGTTAATGAAACAATTAAATAATGATCAATTTGTGATTCATGATGACCATTTCCTTGTTGTCTAAATGCAATGTCCTACAATTAATTAATTCTTTGGTAATTTCTTCATTCGCTGGCATTTGTTTTTCATTAATGAAGAGATTTAAAAAACATGTGTGAAAGGTTACCATTTTAGCTATATTAATAGCTCAAAGTTATTTTCAAAATTTTTGAAATTGCCTTACACTTTTACGCCTTAAAGCGTTCTTATATGAAAAGAACTTTCCTCTAACCCACCTGTCTATCACTCTGTGCCATTAGAATGTTTAATCGTTGGATAGGCAAAAGTAGTTAGAAAAAAAAGGTTACGGTAGTTGGAAGGAAAGGACTATTACAGTTTACACCCTAACCCCTTACACGCACAAATTCGATCCCTCCGGGACCGGTTTGGGCTTGGCGCAGTGGATTGCAGGCTCTGGGGCTCACCACCTTCACGAACAATTTCTTCTTCGCGTAGTGTATTGCAGGTTGTGGGGGCTCACCGACTGCTTACAGTGAAACACTATGGAGCTCTATCACATCAATCGGACCGCAGATTTTTTTATTTATTTCCTGAAATCCAAATTGTAGTTAATAGCATAAACTCTCCCTATAAACAAAACCATTGGAAAGCAATTTGTGTAGAGCTTTTGAAACCATTTTATTGACAGAATGGGCTTAATCCTTTCTCCCAGAGCTTGGCGCAAAACAGTTTCGGTCTGGACACAAACTCCCGCAAAACAGAGCTGCAAATACTGCTTATATGCAGCTGCAAACCATATTTGCAGAAGTGAAGCAAACATCGTTTGCAGAAGTGAAGCAAACATCATACTTTCAGGTGGCACAAATGTTGCGATTGTGACCGCAGGAGTGGGTGGACAAATGATATTGTCTTGCAGCTCTCATCACAGGGCACGACGAGTTGGATTTTGAGTTTCTGGGGAATGAATTTGGAATAAATTTGGAGAGCCTACGATTCTTTAAACTAATATACGCACATGGAAAAAGCTGCTGCGAGTTTCTAGTTTTATCCAACCACTGAATTCCACAACTACTGTTATCTGAAACGCTGTATATATCTTGTATGCATGCATATAGTGTTCAATTTATATATAACAAGTCAAAATATTTTAGCCACTGAATTCCACACTTAGTTGTTTATCTGAAATGTTGCATATTTGTTTGTTTATAATGTTCAATTTATATATAACTTATTAAAAGATTTAGATCTAATTTAAATAGTTTATTGAGCAGGTTTAAATTTCTAGAGAAATTATAAGGTTATTAATTTATGTATAATTATTTTTTATATAATATTTATAAAATAATTGTATTTAAATTTATAAATTCATTCCAGTTTTAATATATATATATATTAAAGTTTTTCTTTCTAACATTAATAATACTTGCTCGATGAGATGTCCATAAGAAATTTTATGAACAACAAAGTTTTGTGTTCTAACATTAATAATACTTGCTCGATGAGTTGTCCATAAGAAATTTTATGAACAACAAGGCCTTGGGCATTCCATATCCAGAGAGGCAAGTAATGGAAATTTTCTCCAGAATGGAATGGGACAGCTGGGCCACTCAAGGTCGTCTCTTAAAAATGCCTCAATTTTCAGACTTCTCAAACAGCAGCTTTAGAGCCCTTAGCCCCGAAGCTCCAGGTGAACTCATCATAAAAAACTATATGATATACTACTACATATATGACTACTCTGAAGATAAACAGAGCTGATATCCAGTGCCTCCACCCGAATGTAAAATAAATGTTTGAGAGCAATTTACTATGTACGTGAGGTTTGTACTTGCCATTTTATATTATATGAACAATTTTTTTTTACTTTTAGTTTTATATATTACTAATTCTTATAAATTGATGTAAAAGATAAAGTTTTATTAATTATTATTATGATTAACATATAGAATCTAGTCATGGTGAATTGCAAGAGATGTTTTCATACAAACGGAAATGTTTTCATGCAAGATGAGTTTGGTTATTTATATTCATCGTAATGGTACAATGCCATTGAAAAATATAAATTGTTTGTGTTTGTAGTTTTTTTTAATTATATGAGAGATTTATATTTTATTTTTAGTCATAAAATATTAATAATATTATTTTTTATTAATTAAATATTTTAATTATTTATATATTATAATAAAATAAAATAATTAGCCATTAATATATCCAAAAATGTTATTACAATTTCAACTCAAAGATATATAACTTATATAAAAAATGAGTCATAAATAATAGATTATAAAATAAAAAATTTAATTTTAATATAATTAAATATTATGAATCATATTTTTGTTTTATATATCATTAAAAATATATATATATATATATAGATAAAGGATATTTTAAATAATAAATATTTTTTTTTTATAAATTAAATTTATTTTTAAAAGTGTTTTTTAAAATGGTATCCTAAAATTTTAAAGTTGTTATTTTATATAGTTATTTAGTTATAGGTTTAATTTTAAAATAAAAAATAACAAGTTAGATTTGTTGTTTTAGTTTAAAATATAAAATAAAAATGATTTTTTTTTTAATCTATTATTTTATAGAAAATTAGATAATTTAGTTTAATTTTTATATTCAAATTTGCACCTAAAAAACACATCTAAAAATTCCATTCCTTTCTTTTAACATGTTGACATATGGAAATAAAAAAGTGAATACTTATGTTGTAAGGTGTCTCTTTTGACAAGAACTCTCCTCCCATACCACATGTGCCATTGCCTGATAAACTCCCCTCCTTGCCTGATAAACTCCCCTCTCATGTCACATGTGCCATCGCGCACGTCTACTATCTAATTGACTCCTTCAAAAAAAGTACAAAGATTTGTAATAGTGATGCACGAGCATTAGGGCCATTTTTCATTTGTAAATATGTGATAAAAAGGGGGTGTGACATTTTTATTATTTTATTAATTAATTTGTCATTTTTAATAAAATAGGAGATAAAGTGAGGATTTGTAAATATTCTTTTATTATTTAAAAGGATATGAGAGAAATAGATTAGGAGCAAAATTAGGGATTAGGAGTTCTATGTATGGGACTTTGTTGAGTCCACACCTAAAATATAGATTTAGTTGAGGATTAGGTGGAGTGATTTTTGGAGTGAATTAAATGCATTATTTATGTATAAATATGAGCGATTTTTGTGAGGAAAATACACTTGAATAGTGAGAGTGGTTGAGAGCAGGTTTTGAACAGCCAAGGCTGTAAGCCTCTGGGCAAATTGTAAGGGCCTAAATGTTGAATATCTGGCCAGGAAGATAAGTTTGTAAGTATTTTGTTTATTAATATGATAAGTGTGTGTTTTAGAGCTTTATTGGTTGTTCTTGTTAAATTCTGAAACTGGGAGTTGAATTATACGCATTTGAATTGGATGTGTTATGAAATAAAGACAATTGGATGAATTACATTTTGTATGGAAATGACAGTTCGATTTGAATAATCGATGTCAATTTTAAAACACAATACAAAACTGACTGCATGGCGATGGCACTGAGCTAGATATGAATGTTTTGTGAATTGCTACTGTTAATGCGTTGATCTGCGGTTCAATTATAAAGGTCGACATGATTGAAGTTGTATACAGGAGAAAAGGAACTCGATATATTTGAATTTGTATCGATTCTGTTTGAAATTGCAATACATAACTGTTGACTGCGCCGGTGGTGTGGAGTTGCATAAATTTTGTAAGTCGATATCAAATGGATGCTGGATATCTGGTATGTCGGTTGGGAACCTATAAAATGCAGTGAACTAGAATTTAATTAATAGAGTTCAAAAATTCTGTTTGCCAGAATGAGGAAATCGACTTATATGTTCGTTTGGTTTTAGATCTGATGGTACTGTTGAGTGGTGTAGGAATAAAATGGAATGCAGAAAGGGCGCAGTTCAATTAAAACGCAAAGGAATTTGTTTTAAGATCGATGCAGAGGAAGAGCGCTGTTGAGGTATGTTGTGTTAGCAATTGGCTTTGAATATAAATCTGAGGTTTGTAATTGCCATAGCAGAAGACTGTTTGCAGAAGCGTGTGAATGAAATTGAATACAATTGGATGGATGGGATCGCTTGCTAGAATCCAATTTTGAATATGGCGAAAATGAGAGTGAGTTTAACCTTTAGCGCAGAGATATTGTTGGCAAGCGATGGAGCGTTGAATAAGGTGAGGCGCATTATGAAATTGAGGTAATCCGTGTGTACAAGCATGTATTAAAATTATGACAGACCATTATTACGTTGAATTTGATTGGTATTTCCCTTCCAAAGACCATGGATATGTAATATTGTGTAGAATCAACATTATGTAAATGGGTTGCGTAAAGGTTGATTCATGAATGAAGGAACACGTAATGAGAGGACTCAGGTATTTCAGAGAACAAGTAGAACTGAAATGAATGAAATGCAGTATTGTTTGTGTACCTCAAAGTATGGGATATATATGTATTTGAACGTTGTTTTGGCATGAGGGCGCAAGGTGTAAGCAGTGAATTGAAGATTCAGCTGCGATGATGCGGTGGGTGCAGTATAGGTTGAGTTTAATTGAAGAGCTAGCAAATCGATGCAGAAATGCAGTGCGGAAGCATATAGAGTTTTGAAACAACGATATTAGCATTGTGAAAGCCTTGAAGAGTGAATGCGTGGACAATTGATAAGTTAAGGTATGAAACAATATTGCTTAAAGAATTGGAAGTTGCTTGAAATTTGTAATCTGTTTCTTGAAGATCGATGTGTTGGCTTTTGATAAGCATAAACAATGTAATTACGCTGGAAGTTTAATGGGTTTAAAGTCTGGGCTATTCGTTTCAAGCTTTAGACTTATCATATATGGAATTTTATCCAAGTTTGAATGATGATTTGAAAATCAACTACATTTGAGAATGATTTTATTATACACTGATTTTGAACCATATGCTGAAGATAGCTTCCGCATGCAAATGGTAAAGTATGAATTTGCCAGGTATTGAGGTTTTGATTTGGGCAAATGCTGAGATGCATGGTTATATGCATGGTGTTTAAAGATTCTGGGTATGGAAGGCTAGCCCTACATCAAATAGATAGCTATAAAGCTTCCTTTTATTTTTCTATATGTCGTTGTTTCTATGCTTCTTCCTCCATTGCCTTCCTCTTCCACTCATATTCACCCAGAGTTCTTTGCCTTTGTTCTTTCACTTTATTATATGCATGTAGTTTCTCTTCAGTCTCCTTATGTTTCGTGTATGCCTCTTCCAATCGCTTACTCGTTTCCTCGCGATCTCTTCTTTCTATTAGTTCCATTTTCCTCTTTTTTGTTGTAAGTTCTTCTTATTTATTCTTCTGTTATTCCTCTTTCCACCTTTTCTCATCTGCCATTTTTCTTAAATTTTCTTGTTCCAAATAAGTCTTTGCCTCTATATCTCTTTTTAACTGCAACTCAACACCATAAGAAAAGGCTTCTAACTGAGAAGAATTCTCTGCAAGATATTTTGGCAAAGCATGTCCAACTGGATTTTTTCTCACCACACCATTTGATATTGATTTGTGACTACAATCACTAGTGGCCCTAATTGTTTCTTCTCCTCCTTTCTTCACTCTGTTACATTCTTGTTTGGCTTTTTCCTTAAATTTCTTCTCATATTCACCATGCCTTGCTAACTCTTTCCTCATTTTGCGTTCATGATCTCTTTTGTCTTCCAGTCATTTTGCAGCTTCAACAACCTTCAGATTTTTCTCTTTGACATCTCTCTTTCCTGTCATGATTGATGATGCTATTGGTTTATGCAGGACCAATGGAATAAAATATCTCACATTAGACAAAAAATTGTTGGATTTATAATTGTTCTTTGCAAGTAAAATATGACTCGCATTGTTGCTATAATCCTTTTTATTTTAATCTCTTATAACCTTCTTCTCATATTCACCATGCCTTGCTAACTCTTTTCTCATTTTGCGTTCATGATCTCTTTTCTCTTCTAGTCAATTTGCAGCTTCAAAAACCTTCAGAGTTTTCTCTTTGACATCTCTCTTTTATGTCATGATTGATGATGATATTGGTTTCTGCAGGACCAGTGGAATAAAATAACTCACAATAGACAACAAATTGTTTGATTTCTAATTGTTATTTGCAGGTAAAATATGACTCACATTGTTGCTATAATCCTTTTTATTGTGACCTCTTATAACCTTCTTCTTGACAGATGAACCATAATTTATCCAGAACTCATTCATTGATATATAAGGCTCTATGTTCTTATTCTCAGGTCCAACCTCCTTCATTATTAAAACAATTAGAATTATTTTTTCTTAGGTAAGATTTCTTTGGGAGAAATTTTCATCATGTATCTGTGTAATTTGTGCCAATTCTTTCAAATAACTTTCCATCCATAGGAGTTGTTACGAGTGGATTTTTTTTTTCTAAGAGGTATCCATCAGAATTTTCTTGGCACATCCATCAGAATTTTCTTGGCACACAAAACACTTTTCTTAGTTGCTGATCCAAATCTATTTTTAAAATGTTTTAGTGAAATTGGATCATCCATACTCTCCTCCTTGGCACTATTTTCCTTTTCAATGGGAAAACATCCAAAATTCACTTTGAACATACGACCTTTTCTTAGGAAGCTTTTGGATTCCATGTTTATTGAATTTATATATACGAAGCCCATGGGCTACCATATAAGAGACATTTGTTGCATATCTCTTTCCCGGATATTCTCTAGGGCTTTATTTATGTTCTTTAAGTCCCATGGCATGAGATGAACATAAATTTAATGGAAAAAGTGTTTTTCATTTCGAGATATGAATAGGAACTGGAGCGAGGGAGTGAAAATATTTTCACAACTCAGTAGCTTTAACACTTTCCTTCGTAGAAGAATATTTCCCATTCTTATCTTCAATTCTTTCATATTCCATATCTATCTCCACAGATTTGTTCCCTTTCTGTGACTTAAATTTTTTCTCTTTAGATAAGATTTGATTATGAAAGACTTCAAATTCTTGCAACATTTTTACATCATGCAAGGATGCTAATGTCATACTTTGAAACGGCTTGTTGTAAGCAAATGAATCAACAATCTGTTTTGTTCATGAAAAGCTGCAATTTGGTTGCACTAACTATGGAATCCATAGGCTTCATGTTGCACCCTTTGCAAATCTGTTGATTGATTAGTTAAGCTTGGGCTATCAATCCAGTTCCAAACTAATCCTTTTCTTCCTCTGTGAAATTTTTGAAATAATCACATCAACCTCATATGAAAAATTTTCATGAGACTCCAGTACAGTTGGCTTTAAATGATTGAGAGGCTTCTGATTAAATAAAATCAACTTAACTAGACTACATTGATCCCCCTCCCTAACTACACCTCCATTCAATAAAGGTGTGTTTTCCATGTAATTGTTTTCCATCCCACTTAGTCCCTTTTGGAAAGAGAAGTCTAAAACATTGGCATCTTTAGGTAAAAACGATAATCCATTTATTTTTGAATCAAAAGCACATTATTTAGTCACTCCATCACATCAAATTTGTTAAATCTTGTATAATATCATCTCCACTTTTCTGCAGGTTGTAACATGATAATCCCTTAGCTGAGTCAATTGACATTGTCCTTCCATGGATAAATCTTGCATTTAAATTATAGTTAACCTTATCATATATATCTCTTTCTTCATATAAATTTGTTTCTATTTCATCTTGGTAAGATATTTTTCAATGGGACAAATGAATTTTTTTCCCAAGACCTTTTCAAATGGCAACATAGTCCTCTCTTTCATTTCTCAATAGAACACTACAACAACCATGTTAGCACCATTAGCTTCCATTGATAACTTATGGCCTCATTCTTCTATACAAGGGCTATATGGAACTTCTTGAACCAACCCATTAGCTAGAAAAGGGTGAGCCAACCGATTGCCTAACAAAGGACTATTTGGGACTTCTTCAATAAACACAGTACCAAGTTTTTTCTCTCTAGGAAAAATGCAATCTTTTCCAAGACCTATTCCAATGGCATTGATGTCCTAACTTTCATTTCTCAACAAGCTATCTGTAACAGTCATGCCTCTCACATTAGATTTCATTGACAACTTATGACCCCTTCCTTCTATAGGAAGGCTATCTGGAACTTCTTGAACCAAAACATTATCTACCAAAGGGCTATCTGTAACTTCTGGAACCAACCCATTACCTAGTAAAATAACATTTTCAGAAATTGGATGGCTACCCTCATCACAGAATACTAACCTTCCAACACGATCGAGAGGCATTAGACAAGCCACTTTTACGATACTAGTGATGATTGGAGGGTAAATCTTGAAAGAAGTCTGATGCTTCGGGGCAGTTTCAGTCACATTTGAGGCCTCTAGATGTTCTGCATCACAACTGCCAACACTTCTTCAACAATCATCCCTTGGAATTGCCTCTTTTGTGCATCTTTATTGCATTTCTTCATTGTCTACCTATTGATCATCACTCTTACGATCAATATCTTTGAAACCTCCATGACCTCATTCCATGGAAGAAAAATTCACCTTTCATTATTTCACAGTGCCTCCTTTTGTGCCTTTATGCTTTCTTCTATATGTTATCCCCTTACGATGTTTCCTTTACAATATATGGTGCAGTTGCAAAGGAAAAATAAAATCAATGGAAACAAAAGCTATTTTTATATGGTTCAATATATTCTCTCACAATTTTTGTGGGAATTATGTTTTATTTTTAAAAACAAGAAAATCAACAATGCACTTTTTTGTTTGAACTGTGCACTTGATAAAAAATAAAGCCAGAACTAGACAAAAATAAATAAGAAATTTCTTTATCCAAACAATTCTCCAAACCTAAAATTTATTTTTAAATAAATTAATTCATATTTATATTTTAAATATTCAATTAAATAACATAACATATCACATTTTCTTTCTTCTATGCTATTGTCTTAAGGCATTTCCTTTACAACATATGGTGCAATTGCTAGTTATTACTCTCTTCAATTCAACTTCAGATATAACACATTATGTTTAGTTGCTCCAATTTTGAGTAACCTTCTAAGTGATTACTAAGCTATAATAAAATTCTTTGATTGCAAATTTTCCATGTCAATCAAAACGCTTCCATATACTAAATTTATATATTCCATTTATGAGAATTCTGCCAAGTTGAGAGAATGTCTATCCCTTTTTTTTTTCTAAGAAATCGGAATCCGACAAATCAAATAAACAAGTCCCCAAAAATGTTGGTAAGGTCACTTTCTATTTAACATAAATTCAAGATTTCTATTTATATAAAAATTTTATGATATTAAATGATCAAAATATTGATGAATATTTTTACAATAAAAAATTTAGTAATAGTTATAATATATTTTTTAATTAATAATATTATAGTATAAAAATACAAATATATAATTTTTATCTTCAAATTTTGAATATATAGAATTAATAAAATTATTTATTATTATAGTTTTAACGATGAGTGAATATATTAAAATTTATTTTTATTAGAAAATGATGAGTAGGAATATTTATAAATCAATATGATGCTTCACTATAAGAATTTTTCATTGTTTATATATATATATACTAAATTAATTATTGAAGTTTATTATATTAAATTTTTGTTTTTTATTTTATTTTTTATTTTGTATAAATTATTTAATTTAATTTTTTTTATTGAAGTAGTGGTTAGAATTTATTAGGATTTGTCTATAGGAGTGATTTTTTGGGTTTTTTTTAGCAGTTTTATTCTCGTTAGAATTCAGTAGAAACTTTTGTGGTGAAATCTTGATTTGTGTTGTTTAAATTGGTTTTTTTGACTACATATATGGATCCAACACTCTGAAAAAAAAAAATGAGGTACTTCCATTGTGCAGAGTTCACTGATCAAACTTATGATTTCAATAAATAGTTTTTATATTCTATACAAATTAGATCAAGAAATAAACAGGAATTTTTTTCAAAAAATTGCACTTCATAACTAAAAATTGATTATACTAGATTTTAATTGTATATTAATATTTATGATTTAAAGATTATTTTTATTTTTCAAATAATTTTAATAATCAATCAAATTAAATTTGAAGTTCACTATATTCAATTAAAATTTTATTAGATTTATTAATTTATTTTATTATTAAATAAATAATAATAAGATAGGTTCTTTAGAATATTAGATTTATTAATTTATTTTATTATTAAATAAATAATAATAAGATAAATTATTTAGAATTAGATGAAATATTTTTCAAAACTATATTGTGAATGAAGATTACAAAGACACCTTTAAATGTTTCCAAAATATCATCATTTCATAGCATTTTTATTTGTTTTTAATATAATGCATTTCATTAGTCCATAGAAGTTAATAAAACCATTAAATGATGATCAATTGGGGATGCTCTTTGTTGACTAAAAACATTGGGGGAGGCTCTTTGTTGACTAAATGCATTACAGTATACTTAGTTGATACTTAGACACTTTATGACAACTTCTTTTTTAATTAATGAAGAGGTTTAGAATACACGAGTTGGAGGTTACAATTTTAGGTATTACCATATTTGTGTTTGTGAATGCCAATTAAAAGGACAAATTTAAATGCTTTCAAAATATCATTTATATTAATAGTTCAAATTTATTTTTAGAATTCAAATTACTTCACACTTTTTATTAATACTTTCTATTAATTCTTTAGAGATGGACATACTTTCTATTACTTCATACTTTTTATTTCATTATTTCATTATTTCATCATTTGGAGATGGACTTCCTAGTATTATCACAATTTTGAAAAAAAATATTGCTTGTATAACCCCATTTGCCTATACACCTCTAAAATTTTTGAGGTTTAAGGAGTTCCTCTTATATTCCTCCAATTTCTTTACCTCCCACTATTTATTTTCACATAAATAACCTCTATTATTTTCCATATAGTTACTTCAATTCAAATTTATATATGACACCTTATTTTCCATTGTTCAAATTTTGAGTAACTTTATTAATCTTTACTAAGTTATCCTAGAATTCTTTGATTGCAAAATTTTCATCTTAATCAAAATTATTCTATTTATTAGATATTGAATTTCTATATTCCTCGTTGTATACTAGAAGAATTTTAATTTAATAGGCATTCCCTTTACTCCTTTGTCACTCTAAATTATAAGTCCTATGATCCAAATAAACCCTTGTGCCTATTCATAATTTAACTCTTCCTTCCTTTTTTAAGAGGATTTTGGAAATGAATAATTGATATCACCTTTCACTCACCTTTTAACTATTTTCCTAGTATTCTTTAATGTGAGAATAACCTCTATGCCTTATAGACCAATTAGCCCTTTCCTCATTAATTTATTAGACCAAAAATTATATTAGTGGATCCCTATACCCTCCTTCCCCATATTTATGTTAGAAAAATATATATTACAGAGCAATGAAACACACAAAATATGCAAAAAACACAAGCATACAAAACACATAAAACCAAAGAGACACATATACACATGGTTCACCGAGTTTGGACTACGTTCACCCCAAATAGCCAATCCTTCCTTTCTATTACCCAGAAAAATGAAGAGACACAACCTATAGCAGATCCAATGTAATACCCTCTATTCTCTCTCATTCTCCGTATCTATTTCTCACTCTGAGAATACACATAAAATACACATCCGTAATTACAATACCCTCATAAAAAATGATGGGTTTCCTTCTAGGTAAAAAAAAACCTAAACTAAACATAACTTCTACCATCAAATCTTCTGCCTAATGAACGGCCCAGATTGAGTAGAAGTTACAATACTTTTACAAGGCAATTCCCCCCCCCCCCAAACCCCCGAGGCAGCATTTAATTGCAGGCAGCATTCTCGCCTTGTTTAGAACAGGGGTCCAACACTGTGATACAAAATAAAGATGATAATCAGGCTCCACACCCAACAATTTATTCCCTTCTCATTTCAATATCAAGTCTTCACACACAATATTCAATTCCTCTAACAGATATTTTGGTCTAGGTTACATTTGAACTATTAATTTCTTTAAAGATACATGTTACCACATTACAAAATTAAGGTTCTTTAAATTTATCTAGAGAATAAATACGTGGATGTACTTAATTTTCATAAGGTGGAGTGACTACCTTTTATAGTTCTTTAACCATGTGATTACCAATCCCATTGATCTAGCTACATTATCCAAAATTTTAAAATCCCATCCAACAAATATTTGGCCCAAGTTCTCCTATCATCCTCTATACCTATCATTGTCTTATGAAACATGGAGATATATGGTTTATATTTATCTTCTAATTGCCTTAAGGATATTTTATTATGAAAAGATAAAAAACCATGGAAATTCGAGATAAAAATCAATTCATAGATATTATAAAGGCTTTTTATGCTCTAATGGGCCAATTAATTGTATTCTACCTTTCCATCCATATATCTAAATACATGGAAATTATTATAGATAAATCTGTGCCTCTTCATAATTTCATCAGAATAAGATTTTAACGATGATGTAAAAATACTCCAGAGTCTCTTTAATAAGACCTTTTGTTACTTAAAATATATGTAAACTTAAGATCATAGGTTTTCTTCTTATAAGGCTGATATGAATTCATCATGTGAATTTATAAATTACTATTTAAAAACTCACCATCTAATATAACAAAATGTTGATTTTTTAAGTTTTTATATTGAGATGGTCATTTTTTCTCCTCGTTCCCTTGACCTTGTTATTTAATTTCCTGCAGTAATCTAACCTTAGTTACTCTTTATCCTCAATCTATCATGACATTCTCAGTTACTATTATTTCTTTGGTTCATATCATTTAGTTTTCCTTTATTTTTGTTATAATTCATGAAGTCAATAGAGTATTATTTTTAGCATCTCCTTGAGTTATGTAATTATCTTTGTTATGGCATAACACCAGTAATATTTTTATTTTTTCAAGATTAAATCCCCGAGTATGATAGAAGGTATTATTAATTTCATCACATGAAATTTCCCTTTCATGTCTATTCTTACATATATGTTAAGATGAAAAGGACTGAGCCATTGCATTGATGTTACATCAATGAATCCATTTCCTGAAATATCTATTTCTATAAACGTTAGAATATTTATTGTTTAGATTCACCATAGAGAACATGGCAACCAAAATTATTTCCCTTGTTGACTAATTAATCTAAACTAATTCCACATATGATTTATATGGATTTCAAATAGCCTCTGTTGTTAGATTCTAAAGGAAGTTAAAGGATTGTAACCAAAATAGAAATCCGCTCATATTCTTATTTATTGATAAAAAGTCATCCCACCTCTTGAGTGGAGTTTTAACATTTCCTAATAATTTTTTAGTGGTCATTTCACTACTGTACTTTATCCCACTATAGCTTGGCTCTCATATTAGTGACATTTAAATAGAGAAAGTAGTGGAGGTTTAAATTATGTGCTAATAGACACAAGTTTGTTATCAATATCAATTCTTAATAAGAGGCTACAATGAGTTGTCATCAATTTCAAAACTAGTAGATGTACTTAATCCTGATAATCACATAAGGTAATAATCAAAAATGTGACCTCTTCTCCATCTTTTAGTAACCTGATTAGTGTAATTTAAACCATAAGATATTGATCACTCTTATCTGCCTGAAATTCCACATGCTTAAATTTTAAAAATAAATAAGAGGCTAAAATGACGCCTTAATAAAATTGTTAAGATAATGTGGCATTCAATTCATGGATTTAGGTTCTCACCTATCTACTAATGTTTCCATTGATACCCCCTCCCCCAAAATAAAAAATCCTTAAGTCGATATGAAACCAAAGGAAGGTGATGGCACTGTGTGGGCTGGGGCATAGTAGGGCTTCCTTGTTAGTTAATTAACACAAATATTTCTACAGAAGTTGATGGTCAGGTGAGCTAGGCATTAATATAAGGTTCTTCCATCAAGCCCCTCGAAAATTAGGGATGTAAATTCTCATGATTTTTCTGATATTCCGATATGGTAGGCCTCACCCTATACCGTATTGGTTCCCAGGCACTTAAAAATTGAAGTTTCCTGGGATCTGAAGGTCCCCCGAAACATCATGTATTAGAATTTTTCAAATCTAAAAAAATTTCTGCGGATTTAGCCAATCACTCGACATGGTTAGCCCCCGGGTCAAGCCTCTAAGAAAAATACCAAGGAATAACACCTCGAGTCTATGAGCCATTGAGCTCCTCACAACATCTATAGCATTAGTCACAAATTTTTCGATGACCGATATGGCTTTCTCTCCCCGGTCAAGCCGCTCGTCAAAAAATGCTAAAACATAAGGAAAAGCCCCATCAAGCCACCAAAACATCATCTACACAAAGTGCATATATTTCTTCTCGAGCAATTCTGTAAATCTCGATGCCCATGACATGGCCCCTTCAGTGTGACACGTAGTGGAGTGGAATGCTAGGTAGAGTAGGTGAGATGGTAATCGAGACACATGTAACCCCTTCTCCTTCCGTGTGTGGATGGAAATTTATCTAAAGGTGAGTGACACATGGCATGGAAGTTTTCCACATGGCAAATGATTCATATCAACATACGCCACATCGAATATGATTTCTTGTTGGAAGAATGAGGTAGTAGTATGAGTGAAATCAAAGGAACCCGGAATCCCCGAGGTAGCGATTTTTCTATTTTATCACCTGAGATCTTGAGGTTTTTATTTTGAGATCCCCAAGAGATAGAATAATTGTCGTAAAATGAAAATTTTCGTGGATCAATTTCATGGATCATCAAAATCATAGGGTTGTGTTTTATAAAATATCTCTTGATTACTCAATAATGTATGTCTCATAGTCACATGGCATAGCTAGAATGGGTTGACAGGTAGCACATGAGGGCTTATCACCCTTGGGCCCTTACAATTGTAGGTTATTTGCTTTTATAGGGAAGTGCTGAGGAAACTATTAACAACCTGTGGTGCCAATATAGTAAGTATTGAGTCATGAAATATGGTTCTAGGTGCTTATTGACTTGGTCAAGTAGTTTCTAAAATGACACATCTATGGGTTTTTTCTCCCAATTTCTGATAGTGCGATATTCTCCATCGACTAACGAGTTAAGGGGGACATACCATTTTCTCGTCTTCCAATAAGAAATTTTCCACACAAGACCGAAGAGACTTGCTTTTGTAAGGGTGTCCAATTTTTTTAGGTATTTTGTGTGAACCTAGTAAAGATTAATTTTGGTGGCTAAATGGTTCGGAAACCTCATGGTTTCAAGGTTAGAAATAAGGGACCTTAACGAAATCAGGAGAAACCATCTCCAAGACAAAAACTTGGCTAAACCTTTGTAAGAGGTTGACTCAGCTAAACCTCATGGTGTGCGGTTATACTTGTTGGTTTAAATAATATTTATAAAAAATTAGAATGGATTGGGTGACCCTCCATGTCCAATCAACACACGCAGATTCATGGCATGTTGGCTGTGGTTTTCAGTTGGTTCTTGTTATATGTTTTCGCCTTTGTTGCACCTATACAAGGAGGTTTCAAGCAGTCAAGCCCACAAATCCCTCCCTTTGGCTGTTTGTTACAATGAATATTTTAATTATAAATTTTATATAGTCATATAAGGACCATTCTTTTGGTCCAATAGGCGGTGCCAATCTAGCCTCTCCATCGAGGTTGGAGGTTCATAACCTGCGGGTTTTGAAAAATTTGGCTGGCCGACCTTCTAAATCATTCTACGTTGCACACGCTGCCAAGCAAATTCAATCAATCACTCTCTCAATGGTCATCATCTTAGCTATGTTCCATGTTAATACTTACTTTCCACATTTCATCGATGTGATGCCACTTCTCCTACCATGTTTCTATATGCATTTTCCATGTGTCACCATAATGGGCTACCATGTCATTCCTATCCTCATTTTTTTCTTGTTTTCACAAAGCTTCACAACACGATAAATTTTTCATGAATTCCATTTGAGATCGTTCGTTTACATTGGAATCATCTTTATCAGTATCTTCAACATGGTGATATTTTCATTGAAATTTGGGATTATTGAATGCATATGCATCTTGGATCCTCCGAGATCATTGGGGGATGTTAATTTTTCCATATCCTAACATGATTCAAGTGGAAATAAGTGACACACCTATTCCACTAGCTCACAACATAAATTTTCTATTTATGGAAGTTTTGGGACCTAAACTTGTAGAACCATTTTGAGGTCCTAAATTACATTTTTTAGGGAAACAAACCAACAATAATATAAAATTTCCATTTGTACTTCAAAAATATTCTTCTTATATAGATCTTTCCAACTATTTGTCATGTGTTCCAAACAAATATCATAATACAATGATAATAACCTTGATATTTTGATGTTCCAACTTACCCATCAGGGCCCAAAACCCTTTTGTACCTCATCCCCTAGGGTTATTCTTTATGATGTTTATAATTTCACTTGAAATATAAGAGAGAAGGGGTTTAATAGTGCAAGTCCCTTAAATATTATTCAAGGTTTTCTTTCTTTGGGGATGATGTTTATTTAGATGTGTTAGGATGATATTTGTCTTTTCTCGTCTTCCCAGGGCGTTTATGAAATCACTCCTATAGTGTCCCATCTTGTGACAATGATAACACTCAATTTTTGGACATATAAACCTTCTTTGGTGCCTTTCTATATTCCTTTATGACGAGAAACATAAGAATTTTAAATTCTTCATTGTTGGTAACCATACTGTGAATATTCTCGACCGCATGTTATCCATATCTCCTCAAACATGGGTGTTTCTTTTCCGCATGTTATTGTGTTGAAGCAAAATAACCCCAAGAAGGTGGTAGTCCTACAATAATTGTATTCCCTAGTTCTTTATCCTGCAATTATCATCACGTGTTAAAGTTCATCCTCTTTATCCTTTATATCTCAAGAAAGAAATATGAAACAATATCCTCCTTTTGTGCATATTAGTAGTTCTTAGTTCATTCTTCAAATCCTCTACAATTTTCCAATGTTCTTTGGATTTATGAATATTTTTGACAAAGCCTTATACATTTCCGAGCATGACCATATTTTCTATGAAGGAGACAATATTTTCCTTTATGTATTAAAACATAAAATCCATAGATACTAATTCTAGTTCTCATATTTCACCCTATATCAAAATCACTGGGATTCTTTTTGTAGCCATTTTCATATTTCCTTTGAATAAATCTAAGACATTGTTATTTTCAAGGATAATGCCAATCCTTTTATTCCAAGAACTATAATTTTTAGATCCTTAAAATATTGTTCTCTCCCTCGATAGTGTTATACATATTTCTTCAAGATAGTGGAAGACTTTCTTCAATATCGAATCCTCTTATAACTCTCGATCAAAAGTCCTTGTATCTACCTTTTTCATTCTTCTTTTTTTACCAAATTCTCAACCATTTTAGAGAATCAAAAAGGCGAAATATCCCTCTTTGTTCTCGATTATTTATTTTTGATATTATTTTAGTTATTATTATGTTCTTATTATATTTCTTATTAATAGTTCGTTAAGAAAATATACACAGATCAAGGACACCAAAAAGTAGGCCAACAGCTGAAAAACCCACCCTTGGGGAGAACCTAGTCAACAATTCTTTTCTTTGGTCATGATTCTTGAGACTCTAGACCTCGACTTCCCAGACTTCTCCACACCAAGTCAGCCTTGCTTGTGGTCCTTCCCGAACATAGCACCGAGTGACCAGTGAGGCAACACCCGGATGTAGTTTATTTGACCTAGAACTTTGACCTTACTTCTTGAGACTTCGATCTTGAGGTAGACACATTGATCTAGATTCAAATACTTTCATTTAGGCCCAATAAAAATTCTCCAAGAAAAAAAATTCAGCAAAACAAACTTGGAAATCCTCTTCTCTTGGAAAAAATACATTGGTAGCACCTGATGCAACAATTGTCGCAATAAAAATTCAACAACTTTAATCTCCAAAACTATAACTGAAAAAGCAAAGAGAGTGGCCAAAATTCTGATTTTCTAACTCTATACTTGGCCCAAAACCAAATCCATAAATTACTTCTCCTTAACTTTGCAAATTTTCACATGTACTCTTCAGATTAACTTATTTATTACACTGAGATGGTTCATGAGTTCAATTCCATTGTATATATAGGCTTCAGATGAGCTGAATTTCAGCATGAGGGTGACTTGCATCACCTTAATGTCGACTTGGTGTGAGGCTTCATAAATCATATTTTTAATTAATACTACCTATTTCTTCATGATTGAAAATCCCAATATGGATCACCCTAGTTACAATAATCCTATAGACACAAAATAAAACATATAAGTCCACAATAAGGACTTTGACCTAAAATAAATATTACCCACATGAAACCCATGTTTTAATAAGTCATTTAATAATAATATAAAATTATTTTTCTTTATTATTTTCAGACAAGTATAATAAGTATTGATCATAATAATTTATGAAGACCGAACCCAGTTACATTCTTCAACATCCTGCAGGCTTGTTCCCATGTGCAGTGGGATTGTGCATTCAGTAGGCAGGTTTGCTACCAATAAATTTAAGGGGACTATTATATTCTGTAGTTGTGTTCGACAAATAAGTGGGGATTGGAAGTCAACAAGTTGGTTCTCGCAAAGAAAAGGGGGATTGATGTCTCCCATATTAAATTTGCACCCTACAAATAATAATTAATTAAAACAAGTTTTTTTTGTTTTCTCCCCGGTGTATTTCAACATATATCTTGTATTATATGGTATGATAATGTGATTGATGCTTTATCAAGCTAAAAATAAAGAAAAAAATTATTACAATGATTCACCCAAGATAATTCGTGAATGTAATGATGCCAAAATGTTGGGAAAATGAATTGTCTTAATAAAACAAGTCAATTTTCTCAAACATAAATTATCAACCAAGGTAAGTCTTATTATTTCAAGGTTATCAGGTAAATTATATGTATTAAACAATTCCTAACTTTCATTGGCTAATTCTAAAATGATATGCTTTCTCCCACTGCATCTGACACATAATCAAATCAAAGTACACGCTCACATCAGAGATGGAAAATCGAAGCCTTGTTGTCAAACCCTTGTACTTTCATAAAAATAACACATTGCATATAATGTTGGAGATGAAATCACACTTGCATGGAAAAGAAAGAGCACTCAAATCACTCATGGAAATCATTAAATAACAACACAAAACCATCAATTAAATCAAAATAAATGTGTATAGCAAATTATATTAGATGTAACGTATCATCGACTAATATTATGCATTGAAAGTGAATTATAAATATATAGCAACAATTGAATGGTAGTAACACATAGTTAGTAGGGGTCGATCTGGGATTAAATATGCTGACAAATGAGCAATCTATAGTATTGTTCTGCAAGTTAAATTAAGCTACAATAATAGAAATATATCAACAAGACTTTATCATAGTGATAGTTGAAATTATAATAAGAATTAAATTGCCATAACTTGTAAACAAATTAAAATGAAACGTCTATCTACCTCTATTGACACAAGAACCCTTGATAAAGAGGAGGACCCTGTCACAAATCCTCATCTGGTACTAAAATTTTTTCATATAAACTCTCTCAATTAGAAAGAGAACTATATAATGTGTTCGTATATAAGTAAGTAAACATATTGAGATTCGCTATGTTAACCTTTGTATTAACATAAGGGTTCATTTCTTATTGAACTACACTTGTGCTTTTATTTATCCCCCAAACCAACCATATATATGACGCATAAATAAAGCACGGATCCTATAAGAGTCTAAATACAATCTTAATCATAATTATTACCCCAACCACAATTCTTCACAAAGTTGTGTGTTTAAAAAAAGTGTATGGCTTTATGGAATTCATAATTGTTTATTTGGTTTAAATGAATGTACATGGTATACCTCCACCTGACTTGGTGCAATAACTGACGTCACACCCATGTGGCCATTGCCTACCATGTCCACTGATAAAACAACAACACACAAATTTCATGTGATGGAACATGGATGTCTTATGACCAGGATTAACGGGGGTGATTTTTGGAAATTATCAAACAACAATGATTCATCTTGTAAAAACTAATTCTTGTTTAAGCATTCCTCTCTAGGTTATTCTTCATTTTTTCTCTGTGTATATATGTTTGTCATCGTTCTAGTCTTTCCCCCTCAAGTTTGATAGTTTTCCCTTTTTTTTCTTGTATAATTTTCACTATTGAGGCTTTGAATTACCTATTAAATAGTAGATGAATGGTTCGTTGTGTTTAGAAATCTAGGTATGACAACAATCTTTTGTGATTATTCATCATGGTTTTTCTTGCTCTGTTATTATTTGTTGTAATTTAGATTATATTGAACACAAATATTTGTATTTATTTTAGGTTTGACTCTTGGTCTTCCTCCAGTTATTAATCTGGGTCTATGATTCCCTGGGCTCAATTCGGAGGTAACTGGATCGATGATTTTCCCCAATTGTGGTTCGTGAGGTTTTCCCTTTTTCGGTGCTCTCAAGCTAAATTTTAGGCGCCGCCTCTACCTTAGATAAAGGGTAATTACTTTTTCTTCCTTTTCTGTGTATACCTAGTTCCTATAGTCTCAACACTTTGTTTAAGTATTTTTTTTCCACTGTCTTTTAATGTTGATTCACAATTACTTCTCCAATGTGCAAGGAGTTTATTTATGTTGAGTAAAAGTATCATTGAAGACCATGGCTTTCCCAGGTGTTGGCTCAATTTTATTTGAAGACATAAACAAGGTTTTCAAGTAGCAAAGGCGACCTTGCCATTAGTTCCTGGTGTTATTTTTTTATTTCTAGGTGGGGTTATTAACCCCCTTAGCTTTCCTTTTTAGCTTATGAATAATTTTATTTTGGATACTTAATGTTCTTTAATACTCCTTAGGCATTTTTCTTTTCTTAATTCTTTCTACGGTTTGTAGATTATTTTCAGGCTACGCCAAGAAGATGGAGAAACTACTATTTTTTACCGAAGTAATTCTATTTTAAAGTTAACTCTCTAATTCATACATTATGATATTGTTCAAGTTTACTCTCTAATTCATACATTATGATATTGTTCAAGTTTAGTCGTCGACCTCATGGATTTGTTTCGATTTTATGTTTCTTTTCAGGTATGCACAAGACTCTTTGTACCTAGGATTCCTCCTTTGAAGGGTTAATTACACCATTGGCTAACACTCTGTCAGGTTGTCTAGGTCAGTGCCCTTTTTCCAAATCACATTGTGAGATTAGACACATGATTTTCGTGTAGATTCATATTGTTTGAAATATAAGATAATCTCAGGACATTTGATTCGATACTTTATCTTGGTTAGGGGCTTCACATAAAGGGAACTACATCACAATTCTATAGAGTAGGAACTAAAAGAAACCCCTTTCCTCGAGCCCCACCAAGTTGCTCCAAATTATGTGAGAATTCTACCAAAGGATTGTCTATCGTACAGTTCATCATCGTGGAACTATAATAGATAGAAAAAAGCTAGAACAAACAGTTAATACTCATTAAAATCTCCATATTGTCCTTTAAAGTAGAGTAGTTGTTTACTCAATGGAGTTATTTTTCTATTTTGTAAAAGGACGGTTATAAAACGCTTCTTGAAGAACCACATCATGTTAGCTAGAAGATCCATGCAAGGATCACCAACACATCATAGCACCATGCAACAATATCCACATGATCATGAAGTAGAAATGGCCATCAAACATATAAAGATCAAGAAGATTCACAATGATTCACCCGTTGTCAAGAGATATCACAGGAAATCCTCATCAAACAAAGAATTAAAGGAGAAACAAGCCCATAACAGAAGGAAATTCCAGAAGGCGTCTGTAGAGAGTCACATGTGAGGACAATATGAGATAGGCACGGTTCTGTACTCGGTGGCCAAATCAGTAACAACCTTTCTTTCGCCATCAGTTCAGGTATGAGTCCAGTGATCGACCCATTCCACTTTTTACTACTCATAGCCCAGATCAAAACCCAAACCCCGGCAGTAGGAAGAGTTTTCATATAACGCAAGGCAACATGTGACATCGACATTCAAGGGAGTCCTTTTCGTTGACAAAGATTAGAGCAGAGCAACATGTGGCATCGGCATTCAAGGTTGCGTTCAAATAAAGTGCACATTGGGTGTTACAATAAAGCCCTATCACGAGGACGATATGCACGCATTGTTTATGTCTGCACTATTTAGAATTCAAATTCACAATTTAACATCTCTAAAAACATTATGTCCATAAAGTCTATCTTCAATGGACAATTTAAAATGCCAAAACATAAATCAAATCCATAATTTAAAATGCCAAAACACAAATCAAATCCACAACTGAAAATTCCAAAACCCAAATCGAATCCACAATTTAAAATGTCAAAGCACTCTACTGGTAAATATTTATTCTAAAAGACATCTAGCAACATGGCCCTGCTGGAATGCTGAATGTTGTCTTCCACTTATCATGCTCAGCGATTGCTACTTGCCAGAAACCAGATTTTAAGTCAAACTTTGAGAATATCTTGGCTCCAGATATCCGACGCATGAGGTCTCCTTTGTGAGGAATCGAATATGTGTCATCTGCTAAAACAGAATTTAGAGGCTTATAGTTTATCACCAGCCTAGGAACTCCTCTAATTTGCTCACTTCTCTTGTTCACATAGAATCCGTAGCAGTTCCAAGGGCTGTTGGATTCTCTTATCAGCTTTCTCTGTAAAAGTTGATCAATCTCCTTTTGGCAGAGCTGTCTATATTCTACTGACATTGGGATAGCTCTACTTTTGCAAGTTCTGCCTGTGTAACCTTCTTTGTAAGGCAGTTCAATAAAATGCTGCTTCCGGTGCCAAAAGGCATTCGGTTCTTCTGAACAGCATGTTCTTTCGAATTCATCTTTTAATTCAGAAATCTGTTTCTGAATCTTTGGAGAACTTAACTGGTCTTCTATCCGGATCATGCTCTTATGGTCTTTAAGTTCTTCTAGGCTACTTTCTGCTCTATGAAGTTTCTCTTGCATAGCCTGAACCATGGTAGAGACTCTGGTGTTAGAGACAAATGGAATTTCAATTCTTTCGCCAGAGACTATGATAAAACATCCTGCAGAGTTGTCAGGAAATCTAAGAGAACCATGGGGCTCAATTGCTGCTAGAAAAATATTTCCCAATATACAATCAACTGGTATGTCAGCAACTGCAAATGAGAGCTTTACACATTTAGAATCAAAACATACAGCAGCTTTAGAAACTTCAAATTCTAAATGTTTCTTTCCGAGTCCCAAACCTTTCCTTTTTGCAGTAACCCAATATCTTGAAGGGACTATTTTCTTGGAAAGAATATTAATGTCTGCACCTGAATCAATAAGTGCAGTGACGTTATATACTCTACCTGCAACACAAATTTTTGTTTCAATGTGGTGTTGCTGATATTGTACCGCCAGAACCTGCATGTCACTGATTTCTCTGAAGCCAACTAAAGTGTCAAATTTTCCTTCGACAAATCTAACTTCTAGTCTTGGTTCAGAATGCAGAGTGTAATTGAAATGTCTCCCTGAAATAGAAGTAGAAGGCTGTTGAACTTGTGGGGCCTTCTCTGACTGTGAAACTTGGAGTTTCAGGGCAGCAATCTCAGATTTTAGGGCAGAGATTTCAAACTTTGTGTTGTGTATCTCCCTACTCACCTCCCGCAAAGTGAGCGTGCAAACTTTGTTAGAATTTTGTTGGAGATACGATTTGGTGTTTCGATCGTAAGAATCATCTACAAAATTTGGCTTCTTACTAGAGGATTTACTGGAGGTGCTAGTACCATGCTGCATGTAGGCTTTGAGCATGGCAGCATTAAGGTCTCCTTCTTCCAGGGCACGAATTTGAGCAAATAATTTCATTTAATCTTCATCAATTTGTGCCATAAGGACCTTAATTTAGGCGCAGGCTCTTCTGGAGAAGAGTCATCAGAAGAATAGTCTGACTCAGAATCTGAACAAGAACAATTATCTGGGTCAGAACATTGACAATACATATTAACTTCTTCATCAGAAGAGGCAGAAGAAGAGGCAGAAGAGGAAGACTCAGCAGAAGATTCAACAGCATGTTGTTGAATGCGAAGAGCTTGAGACCGGTTGTGACAATCTGTTGTCTTATGGAAGGAAGAATGACAATGAGCACATCTAGGTTCAGTTTTGACAGTAGTACTGGCAGATGGCTGCTTATTCTTTTGGGACTTCTTACCCAGACCTCATTTTGACTCTAGGGATGTTGGACACATATTAGAAGTATGACCAGGCTGACCACATAACCAACAGACAACTTCATTCATTCGGTCAATTTTGACATCTTTGGGACGGATGTCACGAGTCTGGTAATAATGGGTCTTGGGAGTACTCCGATAATAACCTTTTCTTCCTTTAGTCTGTCTTCTTTCTTTTGTCTTTCTAAGCTCTCGTCATTTTCCTGAGCTCAATCTGTAGGTGGAGGCTCGACTTCGTCTCTGAGCCTTCTTAGCATGTCTCTTACTCTTTCTGCGAGTAACAAGAGGATCATCAATTGTTATACCATATCTGTTGCAGAAAGATTTAGTACCAGGAAGTCTATTCAGTTTAGCTATAGACTTAGTCATCTTTGAACTGGTACACAAAGTAATCAAGACTTTAGTAATAATAGAATAAAAATCTCCCCAAAGATAAACTTCGAGAGGCAGGGGAAAAGCTTCTTGCAATTTCAGAATGTCTACCAACTTTGATGGTAGAGCTGCAAGATAAACTTGCTTCCATAGAATATTCTTTGGATCCTTTACCAGAAATATTCTTTCTATTCAGTCTCTATGGAAATCTTCATACTGATTAATGTTTTTGCACTTCAGATTCATCAGGATATGCTCATTCTTATCTGCAAGTGCAAAATCTGCTCCACAGAAATGTTCTTGTATTAGTGCAGTGAGTGCACCAATCATATTGTTTTGTGGAGTGCCATCATCATTAAAACGAATATCTCCCTGTTCATCTTTGAGAACTTCATTCTCCATCTTGGTGAGCATAACAGGGGATGATTCAAGTTCCCACCATCTTGCCAAAGTTCCTGTAAAACATGAAATAAGTTTTTTGCAGGATTCAACTTCATTCTTTCCTTCAACACACATCAACTTATATTCAACAATCATCTGATCAAGCACCTGCCTGATTTGAGCTGCAGAGAGGCCATAAATATTCCACAAATTATGACTCCCTTCATGGAAAGTATCTCTAGCAGGGAGTTTACCAGCTCCATAAAGATCAGGGGCAGCATACCTTGTGAATTGAGGTTCTAGTGGCTCATAGATGGGAAATGCATGTTTTTCTGTGTCTGACTCTTCTTGAAGAGAGGCAATAGTTAATCTTTCAGACTCAGACTGCTGGGATGACTTTGTAATCTCTTTAGGGAAAAGGTGTGGAAACTTAGAGATTGGACTGCTAAGTTCATGAGTATGGATACTCTTTCCCTTTGTCAAAAATGAAGTCGGAATTGGATTTTCAGACTTCTTCAAATTTAATCTGTCCATCTTATCTGACAGATTTGAAACTACATCTCTTGTGGAGATAGCCTGTTCAACTATACAATTCTCCACATCATCAAACTTTCTAAATGATTCCTGAGAAATATGTCTAATGACTGATAAATCACACTGTACAGAATTCAAAACATTATTTACATCATTAATGGAAACTTGGACATTATCTATCTGATCCTTTACCAGGGCAGTCTTAGCAACATTCTTTTCAAGTCCAGTGAGAGCAGTATTTGTCCAGTTTACTTGCTCACTGACTTTTTGAACTCTACTCTCAACTCCTGCTGCTGTAGTATCCTTCTGAACTAGAGGATATGCATTTGCTGAATTCTGTCCTTCTCCTAGGACAATACTTTTAAAAGGAGGATATGAGGTACAAGTTTCAATCTTACTACCGTCTGGGGCTTGCCAGGCATGAGAAGAAGAAGATACAGAGTCAGCCATCAAAACTACATCTGACTCCATTTTCTTTTTCCATGAATAAAATGAAATCCAAATATTATCTTCTTCCATATATGCTTTCCATTCATCTGCCATTTTTCTTTTCTCTTCAGCTGGAAAGACTTGAGCAAACTCATCAGCCTGAGGATGTGTAAACAAATCCCAATTTATCATCTGCTTCATCCATTGAGCAGGGATCTGGTGCTTGGGACAACCATCCATTAAAGTATAAAACTTATGGATCTCAGGGACTGATGGTCTTTTGACATGTGGAGGCAAATCTTTGAATCTGAATTCAGGGATTAGCTTGTCTTTCTGTTCAATGTATCCAAGTCCATACTTAGGACTGTTTGCAGGTCTCATATTAGCAAAAATTGCAGTTAGTCTGGGGTCTTCATTTTCTAGTGTAGGCACTAGATGCATCATAAGAACATGTTCATCCTCATGAGGAAATGGAATGTCTGAGAATTTAGGATTAGGACAAGGGTTGGATGAAGTAGACGGAGGGGCTTCACTAGTCCTAACATTGTGGTTCTTATGAATAACAGAATAGGCAAGACTTTGAAAATTTACCTGCTGGCGACACTGAGGACATTCAACACCCAGGGGCTGGAAATTTACAAGCTGGGAAAACTCAAATAATGAAACATGTAAACAATTTGAAACAATAGAACTACAACTAGAATCTGTACAATCTGGAGCTATGTATCTGGGAGACTTTTTTGACTCTACTTCAATCCTCCGTCTGTCAATGGTTGACCTTCTAGGAAAAGACAGAGTGGCTGCGAACTGGTTTTCTGTGATGTTAGCAGAGGTAATTTTTTGAATAGCGAGAGGCTTTGGATTTGGAACATTCCAGTGTTTAGGAAAGGATAGATCCTCCCATTTGATGGCTTGGTGTTCCACCTTTTGGTTTTTTGGATCTGTCATGATGACAACACTGGTTTTAGACTCTCAACTAGGAGCATGGAGGACGGCTGGAAATAGAGTAGTGGTGTGACGGAAACAACCTTTGAACTGAATGGCGATATTTTTCCTTTTCTTCCTCATATCAAATCCTGAGGTTTGGATTTAAAGTTGTAAGATATCGGCCAATGTTTCATCAAAGGTATAAACAAAAAAGTTTGGATAACAGTCAAACCATACCGGACCATTTGACAATGGGGCTACTATTCCTCCAATCAGGGAATCTGTATATTTGTTATGTGTTAGATCTCTGACAGTTGCTAACATATAAGAATCTACCCCTTGATGGGTAAGTGCTTGGATTCCCACCCTTATACAACCCAGATGTAAAAACTATGTATTCAACTTCTTGGCTTCAGCTTGAAGCTCCTTAGGATTCAACAAAGGAATTAACTGTACACGGTCAGAGTTTTCCTCAATAGAACTTATTGATTCTTTGATGGTGATTCTGGTGGCAGCCTTGAGATGCCAAACACCCAGATCACTATAAACTTGTGAGGCAGAGATTTTGGGTAAAACCCATTTGGCTTGAGGTTCTGACTCCTCATACAAGTGCTCTGACTCATTAAAAACTCTACTACTACTAGAATTAAACATGTCTCTGATAGGGTCTTGAGTGGCCCTATCCTTCTCTTCTAATTCTCTGAATGAAACTGATTTATTCATTGAAGAGTCCATTTCAAAACTTTCTTCTTTAAAAGAGAGAGAGATTAAGTACTGACCTTTCTTGAACCAGTCGCGAACACTGACTTACTGGCTTTGATACCAATTTCTACCAGAGGCTTCTTAACAAGCTTTCTTGCTGCTCACAGGTAGACTTGGCCTTATTAAGTTTCTCCTTTATCTTCTCGTCACCACTTTATATGAACCCAGCGATGAACCCATACACGAACCTTCCCAAATTCACGCAACTGACGGCCTATTCTACGGCTTCCCTTCGCCTTTTACGGCCTTGGCGTCCCTCAATGGTTTGGCGAACCTCTAGCGAACTTTCAAGAGTATGAGAAGATAAACAGTGTCTTAACCGCAATTAAAAAACACAGAGTAATAGCACTTAATGATGCGGAACAATGAACATTCTCTCTTTTATTGATATCAGAATGATATTACAATCAGATTACAAACTTATGGACTCAGATCTCTTTATCAGAGATTGACTGTAATGGCATTTACCGGACTGTTGCTACTCAATGAATGAGCGAGCGATACCGGAGGCTTCCTGGCCAAATTGCAGACTCTGTCTCAGAGCATAAAACACACAAACATCTAGACTCGACCTATAGAACTAGCCACTTTAGGTTCTTGCCTATGCCGAACACATAGACACGCAGGCTTCTCAGTTCTTTACTAAGGACTATGAGTCAATCCTCCGTGGTGCAATTAGATAGCAAGATTTGTGCAGATGCAGAGTAGGGAGTAATAACTCGGACTCAAAAAAAACACACAAATGCAAAACTAACACTCCAAATGCCGATGCCTTCGAATGAGCCTTACTCTTCCTTATATAGGATAGAAGAGGGGACAAACATTCCTGTAGACTCATCGGATTATTGACACTAATTCCTGCTAATTTTAATTTCTATATTCCTGGTTAGTCAATGAATATCGCACTATCACAAAATTGGGAGAAAAAATCCATAGATGTGTCATTCAGAAACTACTTGTTAAGTCAATAAGCACCTAGAACCATATTTCATGACTCAATGCTTACTATATTGGCACCCTGGGTTGTTAATAGTTTCTCAACACTTCCCTATAAAACAGTAACTTACAATTCTTAGGGCCCAAGGGTGATAAGCCCTCATGTGCTACCTGTCAACCCATTATGGCTATGCCATGTGACTGTGAGACATACATTATTGAGTAATCAAGAGATATTTTATAAAACACAACCCTATGATTTTGATGATCCACGACATTGATCCTGAAAATTTTCATTCTTTTTCAACAATTATTCTATCTCTTGGGTTTATCAAAAAGAAAAACCTCAAGATCTCAAGTGATAAAATAGAAAAATCACTACCTTTGGATTCCAGGGTTCCTGATTCCGCTCATACTACTACCTCATTCTTCCAACAAGAAATCATATTCTGATATGTGGCATATGTTCATGAATCATTTTCCAAGTGGAAAACTTTCCACGCACCATGTGTCACTCACCTTTAGATAAATTTCCATCCAAACACACCAAAAGAGGGTTACATGTGTCCTCCATTACCATCTCACCTACTCTACCTAGCATTCCACTCCACTAAATTGTCACCTTTCTAGAGTGCATGTCATGGGCATCAAGCTTTTGGGTATCAGGAAAATATATGAACTTTGTGTAGATGATGTTTTGGTGGCTTGATGGGGCTTTTCACTATGTTTTAGCACTTTTTTACCACGGGCTTAACCAGGAGAAAACCATATCATGTGATCAAGAAAACTTTGTGACTATTGCACACCGAATGTTGTAGGGGCTCAATGGCTCTTAGACCTCAGGTGTTATTCCTTAGTATTTTGTTACTAGAGGCTTGACCCAGGGCTAGCCATGTTGAGTGATTGGATAAATCCATGAAATTTTGCGTTGAAAAAATTCTAATACATGATGTTCCGGGTGACCTTGGATCTTGGAAACCAATCGTTAAGTGCCTCAAGACCAATACGTATAACTTGAGGCCTACCATATCAGATATCAAAAAAATCCATGAGAATTTACATACCTAATTTTTGAGGGGCTTGATGGAAGAACCTTCTATTAACGCCTAGCTCATAAAACCATCAACTACCATAGAAATATTTATGTTCATTAACTAACACAAATCCTACTACGCCTAGCCCCACTAGTGCCACATCACCTTCCTTTGGTTTCATATCAGCTTAAGGATTTTTATTTTGGGGGGAAGGGGATATCAATGGAAACATTAGTAAGGACGGGGCGAGCCTAAATACCTTCGTTGAATGCCACATTATCTTAACAATTTTCTTCTGAGCGTCATTTTAGACACTCTATTTATTTTAAGATTTAAGCATATTGGGACCCCCCCAAAATGAATAAGAGTGATCAATATCTTATGGCTTCTGATGCACTAATCAAGGTTACTCACTAAAAGATGAAGGGGTCACATTTTTTGATTTCATACCTTATCCAATGATTTATCTTGTGGATCCAATTGCACTCCCACTAGTTTTGAAATTGATGACAATTCATTGTAAGCACTCCTGTTTGAATTGATATTAATAACAAACTTATTGTCTAGTAGCACATAATTTGAACCTCCACCCACTTTCCTCTTATTTAAATGTCACTAGTATTAGAGTACAAATGGTCAGATAAAGATGTAGTAGTGAAGGCCACTAGTATTAGGGAAATGTTAAACTTCCACTCAAAAGGTGGGATGAATTTTTTTATCAACTAAAATAAGAATATGAATTGATTTCTATTTTGGTTGCAATCCTTTAACTTCCTTTAGAATCTAACAACGAGAGCTCTTTGAAATCGATAAAAATCATATGTGTAGATTAGTTTATATTAATTAGTCAACTCTTAAAAGGGAAATAATTTTGGTTGCCATGTTCTCTATGAATTTGAATCTAAGCAATAAATTTTCTAACGTTGTAGAAATAGATATTAGGAAATGGATTCATTGATGTAACATCGACTGTGTCCAACTTATTTTCATGTGCACCATATGTAAGGAATATGAACGCTTAGAAAGGAAATTTCATGTGAATGAAATTAATAATGCACCTTCTATCATACTCAAGGGATTTAATGTTGAAGAAAGAAAATATTATGGTATTATGCCATAACAAAGATAATTGCATAACTCCAAGGAGATGCTAAAAATAATACTTTATTGACATGAATACTATTAAAAATAAAGGAAAACTAAAGGATATGAACCAAAGAAATAATGTGTAGAATTTCATGATAGATTGAGGATTAAAGTAACTAAGGAGAGATTACATAGGAAATTAAATAACAAGGTCCAAAAGGGAATGAGGAGAAAAAATGACCATCTCAATAACAAAAGCTTAAAAATCCAGCATTTTGTTATATTAGATAATTTGGTTTTTTAAATAAGTAATTTTATAAGTCCACCTGTGATAGGTTATATCAACTTCATATGAATAAAACCTATGATATTAAGTTTACATATAGATTTTTCAAGTAATAAAAGGATGTGACTAAAGGGGCTCTAGATATTTTACATCATCAATTAAAATCTTATTCTATTGAAGGTATGAAGACTTTTTTTAGTTTATCATAATAATTTCCATGTATTTAGATATAGGATGGAAAGTAGAATACAATTAATTGGCCCATTAGAGCATAAAAAGCCTTTATAATATCTATGAATTGATTTTTATCTCGAATTTCCATGGTTTTTTATCTTTTCATAATAAAATATCCTTAAGGCAATTAGAAGATAAATATAAACCATATATCTCCATGTTTCATAAGACAATGATAGGTATAGAGGATGATAGGAGAACTTGGGCCAAATATTTGTTGGATGGGATTTTAAAATTTTGGATAATGTAGCTAGATCAATGGGATTGGTAATCACATGGTTAAAGAACTATAAAAGGTAGTCACTCCACCTTATGAAAATTAAGTACATCCACGTATTTATTTTCTAAATAAATTTAAAGAACCTTCATTTTGTAATGTGGTAACATGTATCTTTAAAGAAATTAATAGTTCAAATGTAACCTAGACCAAAATATATGTTAGAGGAATTGAATATTGTGTGTGAAGACTTGATATTGAAATGAGAAGGGAATAAATTGTTGGGTGTGGAGCCCGATTATCTTCTTTATTTTGTATCACAATGTTCGACCCCTGTTCTAAACGGGGTGAAAATTCCGCCTGCAATTAAATGCTACCTGGGGGGTTTGGGGGCGAGGGGGGGGGGGGTGGAATTTCCTTGTAAAATTATTGTAACTTCTAGTCAATCTGGGTCGTTCATTAGGCAGATGATTTACGGTAGAAGCTATGTTTAGTTTAGGATTTTTTTCTATAAAAGGCAACCCATCGTTTTGTATGAGGGTATTGTAATTGCAGCTGTGTATTGTATGTGTATTCTGAGAGTGAGAAATAGATAGGGAGAATGAGAGAGAATAGAGGATATTACATTGGATCTGCTATAGGTTGTGTCTCTTCATTTTTCTGGATAATAGAAAGGAAGGATTGGCTGTTTGGGGTGGACGTAGCCCAAACTGGGTGAACCATGTATATATGTCTCTCTTTGGTTTTATGTGTTTTGTATGCTTGTGTTTTTTTCATATTTTATGTGTTGCATTGCTCTGTAATATATATTTTTCTAACAGAAATGTGGGGAAGGAGGGTATAGGGATCCACTAATATAATTTTTGGTCTAATAAATTAACGAGGAAAGGGCTAATTGGTCTATAAGGCATAGAGGTTATTCTCACATTAAAGAATACTAGGAAAATAGTTAAAAGGTCAGTGAAAGGTGATATCAATTATTCATTTCCAAAATCCTCTTAAAAAAGGAAGGAAGAGTTAAATTATGAATAGGCACAAGGGTTTATTTGGATCATAGGCCTTATAATTTAGAGTGAAAAAGGAGTAAAGGGAATTCCTATTAAATTAAAATTCTTCTAGTGTACAACCAGGAATATAGAAATTCAATATCTAATAATTAGAAGCATTTTGATTAAGATGAAAATTTTGCAATCAAAGAATTCTAGGATAACTTAGTAAAGATTAATAAAGTTACTCAAAATTTGAACAATGGAAAATAAGGTGTCATATATAAATTTGAATTGAAGTAACTATATGGAAAATAATAGAGGTTATTTATGTGAAAAGAAATAGTGGGAGGTAAAGAAATTGGAGGAATATAAGAGGAACTCCTTAAACCTCAAAAATTTTAGAGGTGTATAGGCAAATGGGGTTATACAAGCAATATTTTTTTTCAAAATTGTGATAATACTAGGAAAAAAAAAGCACAATATGAAATTAGTAAATTAAATGATGAAATAATGTCCATCTCTAAAGAATTAATAGAAAGTATTAATAAAAAGTGTGAGGTAATTTGAATTCTAAAAATAAATTTGAACTATTAATATAAATGATATTTTGAAAGCATTTAAATTTGTCCTTTTAATTGGCATTCACAAACAAAAATATGGTAATACCTAAAATTGTAACCTCCAACTCGTGTATTCTAAACCTCTTCATTCGTGTATTCTAACCCCCATAATTCGACTTCCTTTCCTTCTGAAAAAAATTTCAAGAAAAGTTCTTGAAAATTAAAAGCTACCGTCCCCAAAGATTGTAACCATTGTACTCCTAGTACAACATCAGCACCTCCCATAGGAATGGAAAGCATTGGACTAGTCAATACATATTCCCCCATGGTTAGCTTAATATTATGGCATTTTCCAGAGAAATTTATAGTTCCTCCATTTGCAACCATCACTTGACATTCTGGTGCTGGGTATAGGAAACAATTTAATTCCTTGGCTACCTTACAATGAATAAAATTGTGGGTGCTACCTGAATCAATCAACACTATTACCTTTTTCTTCTTGATTTGTCCTACTATATTGAGAGTTTGAGGAGTGGTAATTCCTGCCAGTGCATTACACGATATGGTCGGATTCATTTCTTCCTCTTCTAGGGTTGGTTCCTGGTGTATATCCTCTTCTTGTTCATTTTATTCTTCCTCTTCACAATCTGTGTAAAATAATTTCTTCTCAGCACACTTATGACCTTTAGTGTATTTGCTATCACAACTGTAGCAAAGCCCTTTTGCTCTTTTTCTTCCAATTGTTGTGGTGTCAACCTTGTAGGTTGTGGAAATCTAGGCGTAGCAACACTTCCTTCTTTATAGAATTGAGTGGTAGGCTTCCTTGTCGCCATAATTTTACATTCAACTTTTCTTGCCAACCTGAATGCCTTCTCCAATGAATCAGGTTCCAAAGCACGAACTTCATGTTGGATGTTATCCTTTAGAGTACCTAAGAAGAGATCAATCCTGTGTTCCTCTGGAATATTAGTTACCCTTATATTCAATTTTTGGAAGTCCTCAATGTGCTGCCCCACTAAACCTTTTTGTTTGAGATTTATCAATTGGGTAAAGAAGGTGTTGCTCTTTGTATCCTCATAATGTGCTATCATTTCCTCCGTAAAAATTGACCAAGTGACAATTTTTTTACGGGAACAAAGCCATCGATACCATACAAATGTATTTTGTTCTAAATGTAAAGTTGCAATGCGTACATTTTGTGTGTTTTGCACGTTATGGAGATCAAAATATTGCTCCATATGTAGTATCCATGTTACAGGATCCTTTCCATCAAACTTCCTCATATCCATTTTTGGAATATGGTGGTTCTTCCCGCCAAAATTAGAGTTTATGAAATCACGATTAACATTTATTTTTGTTCTCATCATGAGTTTCCTCTATCTTTTCACCATTAGGAAACATTTCTTGTATCAACTTTGTCAAACCTTCCATATCTGCTTTTAGATCATTCTTCATGTTTTCCATTTTAGCTTCCATGTCATCCATCTTAGATTCCATGCCAGCTTCCATGCCATCTATCTTAGATTCCACGCCTTTCTTCAAACCATCCATATTATTCTTCACACCATCCATCTTTTCTTTCACGCCTTTCTTCAAAAATTCCATTTCATTTTTTGCTGCTATTTGCGAGAAAAATTTTCTCTTGTAATTTTGATATGTCATGTTGCCATTCTTCATCTTCATGAGTCATAGTAGAGTAGCCACGAAGGCTTAATGGGTGTTGAATTCTTTTTAGGGGCCATTTTAGAATCCAATGCGATATCAGTCCCTATATCACTAGTATAGCCCCTTATTATTGTTAGTGTAAACCCCTTATTGTTATTATTGTACCCTTGTAACCCCCATTTTGTTATTGTGCCCTTAAATTATTATTGTTAGGTCGGCTAGGATTACATTGTGGCCCACTAGGATTACATTATGGCCCCATGGACTCCTATATATAGAAAGGAGGTTTTGTAAATTGTATCATCCAAGAATTGTTCATTCATGTAATGTATTGGAGGTTGCCCCCTCGAAGTGGCTTATTTCTAAGGCATTGATATCTCATTTCTTCTATTTTTGGAGCTGGTTACACAACATTTGGTATCAGAGCTTGGGATTCTAGGGTTTCGCTGCTCCAAACAGGTCATCGTGGCATTTTCGCTATAACTTCTTTTCTACGAAGTTTCAGAAGCTGAAATTTTTAGGGTGCGAAGCTGAAATCCTGAGGAAGATTTTCTAAAAATTTCAGAGCTTGGTTCGCAATATTTTCGGAGATATCATCTGTGGAAGTTAGGCCTTTTTTCAAGCTCCTAAACAAGTCATCGTGGAATTTTCGCTATAAAAATTTTTCTACGAAGGTTCAGAATCTGAAATTCATATGGTGCGAAGCTGAAATCCTGAGGAAATTCGTCAAAAAATTTCAGAGCTTGGTTCGCAATATTTTGGGAGATATGATCTGTGGAAGGTAGTGCTTTTTCAGGCTCCTGAATTTCATCTCAAAGAGGTGATCGTGGGAAAAGTTCAATAACTCTCTCTCTGGGCATCGGATTGGAGTGCCGTAAAAAGTGGTCGCAAGTACACAGACTGTAGTTTATTGGCTATCAATTTCAGAGACAAAGGATGAAACAGTGACACGTGGCAAGTCGTACAAGTTCGCTCTACTGAACCAGTCCATAATTAGGTCATTGTGGGAGATTGGACACAACTTTGTCTTGGAGAATCCAAATCAGGTCATACCTGTGGCATTCAAAAGAAACTTTAGAGGGCTACTACAGTGCTGAATTTCAGATATTGAAGATCTGCAATCACAGAGATAATACAATTTCAATATCGAGCTCCTCAAAGCAAGAAAAAGGTGTGTATTTTTTTCAAATTGCACAAGTCTTGTTTGAATAATCAAGTTAAATTGATCCCAAGGGAATATTGTAGAATAGATATCATGTTGTGTAACCAAATCCAAAAAATAGAAGAAATGAGATATCAACGCCTTAGAAATAAGCCACTTCGAGGGGGCAACCTCCAATACATTACATGAATGATCAATTCTTGGATGATACAATTTAAAAAACCTCCTTTCTATATATAGAGTCCATGTGGCCATAATGTAATCCTAGTGGGCCACAATGTAATCCTAGCCGACCTAACAATAATAATTTAAGGGCACAATAATAACAAAATGGGGGTTACAAGGGTACAATAATAACAATAAGGGGGTTACACTAACAATAATAAGAGACTATACTAGTGATATAGGGACCTAACATGCCCCTCTCCTTCAAAAAAGTGTTGTCCTCAATGCTTGAGTAGCTCCGGGTGCTTCTGTATAAAATTCTCATCCTCCCATGTAGAATCTTCGGTGGGTAAGTTCTTCCACTTGATGAGATACTCTGAAATTGATCGATTTCGTAGTTGTCGAGTTCTTGTTTCCATGACTGCTTCAGGTTCCAATATGATTTTTCCTTCCTCATCAAGTTCTGGCAATATTGTTTGAACCGGAATATTTTCACCTATAACCTTCTTTAAGCATGAAACATGGAAAACTGGATGTACTCGCGAAGAAGCAGGAAGCTCCAATTTGTATGCCATAGTACCAATCTTTTGCAACACCTTGTAAGGACCATAGTACTTTGGCGATAATTTATTATCCTTCTTAACTTGCTTGAGGGACATTTGTTTATATGGTTGTAGCGTAAAAATACCCAATCTCCTACATCAAAACTTCTCTCGCTGCGATGTTGATCTGCCTGTTGTTTCATTCGATTTTGTGCCAAATTCAGGTTATCCTTTAAGAGTTGGAGAACTTCTTGTTGATGCTCGATGTGATCTTCGACTACTTGAACCTTCGAATTTTCCCTTAAATATGATGTAATCGATGGTGGATGATATCCATAAAGTGCCATAAATGGGGTCATTTTTGCTGCAGTATGGAAGGAAGTGTTATACCACCATTCAGCGAGAGGTAACCACATGACCCATTGTGTTTGTTTATCAGATACAAAACAACGAAGATATCCTTCCAAACATTTATTTACTCTCTCTGTTTGACCATCAGATTGAGGATGATAAGATGAGCTATGAGCTAATTGAGTACCCAAACAAGAAAATAACTCCGTCCAAAAATTTCCCGTAAAAATGGGATCTCTGTCGCTCACAATAAACCTTGGGCTTCCATGTAGCTTTTGAATTTGTCCACAAATGTAGTAGCAACTGTACTTGCTTTAAATGGATGAGATAATGCACAAAAGTGTGCATACTTGGTAAGTCTATCAACTACCACCATGATGACATTCTTGCCTTCGGACTTCGGTAAACTTGTGATAAAATCCATTGAAATCTCCTCCCAACGTTGACTTGGAATGGATAAAGGTTGTAGAAGTCCGGGGGTCTTAATTGTCTCCACTTTATTCTGCTGGCAAACCAAACATTCCGCCACAAACTTTTGAATATCAGATTTAAGGCCATCCCAAAAAAAATCTTTCTTCACCCTGTGGTAAGATTTTAAAAATCCTGAGTGTCCTCCTAAAGGAGAAGTGTGCAATTCCAGAAGAATATTTTGTTTTAGTTGGGAATTCTTACAAAGATATAAGCGATCTTTGTACCATAGGGAATCATTTTTCCAACTAAATGTATCAGATGTACTAGGATCTTGCTGCAACTTTTGAATGAGTGTCCATACATCTTTGTCCTTCTTCCATTCATCTCTTGCTTCGGTTATCCAATCTGGTTGGATAATAGAAATGGCACAAAGCAATGCTTCCACCACTTCATTCTTTCTTGAGAGTGCATCTGCAACAACATTAAGCTTTCCTTTTTTGTAGATTATTTCAAAGTCATAACCCAACATCTTTGTGACCCATTTTTGTTGCTCTTCTGAAGCTAGTCTTTGTTCCAAAAAGTGTTTAAGACTATTATGATCAGTTTTTACCTTGAAGTGTCTTACCATTAGGTAAGTTCGCCATTTCTTTAGTGCATGCAGTATTGCTAACATTTCCTTCTCATAAATAGGTTTTTGAAAATACTTTCCTTTGATTGCACGACTTTCAAAAGAAATGGGTCTTCCTTCCTGCATTAAAACTGCACCAATTCCATTTCCTGAGGCATCACATTCCACAATAAAGGTTTTTGTGAAGTCTGGCGTAGCTAAGACCGGTGCTAAGCACATTGCCTCTTTAAGATGTTCAAAGGCCTTAGTTGCTTCAGGAGTCCATGAAAATGCATCTTTCTTCAATAATGTTGTTAGAGGTGCTGCTATTCTCCCATAATTCTTAACAAACTTGCGTGTTAACCCGAGAAATCCTCGCAACTTCTTTATTGTCTTGGGGACTTTCCATTCCTTAATGGATTTAATTTTGTTAGGGTCTACTTTAACACCCTCGTGAGATATAATATGACCCAGATATTCCACCTCTTGTACTCCAAAGAAACATTTGGATGTTTTTGCATATAATTGTTTCTCCTGCAATAGTTTGAGCACCCTGTCGACATGTTCAACATGATCCTTCCAAGACCTGCTGTAGATTAGTATATCATCAAAAAATACTAGCACAAATTTTCTAAGGAAGGGTTTGAAAATGGAATTCATCAACCCTTGAAATGTAGAAGGTGCATTGGTAAGGCCAAAAGGCATGACCAAAAATTCATAATGACCCTCATGAGTTCGAAATATTGTTTTTGGAATATCTTCAGTCTTCATTCTAATTTGATGATATCCTGAACGAAGATCCAATTTGGTAAAATAAATTGCTCCATGTAATTCATCCAATAATTCATCAATCACAGGAATGGGAAATTTGTCTTTAAAAGAAGTTTTCATCAAGTGTCTAAGTATCAACTAAGTATACTGCAATGCATTTAGTCAACTAAGAGCCTCCCCCAATGTTTTTAGTCAACAAAGAGCATCCCCAATCGATCATCATTTAATGGTTTTATTAAGTTCTATGGACTAATGAAATGCATTATGTTAAAAACAAATAAAAATACTATGAAATGATGATATTTTGGAAACATTTAAAGGTATCTTTGTAATCTTCATTCACAATATAGTTTTAAAAAATATTTCATCTAATTAAAAATAATTTATCTTATTATTATTTATTTAATAATAAAATAAATTAATAAATCTAATATTCTAAAGAACCTATCTTATTATTATTTATTTAATAATAAAATAAATTAATAGATCTAATAAAATTTTAATTGAATATAGTGAACTTCAAATTTAATTTGATTGATTATTAAAATTATTTGAAAAATAGAAATAATCTTTAAATCATAAATATTAATATACAAATAAAATCTAGTATAATCAATTTTTAGTTATGAAGTGCAATTTTTTGAAAAAAAATTCCTGTTTATTTCTTGATCTAATTTCTATAGAACATAAAAACTATTTATTGAAATCATAAGTTTGATTAGTGAACTCTGCACAATGGAAGTACCTCATTTTTTTTTTTTTTTTTCAGAGTGTTGGATCCATATATGTAGTAAAAAAAAACCAATTTAAACAACACAAATCAAGATTTCACCACAAAATTTTCTACTAAATTCTAACTAGAAGAAAACTACTAAAAAAACCCAAAAAATCACTCCTATAGACAAATCCTAATAAATTCTAACCACTACTTCAATAAAAAAAATTAAATTAAATAATTTATAAAAATAAAAAATTAAATAAAAAACAAAAATTTAATATAATAAACCTCAATAATTAATTTAGTATATATATATATAAACAATGAAAAATTCATATAGTGAAGCATCATATTGATTTATAAATACTCCTACTCATAAATGGAATAATATAAATTTAGTATGTGGAATATACTAAATGGAATATATAAATTCTCATAAATGGAATATATAAATTTAGTATGTGGAAGTGTTTTGATCGAGATGGAAAATTTGCAATCAAAGAATTTTATTATAGTTTAGTAATCACTGAGAAGGTTACTCAAAATTGGAGCAACTAAACATAATGTGTTATATCTGAAGTTGAATTGAAGATAGTAATAACTATACGGAAAATAATATAGGTTATTTTTGAAAATAAAACAATGGGAGGAATAGAAGAGGAACTTTTTAAACCTCTCAAAATGTGTAAAGGTGTATAGGTAAATGGGGTTTATACACAATAATTTTTTCTCATGTTAATATGAGAAAGAACAAAAGTACAATATGAATATTTATTGATAAAAAAAAATTGATGAAATAGTATTTATCCCTAAAAAAATAATAAAAAGTGTAAGGCAATTTCAAAAATTTTGAAAATAACTTTGAGCTATTAATATAGGTAAAATAATAACCTTTCACACATGTCTTTTAAACCTCTTTATTAATGAAAAACAAATGCCAGCGAATGAAGAAATTACAAAAGAATTAATTAATTGTAGGACATTGCATTTAGACAACAAGGAAATGGTCATCATGAATCACAAATTGATCATCATTTAATTGTTTCATTAACTTTTATAAACTAATGAAAAGAATCATGCTAAAAGAAAACAAAGAATCTTATGAAATTATAATATTTCCAAAACTTTTAGAGGTTGTTTCCTTATTGTCATCCACAAAGATAGTTTTTAATAATCTTCTACCTAATCTTAAAAAAATTTGATTATTTATTTAATAATTAAATAAGTTAATAAATTTGATAAATTTGTAACTAAATAGTTATCTACCGAGGCGGAGGAATTGGCAGTCAAAATTGGGCCAAAAAAATTAAGAAATCTTGCAGCAACAATGTTCGAATCATATTATTGATGGTGGAAATGGGTTAGCACCATCAAAAACCTCTAAAACACCCAAAATATTGAATTTTGATAGCTATAACCTAGATTTACAAAAATTCTGTGTCGAATTTTATGAGTTAAACTATGACATTTCATTTAACTAATTATTAAAAACATTTTAAAAAATAATAATTTCTAAATCATAAATATCTACTTAAATATAAAATTTAATATAATCAACTCTACCCACCACTCTAATTAAAAATAAATTAAATAATTTTTGAAACACAAATATTTAAAATTTAATAATCAACCCTGGCAACTAATTTATTGAAAAAAATTATTAAAAATGGTAAACAATTAAAAAGCTCACATGAGTAGAGATCACGTTGGTTAATAAATACTTATCCTAAAAGAAAATTTAAAATTTAACATAATCAATCTTTACAACTAATTTACTGATTTTTTTTATTATTAAAAATGGTAAACAATAAAAAACCTCACTTGGGTAGAGGTAGAGATCACATTGGTTAATAGATACTTATCCTTTTATAGTAAAAGAAAATTTTAAGACGTTCACTAATAATGAAAATTATAATAATAAATAATTTTATTAATTTAATATATTCAATATTTTAAAGGCGAGTTGTTATAGCATTCATCATAGGTTTAATTTCCTTCGCAGATCGGGGTGATGTATCTGGACATATTAATGAAGATGGAGTAAAAAGAATGGTAGTCTAAAAAACCCACAGAATAACCCAGAATAACCCATAAATTCTGGAAAGATTTTGAAAAATTCCGGCAAAGATTTATCATAATCTTGTTTACACTTGTTAAACTTCAGTATTTTGGGTGTCCTAAGGATTTTTGGTAGTGCTGAATCCATTTCCACTATCAAAAATGCAATTTAAACACTCCAACTAACTAATTTTTTGAACTTTTGTTTACTGGATTCCAATAATGCATCAGTACACAACTCCTTTTAAATTAAACAGTTATATTTTTATAATATAATATTATTAATAAAAAATTATATTAATAATATTTTTATTGAAAAAATAATCATCAAATCAATATTATTATTATTTTATATTATGAAATTCTTATATAAAGGAAATTTTTGTTAAATCGAAATTGATATTACCTCGGGACTTGTTTCAATATTATTATTTTTTTATTTTATAGAATTCTTATATAAACAGTAACAACGAATTTTTGTTAAATCGAAATTGATATTACCGATAATTTTCAGGAATTGTCTCTTGGATTGGTTGGATTCTGATTTGTTAGGTTTTGGTTTTTATGGAGAGAAAAATGGGAAAAAAAAATAGGCATTCCATTAACTCGGCCGGACTTCATGAATTAAAATTACAGCTTGCATCAAATTGATGCCAAACAGTAACCCTAGTTGTGGAAGTTATGAAGTCCGAGATTAATCAGTCTGCCAAAAAAACGAAAAGGCCAAGAAAGTTTTCAAAAAACAGTCAGAATCCAATGAGAGATGGGTGTGTTGGATCTCCTCCACAGCCATTAAGGAAAGAAAGCAAACAGTCAATGCCATCTGATGAGAAAAACTACCAAAAGCGACTTTCCAATCTAAGGGCACTGAAGAAGTTATGGATGAGTCAAATAATGAATCACAGACATTGGCTTCGCAATCAAATGATAGTGAACAAGCTGTGGAAGATCCAAAGAATAATGCAGGAAGGCAGGGAGAGATATTAAAGATATTAGAGGAGGGCGCACCATATAAAGCTGAAGCCCTTAGCTTTATGGAGGCCAGAGGGAAGTTGGAAGCTGAAGAAGAAAATATGGTAATAAAATATCTTTACAATTTTGAGATCAATAACCGATATTTGGTCTATCAATACAAAAGCCCTGGAAGGATGCTCGATGACTGCAAATGGAGAAGACTATTACAAGTGCCATGATCAACGGTATATCCTGTGTATTTTCCCCTTGAACGCGGGAAAGTAAGGCGCAGCTGCCATTCTGATGAGAATGGTAATGTTGGCCAAAAAGGCAGTGCATATAATCCAATTCATAGAAATGACCAACTAATAAGCCCTCCCTCGAAAGAAAAATATGGGCATTTGCCATAGTTTCGATGGCCCGAGCTTGGAGATCACCGTACTGGGTGTTTTGGGAATGCTGAGGACATCGAAGGTTTTTTAGTAGGGGGAAGAGAGAAGTTGCAGGAGATCCGTAAGGAATTTCGATCTCATTCCAGTCTCAGTTCAGTGGAAAAAACCAGTGAGGAGGGTATTCATGGGTCACTGTCATCGTCAAGCTATCAACCTTCTCCTTCCTGCTGCCAGGTGAAGACTGCCAACTTGTGGGGTGTTTGCATTTTACAGGATGATTGCGAAAGCAGTGGATCTTGGGGAGAAGATGGTTCAAATGCTAATGAGTAAGATGGTTCAAACGTTATTTAGTAGATTCATATTTTTAGGGTTTATTTGGGATGCAATTTCTAGCAGAGGCTTCTCAACAAGCTTGCTTGCTGCTCATAGGCAGACTTGGCCTTGTTAAGTTTCTCCTTTATCTTCTCGTCACCACTTTATATGAACCCAGCGATGAACCCATACACGAACCTTCCCAAATTCACGCAACTGACGGCCTATTCTGCGGCTTCCCTTCGCCTTTTACAGCCTTGGTGTCCCTCAATGGTTTGGCAAACCTCTGGCGAAATTTCAAGAGTATGAGAAGATAAACAGTGTCTTAACCGCAATTAAAAAAAACAGAGTAACAACACTTAATGATGCGGAACAATGAACATTCTCTCTTTTATTTATATCAGAATGATATTACAATCAGATTACAAACTTATGGACTCAGATCTCTTTATCAGAGATTGACTGCAATGGCATTTACCGGACTGTTGCTACTCAATGAATGAGCGAGTGATACCGGAGGCTTCCTGGCCAAATTGCAGACTCTGTCTCAGAGCATAAAACACACAAACATCTAGACTCGACCTATAGAACTGGCCACTTTAGGTTCTTGCCTATGCCGAGCACATAGACACGCAGGCTTCTCAGTTCTTTACTAAGGACTGTGAGTCAATCCTCCGTGGTGCAAGCAGATCGCAAGATTTGCGCAGATGCAGAGCAGGGAGTAATAACTCAGACTCAAAAAAAACACACAAATGCAAAACTAACACTCCAAATGCTGATGCCTTCAAATGAGCCTTACTCTTCCTTATATAGGATAGAAGAAGGGACAAACATTCCTGTAGACTCATCGGATTATTGACACGTGGAAGGCAGATCATTGCTTTCGGGTAACACCGAAGTGACATCCGCGCAGAGATTCGATCCTTCCAACATACACATGTGAAGGTGTGTGATTATTACACTGTGGATACCTTTAAGTACAAGGCCCATGAGGAAACAGAATAATTATCTACAGAGAGGATACTTTTCGGACAGATGAAAAGCCCTCGAGAAAAGCTCTGTCACTGTAAACTCGTGACTGGGTATTATTACACAGGGAAAACTTTTATTTTAGTGGGGCTCCTGTGAACCACTTGTACTAGCTGCTGATGCAGGTGGATCCAAGATTTGAGCATCAGGATATCTGATCTTGCCATAGAATTCATCATCCCATGCTTTGGTATAGATACGCCTGACGATCATAGGTTTATTCAGGATGATTTGATGCTTGATCTTGGTCATGACGAGCCATTGGTGGTGCATCTCCATATAGGACTTTAAAATAGGATTTCTCATTTCATGTTCAAGTCCTCCGATTTCTTTAACAGTTTGGCATGGATAATGGAAACATTCTCCTACTGGAATTTGGAGACAATTAATGCATTGTTCAAGAAAGTAGGCCTCATAATAGTGCGGATCCATACTAAACGGTCTAACACAATAGTTAGACCACCAATTTTCTAACCACGGTGCAGCTGGCTCTCTTGAGTTGATCCATGTGAGAGAAAATTTTAACTTGGTGTAGTGAGTTTCCTCACGTCCATCTTTATTTAACAAATCCCACCATAAATCTTTATAACCTGCAAAATTATAAGCAGTGTCAGGAAAAATAATACTAGGATCATTACCTGGCCAAGTTTGGAATCTACCGCCTGTGTATTGGCCAGGGTTCCTGGTTCTGTTTATATGATATGTTTTGTAATATACTTTTGTTCTATCTCCTCCACCAGTACAAATGACAGAGATGTCCCAAAAGTCTTGAGAGAGTGCCCTTTCAGCTTCATAGGAAGCAATCATGCTGTGTGAATACATCATATCATGTATCCATCTGCTCCCTTTAGGGTATACTCTTCTTTCAGGAACAAAGTGCTGGAGATCATTGTGATTCTGAACATTTGCATCTAGCACTTTGGTGTTTCGGAGTTGCCAAGTAGGACTCCATTTTTCTGCATAGACCGGCCATGATTCTTCATCTGAGATATATCTGAGCTGTTCTCTTTGATGGGCCTGGTCCCATTCTGTGATGATGACCATTACATGTGGCAATTCTACTTCTGGGTCATCAACCTGTTCTTGATGCTGGATAAATTCTCTGCTAAGAAAGTCTGGCAGACAATTTTCAGAACCCTTTATATGTTCTACTTTAAAGTCAAAATATGCAAATAGCGCCTGGCATCTTGCAAATTTTGCATCTTCTGGATTCTTTATAGTCTTTTTAACTACGTTTGCCAGAGCTTTGGCATCAGTTCTTAGCAGGAAATGCTTATTCACCAAGTGAATTGAAAAATTACTGATGCAGTTCCATGCTGCTTTAACTTCTTTCTCAATAGGAGCGTAATTTCTTTCTGCCTTTCTCCAGACTCCAGAGACGAACTGCACCACTTGTTCTTGTTCTTTCAGGCTTTCTTCACTTGGTTTCTACTTTAGCACACCTCTCCAACCTATGTTGCTGGCATCCATTTCAACAATCTTAAATGCAGTATACTCAACAACATAAAGAATAGGAAGATTACGAACCTTGGCTTTTATCTCCTTGACAGCTTGAGTGTGAGCCTGTGTCCAAGGTTTCAGGTTCTTTCTGAGTCTCTGATTAAGTAGAGACCTTCTGAAATTTAGAAGGTGCATGTTTTAACCCGAATGGCATCACGTTCCATTCATAATGCCTTGCTGGAATGTTGAATGTTGTCTTCCACTTATCATGCTCAGCGATTTCTACTTGCCAGAAACCAGATTTTAAGTCAAACTTTGAGAATATCTTGGCTCCAGATATCCGACGCATGAGGTCTCCTTTGTGAGGAATCGGATATGTGTCATCTGCTAAAATAGAATTTAGAGGCTTATAGTTTATCACCAGCCTAGGAACTCCTCTAATTTTCTCACTTCTCTTGTTCACATAGAATCCGTAGCAGTTCCAAGGGCTGTTGGATTCTCTTATCAGCTTTCTCTGTAAAATCTGATCAATCTCCTTTTGGCAGAGCTGTCTATATTCTGCTGACATTGGGATAGCTCTACTTTTGCAAGGTTTGCCTGTGTAACCTTCTTTGTAAGGCAGTTCAATACAATGCTGCACTGAGTAGCAACAGTCTGGTAAATGCCATTGCAGTCAATCTCTGATAAAGAGATCTGAGTCCATAAGTCTGTAATCTGATTGTAATATCATTCTGATATCAATAAAAGAGAGAATGTTCATTGTTCCGCATCATTAAGTGTTGTTACTCTGTGTTTTTTAATTGCGGTTAAGACACTGTTTATCTTCTCATACTCTTGAAAGTTCACCAGAAGTTCTCCAGAGGTTCGCCAAACCATTGAGGGACGCCAAGGTTGTAAAAGGCGAAGGGAAGCCGCATAATAGGCCGTCAGTTGCGTGAATTTGGGAAGGTTCGTTTATGGGTTCATCGCTGGGTTCATATAAAGTGGTGACGAGAAGATCAAGGATAAACTTAACAAGGCCAAGTCTGCCTGTGAGCAGCAAGCAAGCTTGTTGAGAAGCCTCTGCTAGAAATTGGTATCAAAGCCAGTAAGTCAGTGTTCGCGACTGGTTCAAGAAAGGTCAGTACTTAATCTCTCTCTCTTTTAAAGAAGAAAGTTTTGAAATGGATTCTTCAATGAATAAATCAGTTTCATTCAGAGAATTAGAAGAGAAGGATAGGGCCACTCAAGACCCTCTCAGAGACATGTTTAATGCTAGTAGTAGTAGAGTTGTTAATCAGTCAGAGCACTTGTATGAGGAGTCAGAACCTCAAGCCAAATGGGTTTTACCAAAAATCTCTGCCTCACAAGTTTACAGTGATCTGGGTGTTTGGCATCTCAATGCTGCCACCAGAATCACCATCAAAGAATCAATAAGTTCTATTGAGGAAAACTCTGACCGTGTACAGTTAATTCCTTTGTTGAATCCTAAGGAGCTTCAGGCTAAAGCCAAGAAGTTGAATACACAGTTTTTACATCTGGGTTGTATAAGGGTGGGAATCCAAGCACTTACTCATCAAGGGGTAGATTCTTATGTGTTAGCAACTGTCAAAGATCTAACACATAAAAAATATACAGATTCCCTGATTGGAGGAATAGTAGCCCCATTGTCAAATGGTCCGGTATGGTTTGACTGTTATCCAAACTTTTCTGTTTATACCTTTGATGAAACATTGGCCGATATCTTACAACTTCAAATCCAAACCTCAGGATTTGATATGAGGAAGAAAAGGCAAAATATCGCCATTCAGTTCAAAGGTTGTTTCCGTCACACCACTACTCTATTTCCAGCCGTCCTCCATGCTCCTAGTCGAGAGTCTAAAACCATTGTTGTCGTCATGACAGATCCAAAAAACCAAAAGGTGGAACACCAAGCCATCAAATGGGAGGATCTATCCTTTCCTGAACACTGGACTGTTCCAAATCCAAAGTCTCTCGCTATTCACAAAATTACCTCTGCTAACATCACAGAAAACCAATCCGCAGCCACTCTGTCATTTCCCAGAAGGTCAACCATTGACAGACGAAGGATTGAAGCAGAGTCAAAAAATTCTCCCAGATACATAGCTCTAGATTGTACAAATTCTAGTTGTAGTTCTATTGTTTCAAATTGTTTACATGTTGCATTATTTGAGTTTGCCCATCTTGTAAATTTCCAGCCCCTGGGTGTTGAATGTCCTCAGTGTTGCCAGCAGGTAAATTTGCAAAGTCTTGCCTATTCTGTTATTCATAAGAGCCACAATGTTAGGACTGGTGAAGCCCCTCCATCTACTTCATCCAACCCTTGTCCTAATCCTAAATGCTCAGACATTCCATTTCCTCATGAGGATGAACATGTTCTTATGATGCATCTAGTGCCTACACTAGAAAACGAAGACCCCAGACTAACTACAATTTTCGCTAATATGAGACCTGCAAATAGTCCTAAGTATGGACTTGGATACATTGAACAGAAAGAAACGCTGATCCCTGAATGCAGATTCAAAGATTTGCCTCCACATGTCAAAAGACCATCAGTCCCTGAGATCCATAAGTTTTATACTTTAATGGATGGTTGTCCCAAGCACCAGATCCCTGCTCAATGGATGAAGCAGATGATAAATTGGGATCTGTTTACACATCCTCAGGCTGATGAGTTTGCTCAAGTCTTTCCAGCTGAAGAGAAAAGAAAAATGGCAGATGAATGGAAAGCATATATGGAAGAAGAGAATATTTGGATTTCATTTTATTCATGGAAAAAGAAAATGGAGTCAGATGTAGTTTTGATGGTTGAATCTTTATCTTCTTCTTCTCATGCCTGGCAAGCCCCAGACGGCAGTAAGATTGAAACTTCTACCTCATATCCTTCTTTTAAAAGTATTGTCCTAGGAGAAGGATAGAATTCAGCAAATGCATATCCTCTGGTTCAGAAGGATACTACAACAGCAAGAGTTGAGAGTAGAGGTCAGAAAGTCAATGAGCAAGTAAACTGGACAAATACTGCTCTCACTGGACTTGAAAAGAATTTTGCTAACACTGCCCTAGTAAAGGATCAGATAGATAATGTCCAAGTTTCCATTAATGATGTAAATAATGTTTTGAATTCGGTACAGTGTGATTTATCAGTCATTAGACATATTTCTCGAGAATCATTTAGAAAGTTTGATGATGTGGAGAATTGTATAGTTGAACAGGCTATCTCCACAAGAGATGTAGTTTCAAATCTGTTAGATAAGATGGACAGATTAAATTTTAAGAAGTCTGAAAAACCAATTCCGACTTCATTTTTGACAAAGGGAAAGAGTATCCATACTCATGAACTTAGCAGTCCAATCTCTAAGTTTCCACACCTTTTCCCTAAAGAGATTACAAAGTCATCCCAGCAGTCTGAGTCTGAAAGATTAACTATTGCCTCTCTTCAAGAAGAGTCAGACACAGAAAAACATGCATTTCCCATCTGTGAGCCACTAGAACCTCAATTCACAACGCATGTTGCCCCTGATCTTTATGGAGCTGGTAAACTCCCTGCTAGAGATACTTTCCATGAAGGGAGTCATAAGGAGTGGAATATTGATGGCCTCTCTGCAGCTCAAATCAGGAAGGTGCTTGATCAGATGATTGTTGAATATAAGTTGATGTGTGTTGAAGGAAAGAATGAAGTTGAAGCCTGCAAAACACTTATTGCATTTTTTACAGGAACTTTGGCAAGATGGTGGGAACTTGAATCATCCCCTGTTATGCTCACCAAAATGGAGAAAAAATTTCTCAAAGATGAACAGGGAGATATTCGTTTTAATGATGATGGCACTCCACAAAACAATATGATTGGTGCACTCACTGCACTAATACAAGAACATTTCTGTGGAGCATATTTTGCACTTGCAAATAAGAATGAGCATATCCTGATGAATCTGAAGTGCAGAAACATTAATCAGTATTAATATTTCCATAGAGACTGGATAGAAATAATATTTCTGGTAAAGGATCCAAAGAATATTCTATGGAAGCAAGTTTATCTTGCAGCTCTACCATCAAAGTTGGTAGACATTCTGAAATTGCAAGAAGCTTTTCCCCTGCCTCTCAAAGTTTATCTTCTGGGAGATTTTTATTCTATTATTACTAAAGTCTTGATTACTTTGTGTACCAGTTCAAAGATGACTAAGTCTATAGATAAACTGAATATACTTCCTGGTACTAAATCTTTCTGCAACATATATGGTATAAAAATTGATGATCCTCTTGTTACTCGCAGAAAGAGTAAGAGACATGCTAAGAAGGCTCAGAGACGAAGTCAAGCCTCCACCTACAGATTGAGCTCAGGAAAACGACAAGAGCTCAGAAAGCCAAAAGAAAGAAGACAGACTAAAGGAAGAAAAGGTTATTATCGGAGTACTCCCAAGACCCATTATTACCAGCCTCATGACATCCGTCCCAAAGATGTCAAAATTTCCCGAATGAATGAAGTTGTCTGTTGGTTATGTGGTCAGCCTGGTCATACTTCTAATATGTGTCCAACAGCCCTAGAGTCAAAACGAGGTCTGGGTAAGAAGTCCCAAAAGAATAAGCAGCCATATGCCAGTACTACTGTCAAAACTGAACCTAGATGTGCTCATTGTCATTCTGCCTTCCATAAGAGAGCAGGTTGTCACAACTGGTCTCAAGCTCTTCGCATTCAACAACATGATGTTGAATCTTCTTCTGAGTCTTCCTCTTCTGCCTCTTCTTCTGCCTCTTCTGATGAAGAAGTTAATATGTATTGTCAATGTTCTGACCCAAATAATTGTTCTTGTTTAGATTCTGAGTCAGACTATTCTTCTGATGACTCTTCTCCAGAAGAGCCTACGCCTAAACTTAAGGTCCTTATGGCACAAATTGATGAAGATGAAATGAAATTATTTTCTCAAATTCGTGCCCTAGAAGAAGGAGACCTTAAAGCTGCCATGCTCAAAGCCTACATGCAGCATGGTACTGGCACCTCCAGTAAATCCTCTGGTAAGAAGCCAAATTTTGCAGATGCTTCTTACGATCGAAACACCAAATCGTATCTCCAACACAATTCTAACAAAGTTCGCACGCTCACTTTGGGGGAGGTGAGTAGGGAGATACACAACACAAAGTCTGAAATATCTGCCCTAAAATCTGAGATTGCTGCCCTGAAACTCCAAGTTTCACAGTCAGAGAAGGCCCCACAAGTTCAACATCCTTCTACTTCTATTTCAGGGAGACATGTCAATTACACTCTGCATTCTGAACCAAGACCAGAAGTTAGAGTTACCGAAGGCAAATTTGACACTTCAGTTGGCTTCAAAGAAATCAGTGACATGCAGGTTCTGGCGGTACAATATCAGCAACACCACATTGAAACAAAAATTTGTGTTGCAGGCAGAGTATATAACATCATTGCACTTATTGATTCAGGTGCAGACATTAATATTCTTTCCAAGAAAATAGTCCCTTCAAGATATTGGGTTACTGCAAAAAGGAAAGTTTTGGGACTCAGAAAGAAACATTTAGAATTTGAAGTTTCTAAAGCTGTTGTATGTTTTGATTCTAAATGTGTAAAGCTCTCATTTGCAGTTGCTGACATACCAGTTGATTGTATATTGGGAAATATTTTTCTAGCAGCAGTTGAGCCCCATGGTTCTCTTAGATTTCCTGACAACTCTGCAGGATGTTTTATCACAGTCTCTGGCGAAACAATTGAAATTCCATATGTCTCTAACACCAGAGTCTCTACCATGGTTCAGGCTATGCAAGAGAAACTTCATAAAACAGAAAGTAGCCTGGAAGAACTTAAAGACCATAAGAGCATGATCCGGATAGAAGACTAGTTAATTTCTCCAAAGATTCAGAAACAGATTTCTGAATTAAAAGATGAATTCGAAAGAACATGTTGTTCAGAAGAACAGAATGCCTTTTGGCACTGGAAGCAGCATTGTATTGAATTTCCTTACAAAGAAGGTTACACAGGAAGACCTTGCAAAAGCAGAGCTATCCCAATGTCAGTAGAATATAGACAGCTCTGCCAAAAGGAGATTGATCAACTTTTACAGAGAAAGCTGATAAGAGAATCCAGCAACCCTTGGAACTACTACGGATTCTATGTGAACAAGAGAAGTGAGCAAATTAGAGGAGTTCCTAGGCTGGTGATAAACTATAAGCCTCTAAATTATGTTTTAGCAGATGACACATATCCGATTCCTCACAAAGGAGACCTCATGCATCGGATATCTGGAGCCAAGATATTCTCAAAGTTTGACTTAAAATCTGGTTTCTGGCAAGTAGCAATCGCTGAGCATGATAAGTGGAAGACAACATTCAGCATTCCAACAGGGCATTATGAATGAAACGTGATGCCATTCGGGTTCAAACATGCACCTTCTAAATTTCAAAAGGTAATGGATTCTATCTTCAGACCTTATGATGAATGGTTGCTTGCTTATATTAATGATTTGCTAATCTTTTCCAAGAATCTACAGGACCACTTTAGAAATTTGAAAATATTCATGAAATTGGTCCAGAGAAATGGTCTGGTATTAAGCAAGAAGAAAATGGAATTATGCCAGACAAAGATCAAATTTTTGGGGCACACAATTGAAAACGGGCAAATTGCTTTACAGAGCCATGCACTTGAGTTTGCAGACAAGTTTCCTAATGTCATTTTGGATAAAACTCAATCGCAAATATTTTTGGGATGTTTGAACTATGTGAACAATTTTTATCCCTCTTGTGCCACTGACAGGTCTCTACTTAATCAGAGACTCAGAAAGAACCCGAAACCTTGGACACAGGCTCACACTCAAGCTGTCAAGGAGATAAAAGCCAAGGTTCGTAATCTTCCTATTCTTTATGTTGCTGATGATACTGCATTTAATATTGTTGAAACGGATGCCAGCAACATAGGTTGGGGAGGTGTGCTAAAGCAGAAACCAAGTGAAGAAAGCCCGAAACAACAAGAACAAGTGGTGCAGTTCATCTCTGGAGTCTGGAGCAGGGCAGAAAGAAATTACGCTCCTATTGAGAAAGAAGTTAAAGCAGCATGGAACTGCATCAGTAAGTTTTCAATTCACTTGGCGAATAAGCATTTCCTGCTAAGAACTGATGCCAAAGCTCTGGAAAAGGTAATTACAAAGAATATAAAGAATCTAGAAGATGCAAAATTTGCAAGATGGCAGGCGCTATTTGCATATTTTGACTTTAAAGTAGAACATATAAAGGGTTCTGAAAATTGTCTGCGAGACTTTCTTAGCAGAGAATTTATCCAGCATCAAGAACAGGTTGATGACCCAGAAGCAGACTTGCCACATGTAATGGTCATCATCACAGAATGGGACCAGGCCGATCAAAGAGAACAACTCAGATATATCTCAGATGAAGAATCATGGCCGGTCTATGCAGGAAAATGGAGTCCTACTTGGCAACTCCGAAACACCAAAGTGCTAGATGCAAATGTTCATAATCACAATGATCTCCAACACTTTGTTCCTGAAAGAAGAGTATACCCTAAAGGGAGTAGATGGATACATGATATGATGTATTCACACAGCATGATCGCTTCCTATGAAGCTGAAAGGGCACTCTCTCAAGACTTTTGGGGCATCTCTGTCATTTGTACTAGTGGAGGAGATAGAACAAAAGTCTATTACAAAACATATCATATAAACAGAACCAGGAACCCTGGCCAATACACAGGCGGTAGATTCCAAACTTGGCCAGGTAATGATCCCAGTCTTATTTTTCCTGACACTGCTTATAATTTTGCAGGTTATAAAGATTTATGGTGGGATTTGTTAAATAAAGATGGACGTGAGGAAACTCACTACACCAAGTTAAAATTTTCTCTCACATGGATCAACTCAAGAGAGCCAGCCGCACCGTGGTTAGAAAATTGGTGGTCTGACTATGGTGTTAGCCCGTTTAGTATGGATCCGCACTATTATGAGGCCTACTTTCTTGAACAATGCATTAATTGTCTCCAAAGTCCAGTAGGAGAATGTTTCCATTATCCATGCCAAACTGTTAAAGAAATCGGAGGACTTGAACATGAAATGAGAAATCCTATTTTAAAGTCCTATATGGAGATGCACCACCAATGGCTCATCATGACCAAGATCAAGCATCAAATCATCCTGAATAAACCTATGATCGTCAGGCGTATCTATACCAAAGCATGGGATGATGAATTCTATGGCAAGATCAGATATCCTGATGCTCAAATCTTGGATCCACCTGCATCAGCAGCCAGTACAAGTGGTTCACAGGAGCGCCACTAAAATAAAAGTTTTCCCTGTGTAATAATACCCAGTCACGAGTTTACAGTGACAGAGCTTTTCTCGAGGGCTTTTCATCTGTCCGAAAAGTATCCTCTCTGTAGATAATTATTCTATTTCCTCATGGGCCTTGTACTTAAAGGTATCCACAGTGTAATAATCACACACCTTCACATGTGTATGTCAGAAGGATCAAATCTCTGCGTGAATGTCACTTCGGTGTTACCCGAAAGCAATGATCTGCCTTCCACGTGTCAATAATCGGATGAGTCTACAGGAATGTTTGTCCCTTATTCTATCCTGTATAAGGAAGAGTAAGGCTCATTCGAAGGCATTGGCATTTGGAGTGTTAGTTTTGCATTTGTGTGTTTTTTTTGAGTCCGAGTTATTACTCCCTGCTCTGCATCTGCGCAAATCTTGCGATCTGCTTGCACCACGGAGGATTGACTTACAGTCCTTAGTAAAGAACTGAGAAGCCTGCGTGTCTATGTGCTCGGCATAGGAAAGAACCTAAAGTGGCCAATTCTATAGGTAGAGTCTAGATGTTTGTTTGTTTTATGCTCTGAGACAGAGTCTGCAATTTGGCCAGGAAGACTCCGGTATCACTCGCTCATTCATTGAGTAGCAACAGTCCGGTAAATGCCATTGCAGTCAATCTCTGATAAAGAGATCTGACTCCATAAGTCTGTAATCTGATTGTAATATCATTTTGATATCAATAAAAGAGAGAATGTTCATTGTTTCGCATCATTAAGTGTTGTTACTCTGTGTTTTTTAATTGCGGTTAAGACACTGTTTATCTTCTCATACTCTTGAAAGTTCGCAAGAGGTTCGTCAAACCATTGAGGGACACCAAGGCCGTAAAAGGCGAAGGGAAGCCGCAGAATAGGTCGTGAGTTGCATGAATTTGGGAAGGTTCGTGTATGGGTTCATCGCTGGGTTCATATAAAGTGGTGACGAGAAGATAAAGGAGAAACTTAACAAGGCCAAGTCTGCCTGTGAGCAGCAAGCAAGCTTGTTGAGAAGCCTCTGCTAGAAATTGCATCCCAAATAAACCCTAAAAATCTGAATCTACTAAATAGCGTTTGAACCATCTTACTCATTAGCATTTGAACCATCTTCTCCCCAAGATCCACTGCTTTCGCAATCGTCCTGAAAAATGCAAACACCCCACAAGTTGGTAGTCTTCACCTGGCAGCAGGAAGGAGAAGGCTGATAGCTTGATGATGACAGCGACCCATGAATACCCTCCTCGCTGGTTTTTTCCACTGAACTGAGACTGGAATGAGATCGAAATTCCTTACGGATCTCCTGCAACTTCTCTCTTCCCCCTACTAAAAACCCTTCGATGTCCTCAGCATTCCCAAAACACCCAGTACGGTGATCTCCAAGCTCGGGCCATCGAAACTGTGGCAAATGCCCATATTTTTCTTTCGAGGGAGGGCTTATTAGTTGGTCGTTTCTATGACTCGAATTATATGCACTACCTTTTTGGCCAACATTACCATTCTCATCAGAATGGCAACTGGGCCTTACTTTCCCGTGTTCATGGGGAAAATACACAGGATATACCATTGATCATGGCACTTGTAATAGTCTTCTCCATTTGCAGTCATCGAGCATCCTTCCAGGGTTTTTGTATTGATAGACCAAATATCGGTTATTGATCTCAAAATTGTAAAGATATTTTATTACCATATTTTCTTCTTCAGCTTCCAACTTCCCTCTGGCCTCCATAAAGCTAAGGGCTTCAGCTTTATATGGTGCGCCCTCCTCTAATATCTTTAATATCTCTCCCTGCCTTCCTGCATTATTCTTTGGATCTTCCGTAGCTCGTTCACTATCATTTGATTGCGAAGCCAATGTCTGTGATTCATTATTTGACTCATCCATAACTTCTTCAGTGCCCTTAGATTGGAAAGCCGCTTTTGGTAGTTTTTCTTCATCAGATGGCATTGACTGTTTGCTTTCTTTCCTTAATGGTTGTGGAGGAGATCCAACACACCCATCTCTCATTGGATTCTGACAGTTTTTTGAAAACTTTCTTGGCCTTTTCGTTTTTTTGGCAGACTGATTAATCTTGGACTTCATAACTTCCACAACTAGGGTTACTGTTTGGCATCAATTTGCTGCAAGCTGTAATTTTAATTCATGAAGTCCGGCCAAGTTAATGGAATGCCTATTTTTTTTTTCCCATTTTTCTCTCCATAAAAACCAAAACCTAACAAATCAGAATCCAACCAATCCAAGAGACAATTCCTGAAAATTATCGGTAATATCAATTTCGATTTAACAAAAATTCATTGTTACTGTTTATATAAGAATTCTATAAAATAAAAAAATAATAATATTGAAACAAGTCGCGAGGTAATATCAATTTCGATTTAACAAAAATTTCCTTTATATAAGAATTTTATAATATAAAATAATAATAATATTGATTTGATGATTATTTTTTCAATAAAAATATTATTAATATAATTTTTTATTAATAATATTATATTATAAAAATATAACTATTTAATTTAAAAGGAGTTGTGTACTGATGCATTATTGGAATTCAGTAAACAAGATTTCAAAAAATTAGTTAGTTGGAGTGTTTAAATTGCATTTTTGATAGTGGAAATGGATTCAGCACTACCAAAAATCCTTAGGACACCCAAAATACTGAAGTTTAACAAGTGTAAACAAGATTATGATAAATCTTTGCCGGAATTTTTCAAAATCTTTCCAGAATTTCTGGGTTATTCTGGGTTATTCTGTGGGTTTTTTAGACTACCATTCTTTTTACTCCATCTTCATCAATATGTCCAGATACATCACCCCGATCTGCGAAGAAAATTAAACCTATGATGAATGCTATAACAACCCGCCTTTAAAATATTGAATATATTAAATTAATAAAATTATTTATTATTATAATTTTCATTATTAGTGAACGTCTTAAAATTTTCTTTTACTATAAAAGGATAAGTATCTATTAACCAATGTGATATCTACCTCTACCCAAGTGAGGTTTTTTATTGTTTACCATTTTTAATAATAATAAAAAATCAGTAAATTAGTTGTAAAGATTGATTATGTTAAATTTTAAATTTTCTTTTAGGATAAGTATTTATTAACCAATGTGATCTCTACTCATGTGAGCTTTTTAATTGTTTACCATTTTTAATAATTTTTTTCAATAAATTAGTTGCGAGGATTGATTATTAAATTTTAAATATTTGTGTTTCAAAAATTATTTAATTTATTTTTAATTAGAGTGGTGGGTAGAGTTGATTATATTAAATTTTATATCTAAGTAGATATTTATGATTTAGAAATTATTATTTTTTAAAATGTTTTTAATAATTAGTTAAATTAAATGTCATAGTTTAACTCATAAAATCCGACATAGAATTTTTGTAAATCTAGGTTATAGCTATCAAAATTCAATATTTTGGGTGTTTTAGAGGTTTTTGATGGTGCTAACCCATTTCCACCATCAATAACATGATTCGAACATTGTTGCTGCAAGATTTCTTAATTTTTTTGGCCCAATTTTGACCGTCAATTCCTCCGTCTCCGTAGATAACTATTTAGTTACAAATTTATCAAATTTATTAACTTATTTAATTATTAAATAAATAATCAAATTTTTTTAAGATTAGGTAGAAGATTATTGAAAACTATCTTTGTGGATGACAATTAGAAAACAACCTCTAAAAGTTTTGGAAATATTATAATTTCATAAGATTCTTTGTTTTCTTTTAGCATGATTCTTTTCATTAGTTTATAAAAGTTAATGAAACAATTAAATGATGATCAATTTGTGATTCATGATGACCATTTTCTTGTTGTCTAAATGCAATGTCCTACAATTAATTAATTCTTTTGTAATTTCTTCATTCGCTAGCATTTGTTTTTCATTAATAAAGAGGTTTAAAAGACATGTGTGAAAGGTTATTATTTTAGCTATATTAATAGCTCAAAGTTATTTTCAAAATTTTTGAAATTGCCTTACACTTTTTATTATTTTTTTGGGATAAATACTATTTCATCAATTTTTTTTTATCAATAAATATTCATATTGTACTTTTGTTCTTTCTCATATTAACATAACTTTGAGAAAAAATTATTGTGTGTATAAACCCCATTTACCTATACACCTTTACACATTTTGAGAGGTTTAAAAAGTTCCTCTTCTATTCCTCCCATTGTTTTATTTTCAAAAATAACCTATATTATTTTCCATATAGTTATTACTATCTTCAATTCAACTTCAGATATAACACATTATGTTTAGTAGCTCCAATTTTGAGTAACCTTCTCAGTGATTACTAAACTATAATAAAATTCTTTGATTGCAAATTTTCCATCTCGATCAAAACACTTCCACATACTAAATTTATATATTCCATTTATGAGAATTTATATATTCCATTTAGTATATTCCACATACTAAATTTATATTATTCCATTTATGAGTAAGAGTATTTATAAATCAATATGATGCTTCACTATATGAATTTTTCATTGTTTATATATATATATATAATTATTGAGGTTTATTATATTAAATTTTTGTTTTTTATTTAATTTTTTATTTTGTATAAATTATTTAATTTAATTTTTTTTATTGAAGTAGTGGTTAGAATTTATTAGGATTTGTCTATAGGAGTGATTTTTTGGGTTTTTTTAGTAGTTTTATTCTAGTTAGAATTTAGTAGAAAATTTTATGGTGAAATCTTGATTTGTGTTGTTTAAATTGGTTTTTTTTTACTACATATATGGATCCAACACTCTGAAAAAAAAAAAAAAAAATGAGGTACTTCCATTGTGCAGAGTTCACTAATCAAACTTATGATTTCAATAAATAGTTTTTATGTTCTATAGAAATTAGATCAAGAAATAAACAGGAATTTTTTTTCAAAAAATTGCACTTCATAACTAAAAATTGATTATACTAGATTTTATTTGTATATTAATATTTATGATTTAAAGATTATTTCTATTTTTCAAATAATTTTAATAATCAATCAAATTAAATTTGAATTTCACTATATTCAATTAAAATTTTATTAGATTTATTAATTTATTTTATTATTAAATAAATAATAATAAGATAGGTTCTTTAGAATATTAGATTTATTAATTTATAATAAGATAAATTATTTTTAATTAGATGAAATATTTTTTAAAACTATATTGTGAATGAAGATTACAAAGATACCTTTAAATGTTTCCAAAATATCATCATTTCATAGTATTTTTATTTGTTTTTAACATAATGCATTTCATTAGTCCATAGAAATTAATAAAACCATTAAATGATGATCGATTGGGGATATACTTAGTTGATACTTAGACACTTGATGAAAACTTCTTTTTTAATTAATGAAGAGGTTTAGAATACACGAGTTGGAGGTTACAATTTTAGGTATTACCATATTTGTGTTTGTGAATGCCAATTAAAAGGACAAATTTAAATGCTTTCAAAATATCATTTATATTAATATTAATAGTTCAAATTTATTTTTAGAATTCAAATTACCTCACACTTTTTATTAATACTTGCTATTAATTCTTTAGAGATGGACATTATTTCATCATTTAATTTACTAATTTCATATTGTGCTTTTTTTTTCCTAGTATTATCACAATTTTGAAAAAAAATATTGCTTGTATAACCCCATTTGCCTATACACCTCTAAAATTTTTGAGGTTTAAGGAGTTCCTCTTATATTCCTCCAATTTCTTTACCTCCCACTATTTATTTTCACATAAATAACCTCTATTATTTTCCATATAGTTACTTCAATTCAAATTTATATATGACACCTTATTTTCCATTGTTCAAATTTTGAGTAACTTTATTAATCTTTACTAAGTTATCCTAGAATTCTTTGATTGCAAAATTTTCATCTTAATCAAAATTATTCTATTTATTAGATATTGAATTTCTATATTCCTCGTTGTATACTAGAAGAATTTTAATTTAATAGGCATTCCCTTTACTCCTTTGTCACTCTAAATTATAAGTCCTATGATCCAAATAAACCCTTGTGCCTATTCATAATTTAACTCTTCCTTCCTTTTTTAAGAGGATTTTGGAAATGAATAATTGATATCACCTTTCACTGACCTTTTAACTATTTTCCTAGTATTCTTTAATGTGAGAATAACCTCTATGCCTTATAGACCAATTAGCCCTTTCCTCGTTAATTTATTAGACCAAAAATTATATTAGTGGATCCCTATACCCTCCTTCCCCACATTTCTGTTAGAAAAATATATATTACAGAGCAATGCAACACATAAAATATGAAAAAAACACAAGCATACAAAACACATAAAACCAAAGAGACACATATATACATGGTTCACCCAGTTTGGGCTACGTCCACCCCAAACAGCCAATCCTTCCTTTCTATTATCCAGAAAAATGAAGAGACACAACCTATAGCAGATCCAATGTAATATCCTCTATTCTCTCTCATTCTCCCTATCTATTTCTCACTCTCAGAATACACATACAATACACAACTGCAATTACAATACCCTCATACAAAACGATGGGTTTCCTTCTACAGAAAAAAAGCCTAAACTAAACATAACTTCTACCGTCAAATCATCTGCCTAATGAACGACCCAGATTGACTAGAAGTTACAATAATTTTACAAGTGAATTCCACCGCCCCCTCCCCCCCCCAAACCCCCCAGGTAGCATTTAATTGCAGGCGGAATTGTCACCCCGTTTAGAACAGGGGTCCAACACTGTGATACAAAATAAAAAAGATAATCGGGCTCCACACCCAACAATTTATTCCCTTCTCATTTCAATATCAAGTCTTCACACACAATATTCAATTCCTCTAATAGATATTTTGGTCTAGGTTACATTTGAACTATTAATTTCTTTAAAGATACATGTTACCACATTACAAAATGAAGGTTCTTTAAATTTATTTAGAAAATAAATACGTGGATGTACTTAATTTTCATAAGGTGGAGTGACTACCTTTTATAGTTCTTTAACCATGTGATTACCAATCCCATTGATCTAGCTACATTATCCAAAATTTTAAAATCCCATCCAACAAATATTTGGCCCAAGTTCTCCTATCATCCTCTATACCTATCATTGTCTTATGAAACATGGAGATATATGGTTTATATTTATCTTCTAATTGCCTTAAGGATATTTTATTATGAAAAGATAAAAAACCATGGAAATTCGAGATAAAAATCAATTCATAGATATTATAAAGGCTTTTTATGCTCTAATGGGCCAATTAATTGTATTCTACTTTCCATCCTATATCTAAATACATGGAAATTATTATGATAAACTAAAAAAAGTCTTCATACCTTCAATAGAATAATATTTTAATTGATGATGTAAAATATCTAGAGCCCCTTTAGTCACATCCTTTTCTTACTTGAAAAATCTATATGTAAACTTAAGATCATAGGTTTTCTTCATATGAAGTTGATATAACCTATCACAGGTGGACTTATAAAATTACTTATTTAAAAAACCAAATTATCTAATATAACAAAATGCTGGATTTTTAAGCTTTTGTTATTGAGATGGTCATTTTTTCTCCTCATTCCCTTTTGGACCTTGTTATTTAATTTCCTATGTAATCTCTCCTTAGTTACTTTAATCCTCAATCTATCATGACATTCTACACATTATTTCTTTGGTTCATATCCTTTAGTTTTCCTTTATTTTTAATAGTATTCATGTCAATAAAGTATTATTTTTAGCATCTCCTTGGAGTTATGCAATTATCTTTGTTATGGCATAATACCATAATATTTTCTTTCTTCAACATTAAATCCCTTGAGTATGATAGAAGGTGCATTATTAATTTCATTCACATGAAATTTCCTTTCTAAGCGTTCATATTCCTTACATATGGTGCACATGAAAATAAGTTGGACACAGTCGATGTTACATCAATGAATCCATTTCCTAATATCTATTTCTACAACGTTAGAAAATTTATTGCTTAGATTCAAATTCATAGAGAACATGGCAACCAAAATTATTTCCCTTTTAAGAGTTGACTAATTAATATAAACTAATCTACACATATGATTTTTATGGATTTCAAAGAGCTCTCGTTGTTAGATTCTAAAGGAAGTTAAAGGATTGTAACCAAAATAGAAATCAGTTCATATTCTTATTTTAGTTGATAAAAAAATTCATCCCACCTTTTGAGTGGAAGTTTAACATTTCCCTAATACTAGTGGCCTTCACTACTACATCTTTATCTGACCATTTGTACTCTAATACTAGTGACATTTAAATAAGAGGAAATTGGGTGGAGGTTCAAATTATGTGCTACTAGACAATAAGTTTGTTATTAATATCAATTCAAACAGGAGTGCTTACAATGAGTTGTCATCAATTTCAAAACTAGTGGGAGTGCAATTGGATCCACAAGATAAATCATTGGATAAGGTATGAAATCAAAAAATGTGACCCCTTCATCTTTTAGTGAGTAACCTTGATTAGTGCATCAGAAGCCATAAGATATTGATCACTCTTATTCATTTTGGGGGGTCCCAATATGCTTAAATCTTAAAATAAATAGAGTGTCTAAAATGACGCTCAGAAGAAAATTTTTAAGATAATGTGGCATTCAACGAAGGTATTTAGGCTCGCCCCATCCTTACTAATGTTTCCATCGATACCCCCTTCCCCCCAAAATAAAAATCCTTAAGCTGATATGAAACCAAAGGAAGGTGATGTGGCACTAGTGGGGCTAGGCGTAGTAGGATTTGTGTTAGTTAATGAACATAAATATTTCTATGGTAGTTGATGGTTTTATGAGCTAGGCGTTAATAGAAGGTTCTTCCATCAAGCCCCTCGAAAATTAGGTATGTAAATTCTCGTGGATTTTTCTGATATCTGATATGGTAGGCCTCAAGTTATACGTATTGGTCTTGAGGCACTTAACGATTGGTTTCCAAGATCCAAGGTCACCCGGAACATCATGTATTAGAATTTTTTCAATGCAAAATTTCATGGATTTATCCAATCACTCAACATGGCTAGCCCTGGGTCAAGCCTCTAGTAACAAAATACTAAGGAATAACACCTGAGGTCTAAGAGCCATTGAGCCCCTACAACATTCGGTGTGCAATAGTCACAAAGTTTTCTTGATCACATGATATGGTTTTCTCCTGGTTAAGCCCGTGGTAAAAAAGTGCTAAAACATAGTGAAAAGCCCCATCAAGCCACCAAAACATCATCTACACAAAGTTCATATATTTTCCTGATACCCAAAAGCTTGATGCCCATGACATGCACTCTAGAAAGGTGACAATTTAGTGGAGTGGAATGCTAGGTAGAGTAGGTGAGATGGTAATGGAGGACACATGTAACCCTCTTTTGGTGTGTTTGGATGGAAATTTATCTAAAGGTGAGTGACACATGGTGCGTGGAAAGTTTTCCACTTGGCAAATGATTCATGAACATATGCCACACATCAGAATATGATTTCTTGTTGGAAGAATGAGGTAGTAGTATGAGCGGAATCAGGAACCCTGGAATCCAAAGGTAGTGATTTTTCTATTTTATCACTTGAGATCTTGAGGTTTTTCTTTTTGATAAACCCAAGAGATAGAATAATTGTTGAAAAAGAATGAAAATTTTCAGGATCAATGTCGTGGATCATCAAAATCATAAGGTTGTGTTTTATAAAATATCTCTTGATTACTCAATAATGTATGTCTCACAGTCACATGGCATAGCCATAATGGGTTGACAGGTAGCACATGAGGGCTTATCACCCTTGGGCCCTAAGAATTGTAAGTTACTGTTTTATAGGGAAGTGTTGAGAAGCTATTAACAACCCAGGGTGCCAATATAGTAAGTATTGAGTCATGAAATATGGTTCTAGGTGCTTATTGACTTAACAAGTAGTTTCTGAATGACACATCTATGGATTTTTTCTCCCAATTTTGTGATAGTGCGATATTCATCGACTAACGAGTTAAGGGGACATACCATTTTCTGTCTTCCAATAAGAAATTTTTCCATTAACAAGACCAAAGAGACTTGCTTTTGTAAGGGTGTCCAATTTTTTAGTATTTTGTGTGCACCTAGTAAAGATTAATTTTGGTGGTTAAATGGTTCGAAAACCCTATGGTTTCAAGGTTAGAAATAAGGCACCTTAACGAAATAGGAAAACCATCGGCATAGAACTTGGCTAAAATTTTGTAAGAGGTTGGACTAAATAAACCCTCATGGTGTATGGTTATACTTGTTGGTTTAAATAATATTTATAAAAAATTGAATGGATCGGTGACCCTCCATGTCCAATCACATATGTAGATTCATGGCATGTTGGTTGTGGTTTTTAGTTGGTGCTTGTTATATGTTTTCAGTTTGTTGTACTCATACAAGGAGGTTTCAAGGTCAAGCCCACAAACTTCCCCCCTTTGGATACTTGTTACAATGAATATTTTAATTATAAATTTTATATAGTTTGTTACAAGGACCATTCTTCGGTCCAATAGGCAGGCCAGTCATTAGCCTCCACTGAGGTTGGAGGTTCATAACCCATGGGTTTTGAAAAAATTTGACCGTCGACCTTCTAAATCATTCTACGTTGCACACTGTCAGTGCCCAATTCGATTCCTAATCACTTTCCACGTGTCACCATCTTAGCTATGTTCCATGTTATCATTTACTTTCCACATTTCACTGATGCAGGATGCCACTTGACCTACCACGTTTCCTTCATATGGCCTTCCATGTGTCACCATAATGGGCTACCATGTGTCATCTCTATCCCTCATTTTTTCTTGTTTTCACAAAGCTTCAAAACACGATAAATTTTTCATATGAATTCCATTTGAGATCGTTCAAGTTGCATTGGAATCGTCTTATCGATCTCTTCAACATGATGACATTTTCATTGAAATTTGGGATTATTGAATTTTTATGCATCTTGGATCCTCCGAGATCATTGGTGGATGTTAATTTTTCCATATCCTAACATGATTCAAGTGGAAATAAGTGGAACCCACCTATTCAAGTAGCTCACAACATAAATTGTCTATTTATGGAAGTTTTGGGACCTAAACTTCTAGAACCCTTTTGAGGTCCTAAATGAAATTTTTTAGGGAAACAAACCAACAATAATATAAAATTTCCATTTGTACTTGAAAAATATTCTTCTTATATAGATCTTTCCAACTATTTTTCATGTGTTCCAAACAAATATCATATGCCAATGATACAACCTTGATATGTTGATGTTCCAACTTACCCATCAGGGCCCAAAAGCCTTTTGTACTTCATCCCCTAGGGTTATTCTTTTGGATGTTTAGAATTTCACTTGAAATATAAGAGAGAAGGGGTTTAATAGTGCAAGTCCCTTACATATTCTTCGAGGTTTTCTTTCTTTGGAGATGATGTTTATTTAGACGTGTTAGGATGATATTTGTCTCGTTTCTTGCTCCTAGGGTTGTCAAGGAAATCACTCCTATAGTGTCCCATCTTGTGAAAATTATAACACTCAATTTTTGGACATATAAACCTTCTTCTTTGATGCCTTCTTCTTGAATATTCCTTTATGACTAGAAACATAATAATTTTAAACTTCTTCATTGTTGGTAACCATGGATACTCGTAATTATTCTTGACTGCATGTTATCCATATCTCCTCAAACATGGGTGTTTCTTTCCAGATGTTATGAGTTGAAGCAAACGAACCCCAAGAAGGTGGTAGTCCCATAATCATTGTAATCACCAGTTCTTTATCTAGTACTATTTCATCAATGGAAAGAAGCTCATCCCTTATCCTTTATATCCTCAAAAAAAAATAGGAAACAATATCCTCCTTTGGCATATTAGTAGTTCTTAGTTCATTCTTCAAACTTGCCACTTTTCCAATGTTCTTGACGGTGAATATTTTTGACAAAGCCTTATACATTTCCTGAGGATGATCATATTTTCTATGAAGGAGACAATATTGTCCTTTATGTATTAAAACATAAAATCCATAGATACTAATTCTAGTTCTCTATATTTCACCCTATCAAAATCACTTGATTCTTTTGTAGCCATTTTAATATTTCCTTTGAATAAATCTAAGACATTGTTATTTTAAAGGATAATTCCAATCATTTTATTCCAAGAACTATAATTTGTAGATCCTTAAATCTTGTTCTCTCCCTTGATAGTGTTATACATATTTCTTGAAGATAGTGAAGACTTCTTTCTTCTATTGAACTTCTTATAACTCCCTTGATCAAGTCCTTGAGACTACCTTTTTCATTCTTCTTTTACCAAATCTCTCAAACCATGTTAGAGAATCAGAAAGGCAGAAATATCCTCTTGTTCTTGATTATTTATTTTTGATATTAATTAGTTATTATTATGTTCTTATTATATTTCTTATTATTATTTCGTCAATAAAATATCAAAGAAAATATGCATAGATCAAGGACACCAGATGTAGGCCAATAGCCAGGGGAAAAACCCACCCTTGGGGAGAACCTAGTCAACAATTCTTCCTTTAATAGTGATTCTTGAGACTCTAGACCTTGACCTAGACTTCCTCCACACCAAGTCAGCCTTGCTTGTGGTCCTTCTTGAATATAGCACCAGTAGAACCAGTAGCACCAGTAGCAACACTTAGATGTAGTTTATTTGACCTTGAACTCTGACCTTACTTCTTGAGACTTCGATCTTGAGGTAGAGACATTGATATAGATTCAAATACTTTTATTTAGGCCCAATACAAATTCTCCAAGCAGAAACATTCAGCAAAATAAACTTCGAAATCCTCTTCTCTTGGCAGAAATACATTGGTAGCACCTGATGCAACAATTGTTGCAATAAAAATTCAACAACTTTGATATCCAAAACTATAACTGAAAAAGCAAAGAGAGTGGTGCCAAAATTTCGATTTTCTTCAACTCTATAATTTTACCAAAAACCAAATCCATAAATTACTTCTCCTTAACTTTGCAAATTTCTCTTGTTGCAGCTTCGAGATTGAATTTATTTATTGCAGTGAGATGGTTCCAAGTGATTTCAATTCCATTGTATATATAGGCTTTATATGAGCTCGAATTCTTAGGCATGAGGGTGACTTAATCACCTTAATGTCGACTTGGTGTGGAGGCTTCATAAATCATATTTTACTCAATACTGTACCTATTTGCATGATTGAAAATCCCAATATGGATTAATTTAAAGCTGCAATAATCCTATAGACTCAAAATAAAAAATATAAGTCCACAATAAGGACTTTGACCTAAAATAAATATTACCCAAGCATGAAACCCATGTTTTAATAAGTCATTTAATAATAATATAAAATTATTTTCTTTATTATTTTGACAAGTATAATAAGTATTGACTCAAGTACAATTTATGAAGACTGAACCTAGTTACATTCTTCAACATCCTAGAGGTTTGTTCCTACAAAGTAGTGGGGATTGGTGTATCTATTAGGTAGGTTTGCGCCAATAAATTTAAGGGGACTATTATCTCTTGTAGTTGTGTTCCGACAAATAAGTGGGGATTGGTGTTTCAAGCAAGTCGGTTGCTACAAAGAAAAGGGGATTGATGTCTCCTATATTAGGTTGGCGCCTACAAATAATAATTAATTAAAATATGTTTTTTTGTTTTCTCCCTGGTAGATTTCAACATATATCTTGTATTATATGGTATGATAATGTGATTGATGTTTTATTGGTTAAAATAAATAAATAAAATATTATAATGATTCACCCCCCTAGTATAATTGTGAATGTAACGATGCGAGAATGTTGGGAAAATGAATTGTCTTAATAAAACAAGTCAATTTTCTCAAACATAAATTATCAACCAAGGTAAGTCTTATTATTTCAAGGTTATTGTGCAAATTATATGCATTAAACAATTCCTAACTTTCATTGGCTAATTCTAAATGCTATGCTTTCTCCTACAAGAATTGACACATAATCAAATCAAAGTTGTCACTCTTCACACTTGTAGGATGGAAAATCAGTCTTGTTGTCAAACCCTCACTTTCATAAAAATAACACATTGCATATAATGTTGGAGATGAAATCACACTTGCATGGAAAAGAAAGAGCACTCCTCAAATCAATTATGGAAATCCATTAAATCACGACCACAAAACCATCAATTAAATCAAAATAAATATGTATAACAAATTGTATTAGATGTAACGACTACTGACTAATATTATGCATTGAAAGTGAATTATAAATATATAGAAACAATTGAATGGTAGTAACACATAGTTAGTAGGGGTCGATCTGGGATTAAATATGCTGACAAATGAGCAATCTATAGTATTGTTCTGCAAGTTAAATTAAGCTACAATAATAGAAATATATCAGCAAGACTTTATCATAGTGATAGTTGAAATTATAATAAGAATTAAATTGCCATAACTTGTAAACAAATTAAAATGAAATGTCTATCTACCTCTATTGACACAGGAACCCTTGATAAAGAGGAGGCCCCTGTCACAAATCCTCATCTGGTACTAAATGTTTTTCATATAAACTCTCTCAATTAAAAAGAGAACTATATAATGTGTTCGTATATGAGTATGTAAACATATTGAGATTCCCTATGTTAACCTTTGTCTTAACATAAGGGTTCATTTTTTATTGAACTACACTTATGCTTTTATTTATCCCCCAAACCAACCATATATATGATGCATAAATAAAGCACGGATCCTATAAGAGTCTAAATACAATCTTAATCATAATTATTACCCCAACCACAATTCTTCACAAAGTTGTGTGTTTAAAAAAAGTGTATGGTTGTATGGAATTCATAAGTGTTTATTTGGTTTAAATGAATGTACATGGTATACCTCCACCTGACTTGGTGCAATAACTGACGTCACACCCATGTGGCCATTGCCTACCATGTCCACTGATCAAACAACAACACACAAATTTCATGTGATGGAACATGGACGTCTTACGACCAGGATTAACGGTGGTGATTTTTGGAAAGTATCAAACAACAATGATTCATCTTGTAAAAACTAATTCTTGTTTAAGCATTCCTCTCTAGGTTATTCTTCATTTTTTCTTTGTGTATATATGTTTGTCGTCATTCTAGTCTTTCCCCCTCAACTTTGATAGTTTTCCCTTTTTTTCTTGTATAATTTTCACTATTGAGGCTTCAAATTACCTATTAAATAGTAGATGAATGGTTCGTTATGTTTAGAAATCCAGGTATGAAAACAACCTTTTGTGATTCTTCATCATGGTTTTTCTTGCTCTGTTATTATTTGTTGTAATTTATATTATATTGAACACAAATATTTGTATTTATTTTAGGTTTGACTCTTGGTATTCCTCCAGTTATTAATTTGGGTCTGTGATTACCTGGGCTCAATTCGGAGGTAACTGGATCGATGATTTTCCCCAATTGTGGTTCGTGAGGTTTTTTCTTTTTCGGTGCTCTCAAGCTAAATTCTAGGCGCTGCCTCTACCTTAGATAAAGGGTAATTACTTTTTCTGCCTTTTTTGTGTATACCTAGTTCCTATAGTCTCAACACTTTGTTTAAGTATTTTTTTTCCACTGTCTTTTAATGTTGATTCACAATTACTTCTCCAATGTGCAAGGAGTTTATTTATGTTGAGTAAAAGTATCATTGAAGACCATGGCTTTCCCAGGTGTTGGCTCAATTTGATTTTAATACAAAAACAAGGTTTTCAAGTAGCAAAGGCGACCTTGCCATTAGTTCCTGGTTTTATTTTTTTATTTCTAGGTGGGGTTACTAACCCCCTTTGCTTCCCTTTTTAGCTTATGAATAATTTTATTTTAGATACTTAATGCTCTTTAATACTCCTTAGGCATTTTTCTTTTCTTAATTCTTTCTACGATTTGTAGATTATTTTCCAGCTACGCCAAGAAGATGGAGAAACTACTATTTTTTACCAAGGTAATTCTATTTTAAAGTTAACTCTCTAATTCATACATTATGATATTGTTCAAGTTTAGTCATCGACCTCATGGATTTGTTTCGATTTTATGTTTCTTTTCAGGTATGCACAAGACTCTTTGTACCTAGGATTCCTCCTTTGAAGGGTTAATTACACCATTGGCTAACACTCTGTCAGGTTGTCTAGGTCGGTGCCATTTTTCCAAATCACAATGTGAGATTAGACACATGATTTTCGTGTAGATTCATATTGTTTGAAATATAAGATAATCTCAGGACGGTTGATTCGATACTTTATCTTGGTTAACTGTACTTAGGAGGTTGCCTAGAGTGTTCTGTTTACTTCCTTGATCGCTTGGATTCATGTGAATAGTGCATTTTAAAGGATGATTTACTCTTCCGGTGGTATATTTCTTATGTAGGGCATTAAAAATTTGAGAAAGATCTTTCTGGCATCTCAACTAGTTTAATGTAATTATAAATGTTGTCTCATATAATTTTTACGAACTCTTATTTGTATGACAAGAATGGTCGACAAGGCCTTATTTTAAAATTTAAGTGGTTTGTTTTCTCCCAATATGGATTCTTCTTATACCGTTTGTGGTGTGATTATTTTTTAATCCACATGGTGATTTGTGGGTGCATTTAATTTCTTTGAAACTTTATTTTATTATACATATATTTTTTCCAACCTTGAGTTGTATTATGCTTTATTGTGAATATCATGCTTTTAACTTAAACGTAGCTAGTTAGCATAGTGTTACTAGTTTAAATCAAATTAATGGTGGGGTCATCAATGTAGATAATTATGTTAGTTATTTAAGCTAAAGCCAATACTGGCTATCGAATTTAGGACTACCATGTGTGATTGTTTGCAAAGCTAAGAAATAAGTATACAGACAGATATTAGACCTTTTATAGGCACCATTCGAACACCAAATATATTACCTAAATATATTTCCATTCTAAGAGGAAAAAATTATTAGCCTTACCACTCACTGTGTATTATCCTTTTAAGGTTCTTGTTTCTTTTTTTAGTTGAAACAATTCCAAGGTCTAGATATGGCTAAGGATGATGTCCCAGGCTTTATCTTTCCTATAGAAATTATAGGGCTATCATCCCTACTACTGTTACTACATGTGAAAAAAATCATATATTCTTTCCAATTCATCATTTTAGGTAATTAACTAATCTCCTTCACTGTATATTAAACTACATATAAGCCAAGAATCCATTAATCATTGACCCTGTTATCTACATGCTTCCTTCCTAAAACTAACACCCCTATTTGGTCTCAAATATATGGCCTTTGATTAGATAAGTTATTATATTAAACTCTTAGTTCCACTATGCCACTTTAATCCCATCGATTCTTCTTATTTATAGTATCTGTTATTTCATATATATATATATATATATATATATATATATATCATTTTCCACAGAGATTATATTTTTAATTCTCATGAATTAATAAGAATGATAATATTAACAAAAATTCATTTCAATCACTTTTGAATAATACCTTCATATTAAAAACATAAAATATAGTGAATTAATTATACTATTAATTAACAGTTCTACCAATGAAAATTAATATGAAAACACTTTCCATGAGATTTCACTACACCAAGTTTACTAAGATAAATACTAAATTTTCTTTGACCATAAAATCATTTCAATACATAATTTACACAGTAGTAAAATTTGATGCAAAACATATTTCCTATACCAACTTCAATCCATAATTTCAACGCACAGTAAGCATGCACTAATTAACCAACATAATTAAGTGCACATAATTTATAGCTAGAATAATGGAAGAATCATCAGAATAGCACATTTTCCACCCAACAACGAACTGACCACCAATTCCCCCTAGCTCAAACTAATTTCCATTAAGATCCTTCAGAAGTCTAAAAGCCCTTTCATCTTATCCATAGGTATTTTTATACCTTTTCTTCCATAATTTATTTTTACCATTAGCCTCATCCCACTTTTATGGAAGCCTTTTTTTTGTTAAAGCCTTCTTTGCTCTCCAACAGGGATTTATCCTTCCATATACTAGAATCTTTATCCAGCTAGAATATTTGATGGATTGTTTTCTCCCATCCATTAAATTATTATATTTTAAAAACATTTTTTTCCATGAAATATTTATCTCAATCTTATATATGATTGATATTTCCAATTATATCTTTAATCAAGTGTCTCATTCCAAATAATTTTTCCATTCCTATTATTTATAAATGAAATTATTTGTTTCATAAACATTTTTATTTTTTCCATTTACAAAAGTTATGAACATATTTTAAATATGAAAATACAGAAGACTAAGTATTTCAAAAGGAGAGGGATGTCACATCTTCCCACCCTTTTTATCTACACCATCCTTGGTGTTTAATTTTTCAAATTCTTCTCTTTGAAACAATGTCGGATAGCTTTTTTTCATCTTTTCTTCCCACTCCCACGTAGCCTCTTTAGGAGTAAAATGATTCCATTTCACTTTAACCTAAAATATGGCTCGATTATGGAGTAAAATCTATTTCCGGTCTAGAATACATAGAGGTTCTTCTAGAAAGTCTCCTTCGGGTTTGAGCTGTAGCATTTTCCAATAAATAATGTGAGAAATATCATGTGCATATTTCTTAAGTAAAGACACATGAAAAACATTATGAATTTTAATGTGACTGGGTAATGCTAATTGATAAGCTATGGGTCCAACCCAGTCCAAAATCTTAAATGGTCCACAAAATCGTGGTGCTAATTTTGGATAGGTTCCCATCCTTAATGTAATTCTCTTTGGTTTTACCCTAAAATAATCATGATCCAAAAATTTGAATTCTCTATATGTTATTTTTCTGTCTGCGTAACTCTTTTTTTGATCTTGTGTAGTTTTGATATTTTGTTGAATTCTTCGCATCGTCTACTCCATTTCCTACAATGAATCTGGCCCAAAAATCATTATATCCTCTGATTGACTCCAACTAAGTGGGATATCACATATTTTTCCATACAAGGATTCAAAGGGGCTCATTTTTATATATATTTGATCATTTTTGTTGTAGGCAAAATTAGCTAAATGCAGTTAAATCGTCCCATTTTGTAGGTCGGTCCACAACATACATTATGAGCATGTCTTCCAAAATCTGGTTGGTTCTCTCAGTTTGTCCATATGTTTGAGGATGTTATGATGTACTAAAATTTAATTTAGTTCCCATGTAACCAAACAATTCCTTCCAAAAATTTGAGGTGAATTTGGCATCTTTGTCGGGCACTATAATCTTAAGTACTTCGTGTAGTAGAAAAATATCCTTCATGAAGATTTTAGCAATCTATGTCATACCATAGTGGATTTCACTGGTATGAAATGAGCTTCCTTACTTAGTGTATCTACCACTACCATAATGGATTCGTCTTGTCTTTTGGTTCTCAATAATCTAGTAATAAAATATAAAGATATTATTTCCCACTTCCATTCTAGAATAGGTAGTGGACTCAACAACCCAAAGAGGTATTGATGTTCAAACTTTACCTATTTACATTATCCCTACAATATTTATTGAATTTCCCTCCCTACCAATAAGTATGGTATGCTGTCTAGTGATCGACCCATTCCCCTTTTCCCTGATCGAAACCCAAACCCTAGTAGCGGGAAGAGTTTTCAGATAATAGGAGGAACTCAGAGTCCTTTTTAATGCTAAGTATGAAATCAAAGAGACATTTTGCATTAGGCTTCATGGTCAGGATAAAATAAGGAGCAAAAGGCTTCCTACAATAAATCCCTAGTGTTAGCACAATTTCTTGCTAAGTCATGAATCCATTCCATAGTTTTATTTTTAGTTTTATTACATTTATATTATTTATCGCTTTTCTTCTTTAAAACCATTAATGGTACCTACTTCATTGCAAATCTCAAATTCTTGGTGCATTCACTTAATCCTACCTCCTTAAATCCACGAACTCGATAACAGTGGCACCCGCCTACCGCCACATCATACCACACTATTGTATTTCTTTGTGGACCCACCTTACCTTATGTCGCAATCTCCATTTCACAATTCCTTTGTTACAATCCATTGCCACTTCCAAAAACCCTTGATTGCGATAACACTAGAATCCATTTCCCTGCCACCTCACTTCACTTATCGCATATTGCAAATCCTATTGCTAACCATCCATGTTTCCCCCTTCGATTGCGAAACGTGATAATCCTCTAATTGCGATATGTGATAAGCTCAGATCCCTGATTTGTGATAACCCCTCTATCCAACGATTGCGATACCCTGATGCGATATATCACATTGCAATTTTGCCACTTTATTACTACTTTAGGTTGCCCACTCCTGAAACCCCTGATGTGATTGGTAGGACCCACCTTACCGCCACATCACTTACTGCACAATCTCAAATCGCAAATAATTTTGTTGTTACCTTATGTCCCTTGCTCCTAAACTATTGATGCGAGATGGTTTAATGAAGTGACTAATTAGATGGTTTATTAAAATTTTCAAGTACATAAAACACCTGGAGAAAATAAAAGAGTATCAGTGAAGCTTTTTATGGGCATAACACTCACAAAGATGATGATTGACTACCATATCATCAACCCTTGACACATCATCAACTAAGCCAGCACATTTCCAAGATTTAAAGAGTAGACCCTTAATGTTAGTTAGTTGTTATTTGGTTCAGTCATGGTCATTGTCACCTCAAGAACATGATATTTTATATATGTATTAGAAATAAGGGGGCTACATGGTTATTAAAGACCCAAGACACAAGAATAAAATTCAACAGAAAAAGCGGCAATGTGACAGTACACTCAGATTTCTAGCCTAGAATTCTTCTCTTCTTCTTTCCCCATCTATCCTTTCTGTTAGATTTCGAGGAGATAAGGATGTAATGTCTTTTGACACATGTTATTTTAGAATTAATTTTTTCCTTATTTTTAGAAGAGATGGAGTTGGTTCCTCTCTTGCTATATATACCTCTTATAACTACTATTTTCAGGGTTGGATGTTAGTCTACCTGAAGACTGAAAATAATAGAAAAAACATCTTTGATTCATGCTGGAGGATTTTGTGATTCAAGGAACATCCAATGTGTGGTGTGTATATTTTCTTTGTTAATTTCTTCTAAAATATAAATTGCAGCAACTAGTGAAGTGTGATTGAGAAGTTGTTAAAGTATCTAATAGTAAATTATCTACTTTTAGTTTTTTGCAAGTTATATGTTTATAATAGAACATGTCAGTGAAGGTTTCATAAAGGATTTATGGAATACTTTATACATGCAATATATTTTCTAGTGTTGTTTGCTTTGCATAAACATAGTTTGTTTTAAAGGCCATAATCATAGATGTGTGACTAATTTAGGATAGGAATATTTCCTGAAATAGGTACCAACTATTCATCTTTCTTTTATTTGTGTACTTTGATCCTTGTACTACATTTTACCCACACAATTTATACTTTCCATAGCTTACCAAATGCATGAATGTCTTAAGAAGATAAATTAATTTCAAAATCTTTGAGAAAGGCATCCTACCACTCAAATAACCCCTTTAAAATTTGAAATGAACTATGATGTGTAAGGCTTACTCCTTAAGCATTCAAGAAGTGAATTCTTATGCTAACACCTAGCACTAGGATGATATGTACGCATTGTTTATTTCTTTAAACACAATCAACATAAAGATTGACATAAAAACCATAGACAACCACCATACCTTAATCGATGGGCCCTCAAATTGGCTGCACATACCCACATAAGAGGGAGGTATATATATAGAATTAAGGATAGAAAATTTTTATTCTTTCAATGGGGAATGTGGTGAGGGATGGCAAGGAACCAATAATGTTAGATTATAGGGTTCTTTCGATGGGAAATCGGGTGAGGGATAATAGGCACCAATACAATTATATTATAGGGAATTCAAAGATCGACAAGCCATAGTGTTGTAAAGCGGGAACATACAGAGTGACAAGCTAAGGAGTTATAAAGAGGAATCTAGAATGTTTAAATTTTTATATACTATGTCAAGTTAAGGAAATTACTCCCAAAATTAGATGGGTATTGTATCAATGATAATAAATTTATATAAAATACAAGAGTAGCTATTGGGTTTCATCTTCCAAGGTTAATCCAAATTCTAACACTAGATACCTATGTTCTTCACTGGTAAGATAGAAAGAATTGATATTATACTAGGTGTGGTATTTCTTCTTTCTTTTATCTAGAATAAACCATTATAAGTTTACAATCCGAAGAAGGTAATATATGTATCCATATTTTCCCTCTTCCATTTATTTCCAAGAGGATTTTATAAATCAATAATATATTCATCCTTTTTTTTTAACCCTCCAACTCCCTTTCAACTATTTTTTTAAGTGAGAACTACCCGTAGTCTCTATATCAATAATCCATTCATTCCTTATTGATTAAGAAATTATACTAATGTATTACCTCTATCCTTATCCTCCTTATAATTATTTTATCCTCATTCAATATTAAGGTCTCCCCACATATTAATTAATTCCTCTTAAACATATTTTAGGTCTTCCCACATATTAATTAATTCCTCTAAAACATATATCCTTGAAGGTTACCTTTCCAGTACACTAATCTTCAAACATGGAACCATAAAAATTTAAAACAATATTATGAGTTGTTTGGACTATTAATTTGTGGAGATATCAGTTTTAATAGTGCTCTACCATACCATTACCAATTTCACTAAACTCTCTACATAATATAAATTTGTAAATTCCTTCCAACAAACATTTCACTCATGTTCTTCTAGAATCCTCTACACCTATTAGTGCTTCCTTAAATGTGTTGATATATGGTTTACATTCATCTAATACTTACCTTATGGATATTTTACTGTAGGAATATACAAAAACATGATTATTCAAGGAGAGGAAAATCATTTCATACCTTTTACAAAAGTTATGTCTACTCTAAGGGCCCTCAAAATTGACTTATGCTTGCATATATGTCATTATGTGCCAAATTTTGTGGTAAAATCAAGATAGAACTTTTACACTTAGTATAAATGGAGTTGAATTAAGGATTCCACATATTTAGACCCCCTTAAATCATGGCTTGATCTCACTAATTAATTCCAATTACAAACCTAAGATTAAATGTTTCCTTTACATCTAAAACATATCCCTAGTCCAAGTTTTAATTGGAAAATGTTTTATACTTATTTAGAAACCAAACTACCTTGTGTCCCGGAGTATTGGCATTTTAGGATTTTAATATTGGAGTGATATTTTTCTCTCCAATTGCCCTTTTGGAACTCAAATAATTAGTTTCCTATAATTCTGAAACTATATTATGACCCTTAATATTTTAACTTGAATCACTTATGTTAGTCTATAAAATTTTGTTTTTTTAGAATGCCCTTTCATTTTACCTTTTTTTCTCTTTCTTTGTCACAATACCCTTAAGCTATATATTTCTTTCTCTTATGGCTAAAGGACCCCTTTAATTTGTTTTCTCATGATTAATGATCTCACATACAATGGAAGATCCATTTTTTGATATATTTTATTTCATAAGTGTTAATATTCTTAAATATGGTATACATTAAATGGATATCAACATAGTTTATTAGTTTTCAATAAATCCATCACCAAAATTTTTTATCCAAAATATTAGAGGGCCAATATATATATATATATATATATATATATATATATATATATATATATATATATATATATATATATATATATATATATATCTTCAATTCCACATGGACCTTGGGACTATGGTTGTTTTCTTGTTTAGGTAACATGTTCATCTATATCAAGTATTTTACCAATATAATTTCTTATAGCCCTAAAATAATTCTTTCCACACTTCGTACTTCATAATGTACGTAAGAGTGTCCAACACAAATTGAATCACATCAAATATTTCTTTCAAAGGATCAAAACACACATACTTTCCTTTTAAGCTCATGTTATCATTGACCTAGCATCGATAGTATTTCTCTATTGAATCCCTCTCCTTACCATTTCTATTGAATCCATATCCTTACGAACATGCAAGGTACGATGTCCAGTGATGGACCCATTCTACTTTTCCCTGATCGAATCCCAAACCCTCGTAACAGGAAGAGTTTCCATATAAATTGGAGGCACTGGGAGTCCTTTTCGATGGCAAGTATCAGAGTGGAGCAACATGTGGCATTGGTCTTTGTGGTCGCGTTCAAATAAGGAGCACAACGCTTCCTGCGATAGACCCCTTGAACCAGGACGGTATGCACGCATTTTTTATGTCTTCATAAACTACCAACATAAATATTGACATCAAAACCATACACAACCACCATACCTCAATTTATGGGCCCTCAAATGGGCTACACAAACCCACAAAAGAAGGGGGTATATATACATAATGAAGGATACAGCAATTTGATTCTTTCACTGGGGAATGCGGTGAGGGATGGGATGGCATGGAACCAATAATGTTAGGTTATAGGGTTATTTCGATGGGAAATGGGGTGAGGGATGACAAGGACCAATACAGTTAGATTATAGGGAATTGGAAAAGCAGAGTGACAAGCTGAGTTATAAAGAGTGAGAATGGTTAAATTTTTCTATACTAGGTCAAGTTAACCAAGTAACTCTCAAAATGAGATGGGTATTGCATCAATGAGAATAAATTTATATAACATGCTAAAGTAACTATCATCTTGTAAGATTAATCCTTATTCTAATTTTTCATATTTTTTTTATTTATATTTCCTAATTATTCAGTCAGTCCCAATTCTAACATTAGATCCCTATGTTCTTCATTGGTAAACTAGAAAGAATTAATATTATACTAGATACTATGTTTTTTATTTATTTTGTCTAGACTAAACCATTATAAGTTTCCAATCCAAAGAATCTGATATATGTATCCATAGTTTTCCTCTTCCTTCTATTTCCAAGAGGATTTTATAAATCAATAATCTATTCATCTTTCTTTTTGTAACCCTTCAAATCATTTTCTTCTATTTCTCTAAGTAAGAACCATCCCTAGTCTCTATATCAATAATCCATTCTCTCCTTATTGATTAAAAAAATATACCAATGTATCACCTCTATCCTCATCCTCCCTACATTTCTTTTATCCTCATTCAAAATTAAAGTCTCGCCACATATTAATTATTTCCTCTAAAACATATTTTATGTATCCCCACATATATCCTTGTAGGTTACCTTTCCACTACACTTATCTTCAAACATGGAACTATAAAAATTTAAAACAATAGTATAAGTTGTTTGGACTATTAATTTGTGGAGATATAATTTTTAATAGGGAAATCTCACTTCCATAATGTTCTACCATACCATTACCAATTTCACTAATTTCTCTACATAATCTAAATTTGTAGATTCCCTCAAACAAACATTTTGCTTATATGTGGCGATAATGGCTTATATTCATCTAATACTTATCTTATGGATATTTTATTATAGTAATATACAAAACATGATTATTCAAGGAGAAGAAAAAATGTTCATACCTTTTACAAAATTTGCGGTTGCTATCCTCACAATTGACTTATGCCTTCATTCCTATATCTCATTATGTGCCAAATCTTATGGTAAAATCATCATATAAGGTATACCCTTAGTAGAAAGGGAGTTGAATTAAAGATTCCACATCTTTAGACCCCCTTAAATCATGGCTTGATCTCACTAATTAATTCAAATTACAAACCTAATATTAAATGTTTCATTTACATCTAGAACATATCCTCAGTCCAAGTTTTGATTGGAAAATGTTTCTATACTTATTTAGAAACAAAACTACCTTGTGTCCTAGAGCATTGCCATTTTATGATTTTAATATTGGAGTGATTTTTTTCTATCCCATTACCCTTTTGGGCCTCAGATAATTACTTTCCTAACATTCTGAAACTAGATTATGATCCTCAATATTATAACTTGAATCATTTATGTTAGTTTACAAAATTTTGTTTCTTTAGCATGCCCTTTCCTTTTACCTTTTTTCTCTCTCAAGAATATTGACAATAAATGATTCTTTTTCAAAATACTACTAACTTATCTATTTCATTCTCTTATGCCTAAATGCACTCTTTATTTTGTTTGGTCAAGATTAATGATCTCAGATACAATGGAAGATCCATTTTTTGAGATAATTTATTTCATAAGTGTTAATATTCTTACATATATGGTATACATGAAATGGATTTCAACATAGTTTATCAATTTCCAATAAATACATCACTAAATTTCTTTATCCATAATATTATAGGTCCATCACATATATTCAACTCCACATCGACCTTAGGAACATGGTTGTTTTCTGGTTTAAGGAACTTTTTCATATATATCAAGTATTTTACCAACATAATTGCTTATAGCCTTCAAATAATTCTATTTCCACACTTAACACTTCATAATGTGGGTAAGGGTGTCCAACCTAAATGGGAACCACATCAAATACTTTTTTCTTTAGATCAAAACATACATACTCCCTTTTCAAGGGAATGATAACATTGATCTAATACCAATGATCTTTCTCTATTGAATATCTCTCTCTACCATTTATAAAAATTAAAGTGATACACTCCTTAGTGCTACAACTAAAACATTATTTAGTGATGTTTTTGCAAAAGTGGTTGTAACTATTCTTAAATTACCAAGGATTCTAGTGGAAGCAAGTGAGATAAGGATTAGAAAATATTATCTCCACAATTTTTCTCAAAGCATTAATGCACACTTGTGATATTTTAGGAAAAATGCAATGATACTCTAATGTGTGTGTGTGTGTGTGTGTGTGTGTGTGTGTCTGTGTTTCATAAATTAATTCAAAAAGTTAGAAACCATGCTCTAAAACACAAGCAAAGTACAAACAATTTCAATATGTGGCATTTTATGTTCTAATTTTGTAAAATGTAATACTTCTAAAAATATAGTTGCATGAGATCTCATTTAACATTATCTTGCACTAGATAGACACATAGTGAACCTCATTAAGGTTTTAAAAAAAAAAAAAAATTGACTTAAACCATTCTTATTTATAATTATGCATTGAAGAGATTTTTCAACGCACAGCAATGCTAGTGAATTATACAAAACAATTCAAAGTGAGCTATCCTTTGTTCAAATTCTATAAAACATATTATTATTAAATAATTCCAATTTTTATGTAGCAAATAAATGAAGAAACCAATGGTCATTAAACATAATTAAACATCTTAAATTTTGTGAAGAAAATCTAAATGATGAAGTTCCTCATAAAACTCATACATCCTATGATGATATTGAAGGTAACTTTGTAGTACCTACACTTGGGTTAAACCAGATGAACTAGATCAAATAAACAATATGAACTAGGTTAAATAGTATGAATCCTAGATTTTATGCTCAAAGTTAGGGAAATCATGGATTTGACTCTCTTGATTAGCTTAGAAAAATAGTATGAACTAGAAATGAGATTTAAAACCCAAAGTTAGGCAAGAAACATGTCTCACTCTCTTGGTTGGCTTGAAAAAAAGGGTACTTCTCATGAAAATAACAAGTTTCAAGTTATAGTAAATTTATTTTCTAAATTTCATAGTAAAATTGAATTTTATTATATAGTACTAATATATTTTCATTTTCACCTTCAAAACAAAGCTATGTATGATATGTTTTTGTTTATGGGATAGAATATCTTAATGTAAGGATTTTACAACAAAGCTATGTATGATATCTTTTGTTTACGGGATAGAATATTCTAATGTAAGGATTTTACAAACAAAGCTATGTATGATATCTTTTGTTTATGGGATATAATATTTTAAAATAAGGATTTTACTACCTAATATTTAGAGACAAATATATCTTATCATGTAATAAATACTTAGAAAATATACAAATTTTTAATAATTAAGCTTATATATATATAAAATCAATATTTTATAAACAAAATTTCATTTTTAAAATATTTTTTACCTCCCTACTTTATTTATAACTAAAATATAATTTTTAAATATCAATCTCAAACTTTTTGTGATAGTTGCATTTAATGATAACTAGTTGTTAACTAGTTAAAATACATTTTAATTATTTGTTTTAAGAAAAAACTTGAACTATTAATGTTTTGTTGAAAAAAAATTATTTTCATTAATGATTAATTTTGAATAATAAAATCAGTTATGGAAAGTGACTCCATAAAAAGTAAAAGTTGATGGTAAATGTTTTCCAAGAACTGGAAGGTGGTTGGGATAGTTGGAAACAGTTACCTGCTCCTCCGGGGATAAGAGACTGATCTCGGTGAGGAGCAGGGGTTCTGTTCAGGGACTAAGGAGTGAGTGGAGAATTTTCCTGAGCTGGTAGAGACCAATGGAAAATCACTCAACAAATCTTGATTTTATTTCTGGTACTGACTGGACTAGGAGTCTTGAGGTCACAGCAGAAATTTCCACTATCAACCCGTACCTTTCAGGACTAGAGTACGGGGGCAAGAGGAGTACGTAATCACCTCTCTTAAAGGTTGGGAGGACCTCAGCTATGAAACTACATAACCAAATAAGTATCTGTGCAATTTCATTTATTCAAGAACATATTTAGCTTTGTCTAAGTTGTAAATAGGTGTTTATCTACTAATGACATAACAGTGATTTTATGATAGACAAGTGTTGGAATATAATGATATTGTTTATACTTTATATTACAATATATATATATCTATCCAGTTACATGAATATTGAAGTTTTTTTTAGTGCTTATATTGTATTTTAAGTTTATTAGATGTGATTATGGAAAGACATATTTTGGAATGATTACCGTCGTACTAATTAGTAGAGACTGTGTGTTGTAGAAGTAATGAAAACCAAGATTTGGGTGATGACTGTTATGAATCTTTTTTTATGGTAAATAATAGAAGTTCATTAAAGAACAGTGGAAGATTAGTGAAGTAAATTGTACCAATAGGAAGACAGTAAATTATTACTCAAGAAAATAATAAACCGTAACGATGTGTAGATACAAATGTTTTTTACAAGAAAATTCATTAAGGTTAAAATACTACAGAGCGGACCGTCGGTCGAGGGTGACAGGTGAAAACCCAACCCTCGACACATTGTCCCTCAAACATGGTTATCTCGAACAAAAATCAAGGTGGTCCGATCACCTGGATAAAATTTACCGGTCACAAAACTAATTAATGAAAGTGTTGTAATAATAATTCTAAGAAGAGAAAAATATCCAAGAACAATAAACGAGTAGTTCCATTCAAAAGGGAAATAGCATTTATCACTGTTTACTCTTTACAAAATGGAAAATAAAAATTATGCAGAGAAATGTAGAGATTATTCGGTCAACCTGAGGTGCAGACCCTATAGTAATATAAGAATTCAATACTCTATTAAAATTGAAAGTAGAAACATTTAAACATATAAGTATCTATTGTAATTTATTTTTAAAAATAAAACCTAGAAATGACATAGTCGAATTTGATAAGAAAATGATGAAGAGTAAAAACAAGATGTGAGGAAAAGTAACACTATATACTCATTTAAAAGAGTCTTCTCCGTAGAACCAAGGAGAAACATAAACATTACAAATAATCGCAGAGAAATATTCACTTAGTTAATACATGAATAAATGGATTCCAATGCATGGAATGGAAAAACCTTGCAACCCGGAAGCGAGCAATAATATAACCAAAACCCTTTTTCCATTTTAACTTATACAGTTCGACAGAGTTCCAATCGAATATGAATTCGGAGGAAAACCTACCTAGAGACAAAGTCAAGCTTGAACCTCGTAGTCAATTAAATTTTCAATACAGATATTTTGGGTAAATTATAAATACTGCTCTTCGAAGCTAAAATGAAAAAATTTCTTATAAACTGAATAAATTCCAGAGGAAATTCGAAGCTCATGGTTACATAACAAGTGCAAGCCCCGACGACAAGAACACAGATGCAAGAATTTCATTTTAGAATACCTGGAGAGAAGTAAGGAAGGGTTAGCTGAGACTAATTCCTTTGGAGAAGTGACAAGACTTTCGGCAGCAAGGAGCTTACCTGCAACACCCTAAGTAAAAGGTTAAACGTGAAAATAAATTGGTAGCTAGGGTGAGCAATAATAAACTGTTATACAAGTACTAGTAAAGCTTGAAAGTGAGATGGGAAAATGCCCTTAAATTTGGCTAGAATATCCTCTCTCCTGGATGCCAAATGCTGAACTACAATACAAAGAAAAAAGCGTTAGCAAGTGTAGCAATTCAACTCCCAAGCCAGTATAAACTAAAACTTGTAAATGTGTAAATGAAGTAAAGACCTCGGATTATCTCCTACCTGAGATGAAGAGGAGCGACGGGGCTAAGATTTTAAGCAACTAGCTAGATCCTTGAGAAGAATAGCTACTGGGTAAGCCATGCTTCGACCCTGACAGTTGGTTGGGCTAAAACCAATCTCTCTGAAGAGAAGAGCCATGGCGGAGTGTTCACACCGAGAAGCCATGACAGAGCCAACCCAACAGTAATCGGCAGAGCAAAATGATAGTGAGAATTCCAGTAATCTAGTTAACCTAGCCATCTCCTACCAACTAGCGACCACTGTTGATCTGATAAGTGACGAGACGGAGACCGTGAGGGCAGGTGGCCTATACATGGATCTCATTTGCAACAGTTGGCATGGAAATTAATGAGGATGGGTTGTATCAATATACGCATACCACCAGTCATAAAGAACTTAGATCATGAAAACATTACCAAGGACAGAAGTATTTAAAACGAGAACTCAGAATGGGAAACCATAGAGTAAATTGTGTGAAACCTTGAACTTTGTTCTTATTGGTATTTCAAATCCATATTCATAATTCCTAATATAATTTATATGATTATTCTACTTTAGAAGTATGATTAAATAAATCGAATGTAATTTTTGTATTGAGAGGTTATATGATATATGGTGGGGTAAACCAATTTTTTTTTATATAGTAGTTGGATGTGTGTCACAAGTGGTATCAGAGCAGCATTCATATGCTGGACCCTAAGGTTCAACTAACGATTAATATTTGTGTATACTGATGCATAAACAAGAATCATAACACAAAACATCATGAGAAGGGGAGCAACGCAACAACCACCCCAGGACACTGGGGAACCCCAAACACAACCCGTAGTGAACCCTGAGATGTGGGTTCAGCTAAGTGTGGATCAACACCAATAAACAAGTAGACTACTGAAGGAATAGTAGCACCTAACCAGCATAATGTTGAATATAGTACAAAAATTACAAGAATAAATGATGTGGATTCGAGGTTGTTATGCGAAATTATGAATTACGGATAAATTATTATTCCCTGGACATGTACTTATCTATAACAACAGATTAAAGACTTTGTGACTGCTTTTCCTAACTGTAAGTAGACACATAGAACAGATCAAAGAACTTACTTGGAGTCCAAGCGCTTCCTATTCTCCTTCTATCACTCTTGTTGCAACTTCAAATCCAAGCTAGACGTCCGAAAATATTTCCTGCAAAGATGAACACTAAATAGCAAAAGATAACAATAATACAGATGTCTATTCAATTTATTTAGTTAAATCAATGAAACATAAACCAATACATCAGATAAGAATTCATAATATGGAAAACATGAACTTATACAGATACATATGTGGGAAGTAAGTAGCAATATTTATTAATGGATAGAAGGGGAGGTTACAACCCAGTGATTGATTTGAAGTGACCATCTCCAGCAACATCCCAGCCTCATCACAATGCAGATCTCTCCAACAGCATGTTACACAAATCAACTCCTCAATTGAAATTCCACTAGCATTTCTCTACTCAAATTATTCATTATCAAGCATTGAGATCTGTGCTGAATTTATAGAGGAGCTAAAGGTATTTTTACAATCAATGACTTTCCAATAATAGGTAAGACATGTTCCCAATATTGTAGAGGTCAAATGGACACATGGATTCGAATTTTGACACATGTGAACTCTTATAGAAGGCACTAGCCAAGTGGATATTCTGGAACAATGAGAATTTCACTCCCAATGTGACCAATGCACCTATGAGTGTCGGGAAGTGCTTTGCAAAGCAGCCTTGAATGGGGCTACCTGCATATGCAACACACTTAGTCCCTTTCGAGGCAGTGTTGATGAGCTCTCATATGATATATTATAAACTTAAAATCTTGGAAACCTTTGCAGATGAAAGTCATGAATGATTTTTCTTTTTATTTGTCTTAGGGCATGTAGCAACTGAGATAGACCCTATTCATTGGTCCTGGAGATGATGTCCAGTTAACTAGGTCATTAGGAATGGTGCCCAAATTGACCTATAATAATTTCCCCCTAAAGCATGAAGTCAGAATAATATTAACAATATTTTGATTGAGATGCTTTACACTGTGATGGGTTGGAGATGAAGCAAAGTGGCCACCTGCATCAATCTACAATACATTACATCATGATATATCCTCTTGATCATAATTACTAAGGGTAGGCATTCCCATGTTCAACACATAAACAATATAATAACATGTACATAATTCAGAAATTCGTCTACATCGGAATGTTGCCCAATACATACATGCCTACAGATATAGGTCCATGTTCAGATGACGATCTGTATGTAAGGTCACCGTATAGATGATGTGTACAACAATCTCGAAATCACAACCTAGATGGCTGAAACTAGATTCGGGGTCTTCTTATCTCATTCACTCGAACATTCATGTACAAGTATAGCCATGCGAATATATGATTTTTAGTTGAACATGGAAAGATATCGTTTGATTACCATCCAATGATGTGAGCTATTAACAAACGCGAGAGAACCGCCATTAATTTCAATGGCCCTCAAGGTACTACAGTACATTTTTTAAGGTTTGAATAGATGATTTGATGTCGAATGCCAAACAAAATCTTTCAGTCAAAAATCTGGAAGTGAGGATCTTGTCGATGTTGTAACCAGCCTCATGGTACTGGAACATAATGTTTCTAAGTGAACTTCCTAGATAATGATTTGTCATCGACAGGAAGCCACCTTATTGCGAAACGGGAGTTACTGATTTTAGAGACAAAGGTATGACTTGATATAGCAATGTTCAGGGATGACTTTCATGAGAATTAAGGTTTATGAGTATTGCAGAAGGATGAGTATTCAATGGATGACTTCTCTTGAACATATCGGCAACACTGAGATGAGTTGGTAGCATTGACCCAAAATTGAAGTGAAGGTATGATGAACCATAGGTATGAATGGACCGTCAAGAAGATTACCCAACCCAAACAGTCACAGTGATGGAGGGAAGTGTCATGTTCAAGAGCAACCTGCTACCGTAAAAAGTTCCGTTCACTTTCCCAAATTTTCCCTGGTCATTTGTTGACCAGTACCTCTTTATTTTTTAACAAGCTTGAGGAGGATAACATTTTCTTGATCTATAATTCAACCCTTCGGGTGAACAATGTATCTCTATTTAATAATTTAATGATTCTAGCGATGAATGAAACTCAATTCTTACCATGATTGACAAGCCTATTTCTATTTTATGTTTTAATGAGCTTAACGACAGTGATAGCATAGTTCTTTTTCATATTTAGAGAGTTTGAAAAAGAGGATGAAAGAAAACTCCATAAGTAATTTTTCATTAAGTTGATGCTCAGATCCAAAAAAGTGTAAAATAATATTTGAGAGAACCTCTTTAGTCATGTTTGACCAAGGTATTCCTTTTACGTAAATAATCTATCTCAGTCCAGAAAAGGGTTAAACTTATACTGAGTAGATATCAATTCATTTACTTTCACGAGCTCAAAAAGACAATTGCACGGAAATATTTTCACATTATCCGAGTCTGAAAAGAGCTGAAAGATGACTCCAGGGGTTCCTTTTTTCGCTGTTATCGAAGCTCAAAAAAGAGATAAAAGTGTGCTCCAAATCCTTTTTCATTTTTAACAAAGCTCAAAAAATAAGGAGAAAAAGTATGCTTTGTGGTCAAATCATTATTGAAATAAATATGCACGACTAATCTGCTCATTAGTTGTAAAACCTGTTCAAAACAATAGCAAATGGATTAAAAATACGTGTTTCATGATAAAAATAGAATAAAATCATAGTCATAGTAATAAATATTATTTGAAAATAATCAAATGACTAATAAAAAGAGTTTTACTATTCATTTTTACCATTTGAAAGTTACCATTTTCATTTTGGAGCTCTGAACCTGTTTTTCCCCCAAATTTCAATGATTGATTGCATGCCATTGGTAAGAATGTTTTGAATGCCCCTTGCAAGAGTACATGTCAAATGCCCCCTGCAAGAGCAGATGCCCCCCAAGCTTCATTTCATTTTGCTAAGTAGATTATTGGTTACTAATATCAGGATGGAATGAAGGTTTATTATGGGGGGGAATTTGTTTCATTTTTTAACGAGCTTGACACAGGAAAAGAACTATGCTCATGACCTATTTCATTTTTTAATGAGGATGAAATAGTAAAAGAAATTTCATCAAGGCCTGTTTCATTTTTTAACGAGGTTGACATAGTAAAAGAACCATCCTCATTGTGCAGTTGGACTAGTGAGTGTGTGCTGGAAAAGACATAGTCTAATGGATTCATCATTTAAGGAGCTTGATGAGCACCAAAAATAATAAGTTATTACATGCGTTGATGGGTCTTCTCCAAGGTTTCCATTGAAATTTGGAATTTCTGAGGTTAATTTTTGTGGTATCACCGGCCACCAAGGAGAATAACTGATGGGATCAGCTTGATATTGCACTGAAGATGTGAATAAAGGATCAAGCCATTCAGTACTCATAAGGGAGGAACCAGATAGGATTCCAGATGATGACATGGGTGAATTCAATGGATAGAACATCGAAGATGAAGCAACATTAGATGTTGTCATAGCTGGAATAAATGGTTAGGTTTGGGATGTTATCTCAGCCATGGTCAAATGACCCAATGTATACCCTATAAAAAAATGGGAAATCATAGTGAAATAGGATCAACAAAAGTAGAGGAAGGTGATTGAGGAAAAGACTCATATGGGTAAAGCTCCTACCGAAAATGAGTTGGAGTTAAAGGTGTCTCATCTTGTGGTATTTCTTCAATAGAAATCAAACCAGGTGGAAGAACTTCACCTTCAGGCCCAAAGTATATTTTAGGCAGTTGACTTTGCGATATGGGAGACTCAATGGCTACAATAGATTGTGGAATGACCTATACAGAAATAACTTCCGGTTGTTCGACTTTGGGATCAAGATTTTCTCCACTTAGGGAATATAGAAACTGAAATATAAGGGGATGATAGACCCTATTTCATTGGTCCTGGGGATGATTTCCAGTTTTACCAATAACAGCTGCCCCCTAAAGCACAATGGGATCCCGATCAACTTCCAATTAAACAATGTCAGGTTCGGGAGGTATGGTCTTACTGATTGGATAGATCGTGACCATGGGTAGCTGTGAGGACTCCATCTCAACAATAGTAGACGAACCGGGATATGTAGAAACAACTTGTGCCGACTCTAGTATATGGGAAGATTATGCTTCACTAGAGGTACTAATAATACTTGATTCGGTAGAGTGTGATCGCCTTTGCTGACCAAGAGTAACTTCTAGTGGTAAAGGTGATTTTAATGCTAATCTACGTGAACAAAGGAGGAAAGGATTTTTTTCTTCCATGATTACTGATTTATTTTAACCAAAAACAAATAAACAAAATAAAAGGGTAATGTTAGGAAAAAGTTTTACCAAGAAACTATGACTACAAAATAACTCCTAGTGAATCAAGAAGTACGGGCAGGAAATCTCCCCAAATGTTGTGCTCAATGTATCATAATTTACAAGGTGGCCAACTCAGTTCACTATGGATGGATAGCAACCTAAAGTTATCCTCCAAAATATACCTGAAGGTACATGGAGGCCCAAGTTTGTACTAGCACTGTCTAATGCAAAACTGCACAGTGAGAGCACCACTTTATACTTTTCGTACTGTAACACCGTCTGATATACCTGAAAGTACATGGATGAGCTATGATATACTTACATACGTGGAGTGAGGTATCACACTTAGAATGTATCACAGACAATCAATGAAAGCTGTTATGTTTTACGATGTCGGAGCACGTCTCTAGCCTAGACCTTCTAAATGTTATCATTATGGTTCCAATGCATTGTTAGGTAAATTGAGATAAATTTTTATTTGATCTTGTTTATCAATTCGCCTTTCAAAGGTTCACCATGATGATGTATTGGAAATTCCTAAAATGAAAACTAAGAATGATAAGCAATCTTTCACTTTTAGTTTTTCAATTAAAATCCTAGCTACCAAAGGGAAAGAGAAATCAATTTGAGAGAAAACAAATCAAAGAGCACAAACTAAATGCAGATTTCCTGATTGTTCCTTTTGCAAAACAAAAATCCACTACATGAAAATGCAGGTTTTTATTTTCAGTTCCTTTAATGTTATGAATGCAGAAAATAAACTAAGTGCACAAAATCAATAAAAACAAATGCCTTTTACTTTTGAGAAATGAGGAATATAAACAACAATTTCTCTTTTGAAGGAAAAATGAGGAATTTAACAACAATTTCTCCTATCAAGAAACGAAGAATTTACGACAATTTCCTTTTCAAAAGCAAATGGATCTAATGTGACAATGAAAATACTTTGAAGTTAATTCATCACTGATAAAGAAAAAACACTTTAAACAAACATTGAACAAACTATTATTTCAGAGGAAGAGGTAGATAAGTTCATTAGTCACTATGAGGCTTCAGGCTTTTCAAAACACAACAAAGAACAAAATGAAACAAATTGAAATGAAAAAATCAATGGAATTTGGATGGTTTTAGGAAGCAACGCAATCTCTAAAGAGAGACAATGCTTTTCAATGAAAGCCTGAAAGGGAGACAGTGCTATGCAAAGCACTGTGTCCTGTCCAACAGTGTGTTGGGCGCAAAGTACAATGAAAAACACAGCTATTTAACACACTTATAATGAAAATTTGGATTTCAAAAAACCTAATATTTCTGAGTAAAAGCTATTGCGTGAATAAACAAAGAAAATCAGAGGAAAATACACCTAAGATGAAGGTTAAACTCCCAAGCGGAGTCACCAATTTGTTATGCATATTTTTGAATTGTGGATAAATCATTCTTCCCTAGATAGGTGCTTATCTAGAACTATAGATTAAATACTTTGCGACTACTTTTCCTAATTGTAAATAGACAGACAGAACAAATAAAATAACTTACTTGGAGTCCAAGCGCTTCATATTCTCCTTCTGTTGCTCTTGTTGTAGCTTCAAATCCGAGCTAGATGTCCAAAAATATTTCCTGCAAAGATGAACACTAAACAGAAAAATATGGCAATAATGCAGATGTCTCTTCAAGTTATTTAGTTAAATCAATGAAACATAAACCATATACATCATATAAGAATTCATAATATGGAAAACATGAACTTATACAGATACATATGTGGGAAAGTAAGCAGCAATCTTTATTAATGGATAGAAGGGGAGGTTACAACCCAGTGATTGATTTGAAGTGACCATCTCTAGCAGCATCCCAACCTCCTCACAATGCAGATTTCTCCAGAAGCATGTTACACAAATCAACTCCTCAATTGAAATTCCACCAGCATTTCTCTACTCAAATTCTTCCTTATCAAACACTGAGATCTGTGCTCAATTTATAGAGGAGCTGAAGGTATTTTTACAATCAATGACTTTCCAATAATAGGAAATACATGTTCCCAATATTGTAGAGGTTAAATGGACACAAGGATTCGAATTTTGACACATGTGAACTCTTCTAGAAGGCACTGGCCAAGTGGAGATTCCGAAACAATGAGAATTTTTCTCCCAATGTGACCAACACAACTATGAGTGTCAGGAAGTGCTTTGCAGAGAAACCTTGAATGGGGATACCTACATATGCAACACACTTATTCCCTTTAGAGGCAGTGTTGATGAGCTCTCATATGATATATTATAAACTTCAAATCTTGGAAACCTTTGCAGATGAAAGTCATGAATGATTTGTCTTGTTCTTTGTCTTAGGGCATATAGCAACTGAAATGATAAGGGATGATAGACCATACTCATTGGTCCTTGAGATGATGTCCAATTAACCAGGTTAGTGGGAATGGTGCCCAAATTGACCTATAATAGAGGTGATAATGAGCTCTTGATGCAAGAGCAAGAAAAGATACTCAAGAGCCTGTCAGACAAGAAAAATGAAGAAATGGAACACGCCAGTGCTGATAGGGACATGCAAGAAGGTGATGAGCGACAAACAAGGGAACACACCATTGAAAGAGTGGAGAGAAGCCCTTATGAGTGAAGCAATAAGAAAAAAAACTATAATGAAGCAGATTCTGGCAATGTGTCAAATCAACAAGAAATTAAGAAGCAGAAAGTGGAACTTCAGGGGGAGTTTTAGAAAATAAAAACACCAACATTTGATGGTGAAGCTAAGGAAGTGGTAGAGGCATGGTTGATAAACATGAACAAATATTTTCAGGTGTACGAGTACAGCAGCAACCTAAAGGCTAGAATGGCTATATATCAATCAAGGGAGAAATCCACTCTGTGGTGGGAAGAAGTAAAGAATGTTCGTAGCATTGAGGACCAAGATGTTACTTGGGAATCATTCCAGCAATACTTTAAAGACAAGTATTTAATAGAATGTTTCTACGATGAGAAATCTAAAGAGTTTCATGACTTAAAATTGGGGCAGATGACTATGGATGAGTATATCACCAATTTCACCTCCCTGTTATGATATGTTCCATACCTTCGAGAGGAAAAGGCTAAGGTGAAAATATTTATGAGTAGCTTGCCAACACATATGAAAGAGCGAATTGAATTTTTAAATTTGAGAACCATGGGCGAAGCCATTCATAAGGCACGAATATGCTATCAGCAGTCCAAGGCTAAAGGGGATTTTGGAAAAACTTGGCAGCCAAGAAAAGGACAGAAAAGCATCTCAAACTTCAAAGGAGCCAAAAACAATAACTTTAATAATTCTACACGAAGTTTTGTTAGTAAAAAAATTGGAAAAAATCATCAAAATAACCCGACGGCTAGCGGAAGAGAAGCCTACAGAAGCATCTAGCAAACCTGAGCAAGGGCAGGTGACCAAGCCACCTCTACAATGTTCGGGGTGTGGTGAGGCACACTATTATAAAAACTGCCCGCAGCAAGCAATAAATGACACAACTGCAAACTTACAAGAGGCTTCTACAGTAGGCGATGTGGCGTGAAACATTCCTCGTATCAACACGGAATTGGAGGATCAACAAGCAGATTATCAGCCAACAATGATTGAGTTGGAAGGTAAATTATTGTCTCAATCTGTTTCAATTTTGGTAGACCTGGGTGCAATTCTAAGTTATGTTAGTCCCAAAATAGTGGAAATTTGTAAATTAAAAGGACATAAATTCAAAAACACGTGGCTAGTACAGCTAGCCACAGGAGAAAAAAGAAAGGTAACTGCCAAGATTCCAAACTGTACATTATAAATTGCAGAACAACAGTTGAATTTGGACCTGAACATACTACCATTAGGGTCCTGTTAGTTCCCAAATCCACCTTAGGCTAAAATAAGGCAGAAGAAGGACAACACCAAACCACGCTCAGCCTCGTAGCTAGCCCTACGAGGATAGGAGAGGGCTCTCTCCGGGTCAATCTCAATGAAAATATTCAAAGGGGCTTGAGATGACTAAAACAAAAACTTATCTTAAGCTAGATAAAAAAATAGGAGGGCTTGATTTTTAATTTTAGGGGTTTTTATTGGAAAAAGGGAAAGGCAATTTTTGGGCTTGGCGATGAGGCCAAATCTTGCAGAGTTCAAGTTGAGGCAGGGTAGGCAATGACTTTGATGTATTAGATCAAATGAATGGATAGAAAAGACTACTGAGAAACTGAAGAGGGCAAGAGAGTGCAAGGATCCTCTTCAAACTGACGAAGAACATAAAAAACTAAACAAAATCTTAAGGCAGAGCACCAGCAAATCAATGAATTCTACCTCAATTACTCATTTATTTAATTCAGAAGCATAGAGAAGGGAAATGGCATACATATAACATTAATGAAACTTACAATAACATGATAAGAACATCATCAAAACTCAGAAGCCACAAGGATCCCAACAAGTGCTGCAAAACTCTGGTCTTTCCTTTGCCAAAAACTGAAAATGGATATACAATGGAGTGCCAAACTTTTCCCAAGAGTCCAACCCTGAAAATGCCTCAAAAGATACAATATATAGACCATCCTAACCCCTTCCCATGCCTCTAGGGGTCGAGCTCATCCTTCTAGGAGCTATTTCAACCAATTCTAAACATGGAACTAAAATCTAGGCAGCCAAACAACTTGCCTCTATATGCTAGGAAACTGATCCATTCACTTAATTTTCACTTTTTAGTGAATGAATCCTCTAGAACAAGTAAAAACATGCCAAATTTACATCATAGCCATAAAATTACATCAAGATAGATCAATAATTACATCCAAAAGTGAAACTAGTCAAACTGGCCGAATTTCTGAGCTGAAAAGTGAAAATTGGGCAAAATTCCTCTATGCGCCGCGCCAGAAAACTCAATGCGCCGTGCCACTTTGAGCCTGTTTTTGGGGCACTTCCTGAAGTCCAAATTGAGTTCATGATAGCTCGTTGAAAGCCCTGTTTGTCTACTATCCAACCCAAGTGTGATTTCTCATTTTGGATGTCATTTTCCCATCCAAAACTGCAATCTCCCAAGACTGGTTCCTGCTGGTGCAAAAAGTGGCAGAAAGGCCATTTTTGGAGTGTTTTTGACCTTTAATACCACCCAGAACTTCATGAAATCTCTCAACCATTCTTGAGCATGAATAATTTACCATAAAAAACCCAAAAATATCAAGTTTTCCTCTAGAAGATGTCCCAATCATAAGCACGCGTCGGGTGGCGCGACACGCCGGGTGGCGTGACGCGTCGGGCAGAAAAACCTGTTTTGTGACCAAACAAATTTAAAATGACAAAATTTTCTTCAAATCCCTTGAAATTTGGACTGAAGGTCCATAATCAAGTACCATTCTCAGCCAAAGAAGCTTCGGCCAAGATTATGTCTTTTCACACCTCCTCGATGCCTTGTTCGTCTATGTTGCCTGAGGTGAAAATGAAGAGTTTGGTGTTTTTGATTTTTGTTTCCAAATGTGCCAAATAGTAGGGGAGTATGGGAAAGAAGGTAGTGAGGATAATGAATTTTTATCAAGTGAAGTATGCCTTTTGAAAACTTTCTGATTTGACAATTGTGGAAACAATGGGACAGTCACCTGATTGTTTGGGGACTTGGAGTTTTGGGAAATTTTCACAAAGGAGATGGGAAATAGGCATGATAGGGAATGAAGTGACTTAGAGGTAAGAAAATGGGACTTATAAATAAGTGTTTTAAGGGGATATGGAAATAGGTTGTAGTAATGAAATCATGGGATGTGGGAAAATGAGGTAGGGAGTGGCACAAACTGTTTTAAAACATCAATTTCAAATCTTAAGAGAACAAATTTCAACATGGTGATAGAGTTTATAACTTTGGCATTACAAATTCTCATAAACCACTTCAATCAACACCTAAACATGTCAATGGAAATTTCATAACTTATTTGGAGCGAAAATACCGAATTCATTTTAATTTTGTGAAGCAATGATAAAAATTTTGGTGTCGGCCCTGTGCGCCGCGGCCCAACCCAATGCGCCGCGCCCACTTTTCTATGCACCGTGCCATTTTTTAGGAGGATTTTGGAGGCCTTATAGATGTTCAAATTGGGCTTGGGATAGCTCGTTGGAAATATCTTTGAGTCTAATTTCCAACCCAAGTGGAATTTTTCAATTTGGAGTTCATTTACCCTGTCAAAAATCAAATCTCCCAAGACTAGTCAAAATGAGAAGAATGAGGCTGCCTCAAGGCAGAGCGCTGTTGCAGTCAACTTTTGAAGGTCTTCCTCAACTCCAAATTGAGATCATGATAGCTCATTGGAAATATATCTATTTCTAGTTATCATTTGACTCATCAAGCAAGTCATTTGGCCAACCAAGCTAGGATAAATCTTGATTTTCCCAAGGTCACTTCAAAGGTGCATCAATTCTCCTGAGGCAACTGTATTTTTGAAATTTCTCCAAAACCATGAAACCTGTGTAAAAAGTGAAGGATTTTTTTCTTCCTTGGCATGTTTTGGACAAAAACCTCTCTCATTTTTCCAAAATTCATCTTTTATTGCTCTGAAACATCATTTGAGTGAAACCTATCCCGATGTGTGAAACAAGGGATTTGTCGAAATGAAGCGAAATGAAGGGGATAAGGGGCTTCTAAATTCTTGGGGAAATTTTGGGAAGTAGGGAGGGATGTTAGGAAGCAGGGGAAAGTGGAATCTTAGAAATTGAGTGAGGGGAAGGGGTCCAAAAGGGAAAAACACAGGCCTAGCCTAGAAAATTGCCAAGTTGTAGCAAGAAACTAGGGTTTGTGCAAAAATGAGGAATTTGGGGGATCTCAGTGATGGGAAGTGTTTAATCAGGTACATTAAGGATAGGGGAAGGTGTATTAACATCAGGATATAAGTTTTGATGAATATTTGACCATCCGAGAGAAATTACCTCCAAAACCCTAGGAGAGGGAAATGGACCTTACCTAGGCACAAATGAAGCATGAATAAGGTGTAAAATGACCCTTTGGAACTTGACATGATGATGACAACCCTCTGAATGATGGTACACTCAGCTGAATGGTGACACAGATCGACATTTTGAAAACTTTGACAGGAATAAAAATAGACCCTAGACCTAATACCTAGTGACCAAATTTTACTTAAAGACTCACTGAAATGACAAAATTTGACCTTGAAACCTTAAGATCAATTTTTAAGAACATGTTTGATCATTGGAGGAAGGCTGCAAAGGCTGACACTAACATTGGCTCCAATGGGGATGGTAGCTCCTTGGAGGTGCCAAGAACTGCAGATCTTTGGAAAGCAGACCAGTGCCTTATCCATTGGGCAATGGAGTCAAAACTTCAACAAATCAACACAAGACTCTTGACTCATTTTATTGACTGAAAATTGACTCAAACCGACTCAATAACAAGACTGAAAACTGACTCGTAAATGACTCATGACTTACTTAACTAAAACAATTACTTACAAAGATTTTTAATGGCAGCAGTCCATCAAGATTTGAGGGCTTCAAATCATGATGACATCCAACTACCTGCTGATGGAATATGTACAATCATGTGTAGTGTTCCTTCCAATGTAACCAATCAAGCAGATGCATTTTTGATTGATTTTCCTGATCAGATCTTCTGGTCAACAATAGATACTGGTAACTGGGCATCCAAAAACATAATTGACCATGATCTCCTTCATCACTGAATACTGCAATAATCACCTTCACTGCTGACTGCAACAGATTTTCCAATGGATCCTAAAAAACATGAAGATTTACCTCCTGCTGAAGAAATAAGGTGTCTTTTTCTTTTGATTCTGATCTTCCTTCATAATTTACTTCAGTAAAAGTATGTTCCTAGTCCTCAAAAAATTTTGAACAAGTAGATGAGCAAATCTCCTCTTGGAAAAACATTTCAAAACATGAAACATATGAAGAAGAATCTGAATAGCAGTCCTGAATATTCTGATCTTCTGTAGCCTGAATATATTGTAGGTCATCTTCATATGATATGACAGCCAAATTCTCATTACATTCATCAATCATGAGAAAATAAACTTCAGATGATTCTTGAAACCCAAACATGACATTTCTATCATCTACCAACGATTCATCCAAGAAAAACTTTTCACTTACCCGAAAAAAGGTCTCATCTTGCTTTTCATAGAGGGAATGGACTACCTCCTCATGAAGATCTAGTTCTGGTGGGATGAGAGCATTTAGGTCTGTAACTTTTTTTTCTTCATTTGAGGCAGCCTCAACAATACAACTCTCTTTTATGAGATCCGGAACAACATGTTTTTCCTCATCAAAATTTATCTCTCGATCTGATTTATCGTCATCACTATCTGAGATTGGAACATCATTTTCCTGCGTATCATCCTTTATTTCAACCAGATCTGAAATAAAACTTCTTCTTTCATCATCTTCAGCCATATGGAAATCTTCAACCTGCTGATCTTGATAAGTATCCTCTAAGATTTCTATGTGCTGCTGAAACGAATTTTCATACAATGCTTCCATGATTTCTCCATCCATCAATTCATTATCTCCATAAAAATTCTCAAGATCTTCAATGAAACTATCAACGTGTTCACAACAATTCTGCACTAACATTAAAGACAGACAAGATTCTTTGTACCTTTCAAAGAATATTGTATGAAAATATTTTAGACAATAAATAGAAGCAGGTGGCAAACTTTCATACCAAGATCGGGCTTCATCTTCCAGAGTAGCCATAAACATTTTCATCAAACAGTCTTCAGGAAAATCGATCTTTAATTTATGCACATGAATGTGAAATTTCACCAGATGAAGAGCAGCGTCATTACCTTCCACATTTCTGAACATAGGCAAATTCTGAAGCCAATCTACCTTGGGCATCTTATTTGGAAAACCTGGGATGTGATCTCGGCTCATGGGAGCGTATCTTCTTGCAATCCGGTCCATCTTGAAAGTCTTAAAGGTACTGATCCGATCTCCCTGCAGTGGAGTCACCATGAAGGATTGATTTCTGGATTTTTCAGTGAAATCGCCAGATGAATAATTTCAGCCTTCTGATTTCTGGTCATTGTCCACCATCAACAATCAGATCTAAACTTGATTACAGGTACTGGGGCAATTTATAAGCTAGACCGGAGATCGAATGAAGCAGCGTTTATTTACTATGCACTCGCAGAGCAAGAGCAGTTCGAAGGCTACCTGGCGTGACTTCAGGCTCCATCTATAGCTATAAATAAAACAACACTAACCAGCAAACCAATTTGTTCCCCAGTATGGTCGCCACTATGTTAGTTCCCAAATCCACCTTAGGCTGAAATAAGGCAGAAGAAGGACAACACCAAACCATGCTCAGCCTCGTAGCTAGCCCTACGAGGACAGGAGAGGGCTCTCTCCGGGTCAATCTCAATGAAAATATTCAAAGGGGCTTGAGATGACTAAAACAAAAACTGATCTTAGGCTAGATAAACAAATAGGAGGATTTGATTTTGATTTTTCGGGATTTTGTTGGAAAAAGGGGAAAGACAATTTCAGGCTTGGGGATGAGGCCAAATTCTTGCAGAGTTCAAGTTGGGGCAGGGAAGGCAATGACTTTGATGTCTTAGATCAAATGAATGGATTGAAAAGACTGCTGAGGAGCTGAAGAGGGCAAGAGAGTGCAAGGATCCTCTTCAAACTGACGAAAAACATATAAAACTAAACAAAAGTCTAAGGCAGAGCACCAGCAAATCAATGAATTCTACCTCAGTTACTCATTTGTTTAATTCAGAAGAAAAGAGAAGGGAAATGGCATACATATAACATTAATGAAACTTAAAATAACATGATAAGAACATCATCAAAACTCAGAAGCCACAAGGATCCCAACAAGTGCTGCAAAACTCTGGTCTTTCCTTTGCCAAAAACTGAAAATGGATATACAATGGAGTGCCAAACTTTTCCCAAGAGTCCAACCCTGAAAATGCCTCAAAAGATACAATATATAGACCATCCTAACCCCTTCCCATGCCTCTAGGGGTCGAGCTCATCCTTCTAGGAGCTATTTCAACCAATTCTAAACATGGAACTAAAATCTAGGCAGCCAAACAACTTACCTCTATATGCTAGGAAACTGATCCATTCACTTAATTTTCACTTTTTAGTGAATGAATCCTCTAGAACAAGTAAAAACATGCCAAATTTACATCATAGCCACAAAATTACATCAATATAGATCAATAATTACATCCAAAAGTGAAACTAGTCAAACTGGCCGAATTTCTGAGCTGGAAAGTGAAAATTGGGCAAAATTCCTGTATGCGCCGCACCAGAAAACTCAATGCGTCGCGCCAGTTTGAGCCTATTTTTTGGGAACTTAATGAAGTCCACATTGATCTCATGATAGCTCGTTGGAAAGCCCTAGATGTCTGCTATCCAACCCAAGTGGAATGTCTCAATTTGGAGTTCATTTGCCCCTCCAAAACTGCAATCTCCCAAGATTGGTTCCTGCTGGTGCAAAAAGTGGCAGAAAGGCCATTTTTGGAGTGTTTTTGACCTTTAAGACCACCCAGAACTTCATGAAATCTCTCAGCCATTCCTGAGCATGCATAATTTACCATAACAAACCAAAAAATATCAATTTTTCCTCCAGAATATGTCCCAATCATAGGCGCGCGTCGGGTGGCGCGACGCGTCGGGCAGAAAAACCTGTTTTGTGACCAAAAAAATTCAAAATGACAAAATTTTCTTCAAATCCCTTGAAATTTGGACTGAAGGTCCATAATCAAGTACCATGCTCAGCCAAAGAAGCTTCGGCCAAGATTATGTCTTTTCACGCCTCCTCGATGCCTTCTTCGTCTATGTTGCCTGAGGTGAAAATGAAGAGTTTGGTGTTTTTGATTTTTGTTTCCAAATGTGCCAAATAGTAAGGGAGTGTGGGAAAGAAGGTAGTGAAGATAATGAAGTTTTATCAAGTGAAGTATGCCTTTTGAAAACTTTCTGATTTGACAACTGTGGAAACAATGGGACAGTCACCTGATTGTTTGGGGACTTGGAGTTTTGGGAAATTTTCACAAAGGAGATGGGAAATAGGCATGATAGGGAATGAAGTGACTTAGAGGTAAGAAAATGGGACTTATAAATAAGTGGTTTAAGGGGATAGGGAAATAGGTTGTAGTAATGAAATCATGGGAGGTGGGAAAACAAGGTAGGGAGTGGCACAAACTGTTTTAAAACATCAATTTCAAATCTTAAGAGAACAAATTTCAACATGGTGATAGAGTTTATAATTTTGGCATTACAAATTCTCATAATCCACTTCAATCAACACCTAAACATGTCAATGGAAATTTCATAACTTATTTGGAGCGAAAAATACCGAATTAATTTGAATTTTGTGAAGCAATGATAAAAATTTTGGTGTCGGCTGCGTGATGCCAAGCAAAAGCCCAACCCAATGCGCCAAGCCCACTTTTCTATGCGCCGTACCATTTTGCAAGAGGCTTTTGGAGGCCTTCCCGATGTCCAAATTTCACGTGTGATAGCTAGTTGGAAATATATTTGAGTCTATTTTCAAAAAAAAGTGGAATATGTCAATTTTGAGTTCATTTACCCTGTAAAAAATCAAATCTCCCAAGACTGGTCAAAATGAGCAGAATGAGGTTGCCTCAAGGCAGAGTGCTGTTGCAGTCAACTTTTGAAAGTGTTCCTCAACTCCAAATTGAGATCATGATAGCTAATTGGAAATATATTTGTTTCTATTTATCATTTGACTCATCAAGCAAGTAATTTGGCCAACCAAGCTAGCAGTAATCTTGATTTTCCCAAGGTCACTTCAGAGGTGCATCAATTCTCCTGAGGCAACTGTATTTTTGACATTTCTCCAAAACCATGAAACCTGTGTAAAAATTGAAGGAGGTTTTTCGTCCTTGGCCTGTTCTAGAGAAAAACCTCTCACATTTTTTCAAAATTCATCTTTTCTTTCTCTGAAACATCATTTGAGTGAAACCTATCCCGATGTGTGGAACAAGGGATTTGTCGAAATGAAGCGAAATAAAGGGGATAAGGGGCTTCTAAATTCTTGAGAAAATTTTTGGAAGTAGGGAGGGATTTTAGGAAGTAGGGGAAAGTTTAATTTCAGAGATTTAGTGAGGGGAAGGGGTCCAAAAGGGCAAAACACAGGCCTAGCCTAGAAAATTGCCAAGTTGTAGCAAGAAACTAGGGTTTGTGCAAAAATGAGGAATTTGGGGATACATTAAGGATAGGGGAAGGTGTATGAACATTAGGATACAAGTTTTGCTGATGATTTGACCATCCAAGAGAAATTACCTTCAAAACCCTAGGAGAGGGAAATGAACCTTACCTAGGCACAACTGAAGCATGAACAAGGTGTAAAATGACCCTTTGGAACCTGACATGATGATGAAAACCCTATGAATGATGGTACAGTCAGCTGAATGGTGACATGGACTGACATTTGGACAACTTTGAAAGGAGTAAAAGAAAACCCTAGACCTAATACCTAGTGACCAAATTTTACTTAAAGACTCACTGAAATGACAAAATTTGACCTTGACACCTTAAAATCACTTTTTAAGAGCATGTTTGATCACTGGAGGAAGGCTGAAAATACTGACACTAACAAGTCCTGTGATGTTTTTTTGGGCATGGATTGGCTAGAGAAACATTGGACCTTAGTGGACTGCAAGGAAAAGATTATTTATTACAGAATGCAAGATGAAACATGCAAGGAGATTCAAGGAATCAAGAAGCCACTATAGCTACGTTCAATTACAACATCTCAAATGAATAAATGTATAAGGAAGGGATGCCAGATATATGTGATCTGTATGTATACTAATTCCAAAAGAAAATTCACCAAGGTGGATAGAAAATCATTATGTGCCACAAGATTTCATGGATGTTTTTCCATAAAATATTCCTCTATTACCACCAAGGCAGGATATTGATTTCACCATAGAGTTAATGCCAGGAGCATCTCCTATGTCAAGGGCTCCTTACAGAATGAGTGTTCCAGAACTAACTGAGTTAAAAATGTAGTTACAAGAACTGTTGGACAAAGGCTATATTTGTCCAAGTGTGTCCCCGTGGGGAGCACCAGTGTTGTTCGTTAAGAAGAAGGACAGAACCATGTGAATGTGCATGGAATATAGATAGCTTAATAAGTTAACGGTAAAAAATAAATATCCTCTACTAAGGATTGACGATCTGTTCGATCAGGTGAAGGGGGCCACTGTATTTTCACAGATAGATTTAAGATCTGGATATCACCAGATCCGAATTAAGGATGAAGACATTTTCAAGACTACATTCCATACCAGGAATGGGCATTATGAATTTGTGGTGTTACCTTTCGAGTTAAAAAATGCACCAACAACCTTTATGAGGTTAATGCATGGTATATTTCATCATTTCTTGGATAATTTTGTACTTATATTTATAGATGAAATTTTAATATATTCTAAAAACCAAGAAGAACATAGAGAGAATTTAAGGATTGTGCTAGAAATGCTAAGCAAACACCAGTTGTATGCTAAGTTCAGCGAATGTGATTTCTTTAAAATAGAAATCCAGTACCTAGGCCATGTCATTTCAGCAGAAGGGATTGTTGTTGATCCAGAGAAAATCAAGACAATCATGGAATGGTGAGTACCCCAGAATGTGGCAGATATTCGATCCTTTAAGGGATTAATTGGGTACTATCGGAGATTTAATGAGGGATTTTCCAGAATTGCCTTTCCCATTACCTCCTTGCAAAGAAAAGGAAAAGTCTTTAAGTGGACTGTTGAGTGTCAAAACATCTTTGAAAGGTTGAAGCAGCTTCTGACCACTGCACCAATGTTGAGGGTAGCTGACCCCAACAAAGAATTTGAAGTTTGTGCAGACATAAGTGAAGAGTGTGTTGGGGCAGTTTTATCTCTATAAGGAAAAGTAGTGGCATATGAGTCAAGAAAGTTGAAGGAACATGAACAAAGGTACTCAGACTATGATCTAGAATTAACAACAGTAGTACATGCACTCTGGGTATGGAGACACTTCTTGTTGGGTAAAAATTTTGTGCTAAAGATAGATCATAGCAGCTTGACTAGTTATTTCAAACAAGCTGATTTAAATTCTAGATAGGCAAGATTGAATTAATTTCTAAGTGAGTTTGATATGGACATCCAAGACGTGAAAGGTAAAGAAAACCGGGTAGTCGATGCTTTAAGTAGAAAGTTTCATTGTGTCTATGAGTTTTGCTACAATCAGCTTGAAAATAAATTCTTAGATCAAGTAAAAGAAGAAGCACAGAAAGATCTAGAATATCAATTCATATGGAAACAAATGGAAGAAACCAGAAAACAAGGAAGTACTCCTGAATATGGAGTTAACCAAGAACAAATATTAACCTTTGGAGGAAAGTTGTATGTACCAAATCGTGTGGAACTTAAGGAGTTAATCATGGATGAATACCATCCAACTATGCAAGACACCCAAGATACCAGAAAATGTTAACAGCTATTAGAAAAGTATATTTCTGGCCTAGTATGCATAAAAATAATGCTAAGTATCTAAATAAATGTTTGGAGTGTCAACAGGTTAAGGTGGAGCATCAACATCCCGCGGGATTTTTGCAGCCCATATCGATACCTGAATGGAAGTGGGAGGTCATATTCCTGGACTTCATTATAGGTTTACCTCGGTCAAAAAGGCACAATGACTCCATCATGGTGGTAGTTGACATATTGAGTAAATTTGCACATGTTATACCTGTGCAGTCTACTTACAAGATTGTACAGATAGCAGATATTTTTATGAGAGAAATATTTCGGCTACAAGGCATTCCAAAGACTGTTATCTCAGACAAGGATGTTAAGTTTACATCAGCATTTTGGAAGACCTTGTTTACAGTTCTGGGGACCCAAATAAACTTTAGTACTACTTATCATCCCTAGGCAGATGGTCAAACAAACCGAGTAAATCAGGTGTTGGAAGACATGTTGCACATGTACGTGATGCAACAGCCAACCAAATGGGAAGAATACTTGCATCTAGTTAAATTTTCTTACAACAATGGTTATCAGGAGTCCCTTAAAATGAGTCCTTTCGAAGCTCTATATGGGAGGCAGTGTCGCACACCCATAAATAAAGCAGCCCCGAAACAAAACTAATGTTGGATCCAGAAATGTTGGCGAAGATGGAATTAGAAGTAAAGAAGATAAGACAAAATTTGAAGGCTGCACAAGATTGGAAAAAGATCTATGCAGATAAGAAAAGGAATTATCGGGAATTCGAAGTGGGATACCATGTGTATGTGAGGATCAAACTCACGAGGAGTACCTTGCGGTGTACCTCTTGTGCCAAGTTGGCTCCCAAGTTCTGTGGAACCTTTCAAATTTTGGAAAGGGTAGGACCTGTGGCCTATCGGTTGGCTTTACCCAGTCACATCCAATTACACAATGTGTTTCATATGTCCCTGTTGAAGCGTTATGTTCTTGATTCGAAGCATGTAATTAATTGGTAGAATATACAAGTAGGATATAATTAAAAATCCTAACTTGAAATATGACTTCTTTATGAGAATTTGACAAGGAAATTTGTTGTTTACAAGTAGAGATGGATGGCAAGTTTTTGATCGAGCCACAATGCATACTTGATCGGAGGGAAATTATGCTCTGGAAGCGATTCATCACCCAGGTTAAAGTGCAATGGAAGCACCTCAGCCCAGATGAGGCTACTTGGGAGGATGAAAGATTTGTGTGTGAGGCTTACCCAGAGCTCTTTTTTGAGCTAGAATGAAACACCAGGGACGGTGTTACTTCCAAGGGCGAAGTTGTAACAGTTGCATTTAATGATAACTAGTTTTTAACTAGTTAAAACACATTTTAATTATTGGTTTTGAGAAAATACTGGAACTATTAATGTTTTGTTGAAAAAAGTTATTTTCATTAGTAATTAATTATGAATAATAAAATCAGTTATGGAAAGTGACTCCATAAAAATTAAAAGCTGATGGTAAATGTTTTCCAAGAACAGGAAGGTGGTTGGGACAGTTGGAAACAGTTACCTGCTCCTCTGGGGATAAGATATTGTGTAACACCCCAAGTTGTTATGCTTTTTAACTTAACATTTGAACAAATCCAGAGGGGAAGTGGACCCCAATGGAGAAACAATGTGTGGATTTATTTTATTTATTAATAAAAATAAATGGAATAGTTATGTGTGTACAATGACTAGATTGAGAATGGAGATATTAAACCTAGATCCATGAGGATATGGATAATGTTAAACTTTCCCAAACCTTCTAGAAAACCTTGGAAGGAATCTTACTAAAAATTAGTTTTGGAGAGAAATATCTAATTTCCCCAATGAAGAGGAAAGTAATTGGGAAGAGGAAGAAAAGATGCAAAAGTGGAAAATACAGCTTTAAAGTACCTCAATGAGGGAAAGCCTAGGCAAAATAGGAAGAAAGCGTCCTAAAATTTCTGGACGCAGAAATTGGAAACATGCTTGGGAAAGCACTACTTAAATAAGTTGCTCCAATATAGACAAGGGGTTGTCTATCACTCGAAGAAAATGTCTCAGCTCACAGAAGAGTTATGGAGATAGAACTCTAAGGTTGGGAGGACTAGTCATAGAATTTGGTATGCACACTGAACTAGTTTATTTTTTATTTATTTAACATTAACCTATGTTTAACTAAATTCTCCAATTGAGGAATGAGTAAATACCATGGAAAAGTGACTGTGCTTAGGTATATAGATTTTTTTTTAATCATGTAAATTAAATTCTGACATACTAAGGTACCAAGTACCCATACATTTAACAGATTTTTATAAAGCAGAAATTTTGCAATCTATATAGTTGTACGGGAGTAGGCTGATGAGACCCATCTACCAGAATGTCTAAACCTGTAATAGGTTTAAATCTAGAGATCAGTATCTCACAGAGAATTTATTAATGTTGTCTAGTAAAATAAAATGCTATTAGTAATTGTTTTAAATTGTCTATACTATTCATGAGAAATCTAAACTCAGATGCAAAATAGAAATTTACTAACTGGAAATTAACACTGGTATATTTTAGGTATTATACTACTGTCATAATTATTTCGTAGAAAATACAGTATGAAATAAGTGAAGTTTGGTTATAACCCATTCTAGTACCACAGAAAAGATCAGTGATGTAAAATAGAGAAGAAAAGTGAAGGTAGTAAGGTACTGAACATTCAAAAATAACTCCATGTATACTGGATAGAATATGCAAGTAGTATAAAATGATAATTTTCCATTTTAACTAGGAGTCAATACTTGATTTATAAATTGTGTTTCCTTTACTGTAATGGAAATAACATGGAAAATAAAATTATGTACAAAACTAATATAACATTTATCTAGCATTACTAGGTAGTATCAGAAATTATGCAAGGATATAGAACATTTCCATATGATAGAATTTAAACAAATTTGTATAAAGAGCAAGAAGAGCTGGATATATATATATATATATATATATATATATATATATATATATATATATATATTCATTCTACATTTATATTAAATCAATGCGATGGAACCACTTTCATTAAAATAGGAATAGCACATTTTCACTAGAGAACTTCTAAATAAACAAAATTTAGGCACTGATATATGAATACAATACTGCTCTAAAACTGGTAGTCCCATGTAATATGTATAGTGTGAGTCGAAAATTAGCATATTAGTTCAAGAAATTATGTAAGTTCACTAGATGTCTATATAACATAATTAGCAGAAAGTAAGATGTATTTATCTTTGAGATAAAATACAATCCTAAGGAAACTAGTAGATATATGATTAAAAACAGTGAAGTGAAATATGGACAAGTAGTAATTGAACCAATGAAACCATGCCAATCTTAGAACGAAACCAAAATCACAGTCCACTTATACATGATAGGATAGTATCCTGATAGTTAAATGTGTTTATGTTTTTAAGTCAACTTCACCTTAGCTAATGATGCCAAGATAATTACACAAATCCTAATATAGAGGAATATTAAAAAAAAAAAAAATTAGGAATCCGATTAAGGATGAGGGAAGCATGGCACTTTGCAGAAAACGTGGAAGATCAACCTGTGTAATAGCAATAAATTAGGTTCAAAAATTTGAAGAAGGCCAAAGGAAGAATGCCGAATCTGGAGTGAGCAAAAATGGGGAGATTATTACTTGCACATTCACAACCGGGAAGGATTAGCTCAGTTCTTAATTCATGTTTGGATATAGGAAGACAAAAACATTATAATGTAGGGGAAAAATATTGAAATTACCTGTAGAAAACAAGGATGGGAAAACTGGAATAGAGGTCAAAATTGTTCGAATTTCCATACCTGGCTTAATTGCAATTCTACGTCCTTCTTAAACCTCAATGTATTTACCACAAAAAAAAATAAGTAAATAAATGTTGCTGGGAAATTATTACCCATAGAAGAAATTCGTACCCAGAACCATAAACTGAGAAACATTCCATATTTCATAGCTGAGAAATAGAATGGGTAACCGGGGCTGAATTTGAATGTTACCTGGAGGTACTACGTATAAATTCCCTGCATTTAAAATCCCAATTAATTTTCTAACAAAAGCTGCCACAGAGGGCAAGGTTAGAGAAAACGAATTTATCTTTGTTGCGAAGGAGTGGTAACAAAAACAACATTTGCATATTCTCATGAGAAATATTTCCGAAACAGGTAAGCTGTGAAATTTAAACCAAGGAAGAATATTTGCATCAGTGATTCATGAATGGGCAAGGAAATTTCAAATTGGATAAGGCATAAGCCAAATAGTGTATTAGGCAATGGAAAAATAAGTATAATATTACGGTAATAAATCTTACATGCTCCATACAAGGTAGAACCCAGACAGTGAGGTGTGGAATTTCTCCACTCTGCGTAACGTTTTGAAGAATATTCGAAAACCCAATTTAAAGAGTATGGAAATAATAAAACTCTGAGTGAAAATATGCATTTAAAAACCATAGCCACTATGTGAAAACATTGACACAGTGCGAAAACGTTTTTGGAAGGAATTGGAGCTCCCGGTCGCTGAGAATGCAAAGAATGCTACTTGGTGTTAAAAATATCCATTTAATAACCCAAACCACAATAAAACCCTAATACATCTCCTCCATAC
>JAXQQM020065793.1:0-63819 GCA_034641835.2 Pinus albicaulis
CGGAGCTAATGCTCCTGCATCATGCTCTATTTGCTCTTTTCCCTTGCTACTCCCCTCATCATCCTTTCCACTGTTTTGACCTTCTTCATGAATGCTTTGACTGTCACCTTGCATGTCTTTTTGAAGGCTGCCCTTTTCACTCTTTTCCCTGCTTTCTTCAGGACCTTTAGACGCTGTGTCTTCAAGGTTTTGTGCTTCATCTTCATCATGTTTGCTACTGTGAAGGCTACCAATATCATCATAAAAATGTTCCATTTCTTCATGATTTACCTCTTCACTGTTTTGTTTTTTTTCATGGCGCTCTTCTTCATCACTGTGCTGCCTTTCATCACTGTGTTTTTCTTCACTTTTCTCCCTTTGACTTGGATCCTCTTCACTATTTTTTTCTTTATCACTATGCTACCTTTCCTCACTGTTCTCCTCTTCATCATTGTGTTGTTCTTCCTCACTGTGTTTGTATTCCTCATTATGCTCTTCTTCTTGATCAATCATGGGAGATTTTAGCTTCTTAGGAATGGGTTTACTAGAAGAAGGAGAAATATGCTGAGGGGAAGGTGAAGGAGATGCATGGGATGAAGAAACAATGGCGAAATCGAGATGTGAAATGAAAGTGTCCCAAGAGATTTCCTTCTTCTCAAGTTGATGAAGAATGACAATCTTGATAAGTGAATGATGGAAAAGACAAGCTGGATGCTGAGAGGAAGGTCTCTTTTGAACAGTGGAAGCCATATTTTCAATACTTCTATGGAGGAAAAAGGGGAGGTTTAACTATTGGGTCATTGTGAAGTGCATGAGTAGCCGGACATGGTAAGCATAGACTCGGGAAAACCTTCCCTCGCATGTGAAATATTTCATGATTATCTTCATGGGGGGAGCGTAGCTGGTCAACAGATATGAAAAAGGAAAGATGGATGGGCATGCATCTCGATGCTCTGGCTTCAAAAAGGGTTTGTATTGATCTAAGTCTAGGTAGCTCTGCTTAAACCATTTTTCTCCGACATATGGGATTTTGGTAGCTCTGGAAATGGATCTAGGAGAAAACTTGAAATCTAAGCCTGCCAGCTGAAAATGTTTCCCTTGCAGTCTTAAAGCACATAGATGTGTCAAGGGAAGGTAAATTTTCACCTCCTGAACCCTTTGAAAAAACTCTAAACATCCAACTTCATGAAAGTTAAATAGAACTGAAGGATGGGCATTTACTTCCTTAGTTGAAAAAGGTTTGTACCTCTTGTGAGGGCCACTTCTGCTATCTTTCCTGGGAGGAATTTTTCTTTGGATACTCTTTTCTGGTTGACCAAGACAATGGATGATTCAAATGGTTTCTGAAATAGTTTGCCAGCACCACACCTTGTCCTCTTTTCAAGTCACTGTGCTTCTTTGATGTTATTAAACAATTTTTTGTGAAATGAGAAATAAAAACACTTTGATCAGTATGTTTGAGAAAATATCTTGAAAAAGATATGTTTGGGGTCCTTTGTTGAAGAAGGATCTCTTTTTTTTTGGCACAAAAGATCCTACCCTCAAGCACTGCTCTTTTTTTGTTTACTGCCCTTTAAAAGGTAAACAAAAACATCTTTCAACTAACTTGAAAAACTTCACAACAGACTCTGTTTTTGGACTCTGGGGCTGCACAAACTTTCACTATCTCATAAAACAAAAAGGACCTTTTTAAATTTACCAAGCCTTCAACTCCTTTACCACTGTCTAGGTGATCATTTAAAAATGTTTTGAGACCTCTGCAATCCTCTGTTTATCTATCTAGCAACTGTGGCTATCACTGTTTTTTGAAAGGTAGTTAAGGCTCTTTCAAAATTGATAAAAACACCTTCCTCTATTACTGTATTAATTCTTGACATCCACAGCAACACAACTCTTTGATTTTGACCAAAGGCCCTAACTTCTAATCACAGTTTCTCTCTGTGCTTTTTAGATGATAAAATGTCCTTAAAATCACTGTTAAGACACCTCCCAAACTGATTTTAGACCCCCAAATACAAGAAGACCTTCTTCAGTTTTGACAAAAACTCTATCTCTGTGTTTTTAGATGATGAAGTGCTTTCAAAATCACTATTTCTTCTTTGGGAAAACACAGCAAACACACCCTCTTTAACCTCAAAATTTTCCAATGAATGAAGAAATACCTCGAAGATTAGTTTTGTGGACTTGGTTGATCATTGGAGTAGCTCTCAAAGAGTCTTTGGAAGCCCGGAGGATGAGCGGCACATTTTCAACCGAGAGCGTCGCACAGATGGAGGTTGTCAGGTCCTTTTCGTGCACCAGTGAATGAACACATAGGCACGTCATGCAGTAGTTCAAACGTTGTGTTCGGGCACTCACAGGCGCGCCGCACACACCTACAGGCGCGTCGCACAGGCTTTGAGCTCTGCAAACTTTGAAAAATGCCCGAAATCACTTTGTTTTTCCAGTGAGCAGCTAATGGACGTTCGCTTTGGCTTTTGAAATTTCAAATGGGGCCTTTGAAACGGTCTCCTCCCTCTTTTAAAAGTCAAACAAGCTAAAATACCTTTGTAGTTACTTTGTGAGGGTTTGGATTTTGAAAAAGAAATTTTTGTCATATCAAACATAAATCACTGTTCTTGTTAATATATGACTTTTTAAAATACCATCGGACCTATTTTCTTAACTGTCATCTTCATATGCATATGAGGAGGCTATTGTTGAAGACTGAGGCTGTTCTGTCCCTTAAAAAGGAAAATTGCTTCAGGAACCATATCAAAGACTGCTGAACTATTAGGCACCTTATGACATTTTCTCTTGACTGTGGAAAAAACCTCATTTTCACTCACCAAGATTTTACCTATATCTTTTTATCAAAGAGAAGGCTTTTAAAGACCCTCAATGCAATCATATACAACAACATATTTTGTTCATATGTACATAAAGGTCTTATCTGATGACTTTGGTGTGTTTTAATTCTTTTAAGGTTGTCTTGAACTTGAATCATTTTGTCATACCCTTCCTGTCATTTTGATGAGCTTGTTCTGAGTTTTGGACATTTTGACCTCAGATTGCCTTTGAAGAAGACCTTTATGGACAGGAAAAACAAAGCTTCTTGAACATTATAATATCACTGCTTTGATGATATCACAAATGGCTTCAAACCATGAACCTTCAGTTTCTTCCTACTGATTTTCAACCTTGTCTTTTAAACAGTGGAATCCTTTAAACACTACTTGAAACACTACTGCTGTATCAGTTGTTTCATCCTTTGGAGGAAAAGGTGTAAACAATTTTTTATGCCATTTGAAGCACTGTTGGCCTTGTGCTCTTTGAATGAGGCCATACCCCTATTCCTAACCCTCTGCTTTTTAAATGAAGGAGGCCCTTATTATGTTCCTAACCATCTGCTTTTAAATGAATGAGGTTAACATAATATTTCCAAACCATCTACTCTTTATACTGGAGGAGGTTTATAGCAAGTCACCCAACCATCTGCTCTTGCTTGGAGGAGGTTAAAACAGTCATGACATTTCATCGCTTTCTCAAACTGTGTCATCTTTCCTTGTAATACATATCTCTTCTTGGTATGTCACAATAAGTAATAAAGTGAAAATTTGACAATATGCTATAAGAGGCATGTTCTGGGATATGTATCCTATGGTTGGAATATCCTTATGAATCTTTTAAACTAGGAACCACATGACTTGTATTTGTAGAGTAATTGTTGGCTAGTCATTACTTACTAACCTTTCTTGACTGTGTTTGCAGAGGTTTATTGAATTTGTTCTCTGACTAGTATTCTTATCCCAGGCTTAAGACAACATGAGAAGCAACTGTCTTCTCATGTTTAGTTTGAAAATGTCTTCTGGAATATTTGTACATCTCTGCTTCTGAAAGAGACACTGAAACACTATATATCAACATTATATCAGCTTGGCTTTTGAAACATGTACTGCTGAGACATCAAGACCTTTTAGTGGCGCAACCTATGGGTGTATCAAGATTTTTTTTTTGCAGATTAAGCACCAATTCAGGGTTGTCTAGTATTGAACAAAATATTTTGGCTTAAGATTTTTTTCCCAAGGAAGGGATTCCCTAAAGCACCACTACCTAACTTAAGGGAGATCTTTGACAGATTTTGAGTATTCTCTTTGGTATGACTAGATCTTAAGATGACATATGACCAGAGGTAGGGTGGCTGACTTTTTATCAACAGTTGGTTAATGAATGACCTGGGGATGAGGATAAATGTCAGCGGATAACTTTAGCTTATGACAGCTCATGGATAGGATTATATGACTGAAACTAGATAGGACTTGACAACTAGGTTTTTTCTCATCATAGGCTGACTGGAAAAGGTAGGAGGGAAAAAATTGTTTAGGGGTGTTTTCTAGATGATAAATTTGACAAATTTGAGATCAGCTTCTAGAAAACTTGGCTTTAAAAATTAGTCATCATTAACAGGTGAAAAATACTGATGACTAACACTTTTAGAAAAAAAGTTATAGAAAAAATTCCATGATTACCTATTTGAAGCAGCGAAACCCTAGAATCCAAAGCTCTGATACCAAATGTTATGAAACCAGCTCACAAAATAGAAGAAAAGAGAGATCAATTACTTATAAATTAGCCTCGTTGAGGGGAAAACCTCCTTTACATTACATAAATGAAAAATTCTTAGATGATACAAATGAAAAAACCTCCTTTATATATATAGGATTCCATGGGGTCACAATATAATCCTAGCTTACCTAAAAATAATAATGTAATGGCAGAACAATAACAATAGTGGGCTTTGATGGGTCATAATAATAACAATATGGGGAATACATGGGTACAAAAATAACAATAATGGGGCTACACTAACAACAATAAGGGACTACATTATTAATATATGGACCTAACAACATGGCGAGATGGGTTGGGAGTTCAAGTGGATTGGTGGCAAGCCTGATGAAAAACAGTTTGTTGTAGGGAAAATTGTTGATCATGGAATTTCGTTGATGTGCCATGGATGGTTGGGTCAGCAAGAGGGTTTCTTTTGCATGGACGAGATCAGGTTGACCAAGATGGATTCATGTGATGGACTACAGGTTGGCAGGATAGAATATTCATGGGATCTTGATGTTGCATATCCAAGATTGGAGGGATTTGCATGAGTGGTATATGATGCAGGAGTATGAGTGTTTGCAGTACTGAGCTTGTGGAGATAATGTAGGCAAAGAGGGAGTCTAGCCTCAGAGTATCAGCCCTATGGAGGTTTGGATCTTCAAGTTCAGATGTGATGAGGTAGAGGCACTACAAATATTTTTGGATTCATCTACAAGGTATGTTGCTGTGATGGATGTTAGATGGGCTAGTGTCATCACTGGATGATGATGGTTACTTCCTAGACTTGGAAGTACCTCCCCCGCTAAGAGGGAGTGTTGATTTTTGTGTAGCGTGGGAGGTACTCCAAGCCCTATTGTTTAAGGGTTGGAGGTCAAAGCGCCACAAGTAGACTTGTGGGCTTGAAACCCAAGCTTGGGGGTTTTCCCCCCATCAATGTTTGGGCCAAAACCATGATGTGTTTTCAAAATTAGATGGATGAGGATGATAGTGCTCATCGAGACGAATCTGATGCATCGAAAATCATTCGATTCCGAGTTATCATTGAGGAGTTATTAATTTTTGAAGTTATTCCATGAGGTTGCACTTATTTTTCAAGGTCAGCTTGGTGTAAAGTTTACATGGATAAGTTGTGGAAGCCCCTAGATCATGATGTTTTAGAATCCCCTCGATTGTGTATAAAAGGAGGGTGAGTGTGAGAGCATTAGAGCATCCAAGAAAGTGCAACAGATTCTCTAAAGGGTAGTTCAGTTGAGGGACAAGGACAGAGCAAGGAGGCATGAACATCGAGGCTTGGAGGAGCTTTGTTTAAGGGTAATTACAAGATCTGAGCTGATTTTGGAGGCCAAGGAATTTTTTGTGGTAGACCAAGCCATGAAGGGTTAAACACTAATGGTTTAGGGCATCTGAGTTGCTATGGTTAAGCGTCGCAACCCTATTTATGGAGTTCCCAAACTAGGAAGGAGCAGTGAGGATGTTTTGAGGCCCTAGATAGCATGGAGGGGTCCAAGGTTGTTGTCTCAAGTGCAGAGGGTGACTACTGGTAGGTCTAAGCCTTAAGGAGCTGCAACCTTGGTTCATAAGTGTTGTTTGTATGGGTTGAAATTTTCTAGAAGGTGCAGTAATCCTATAGGAGAGTTGTGTGCTAGGTCGTGGGCCATACTACAACAAAAAAGGGTAGCATGGACTCCATCAAGGGTTGTTTTGTGCCCTATGTTTTCAGCGAGGATTAGGAGACCATATAAGGAGAGTAGCCGCAAAATTTGAAGGTTGTTTAGATGTTGGTTGAAGGGTTGTTATCGTGACCAGTCATCATAATGATAACAGCAAAACAGAATTGTTGCAACAATTGAGTGTGTGCTACGTCATTATAGTGAAAAAATTTGGATCAAGTTTGATGTGCAGCTTGAGGATACCTTAGGAATTTTTTTTAGGATACCACATGGACTCTTGGGTAGCCTACCAAGCAGCCAAGGTGATAGTAGGCACATCAAATTGGAAGGCAAGAGGACAACAACAAGGAGTTTTGGAGATGTTCCCTTGGTTGATGAGTTGACGATGTCCTAGGCAAGGACATTTTGATGTGCACATATGTTGGAAATACTGAGAGGGGGGTGAATCAGTATTTCTTTTCAATTGTTAATTTTACCAAATAAATCACTTATATTTAGAACACAAAATGAACAATGATGGAATAGATACTTTTATTAATTTCTTATTTACAATAATTAAAGTACAATAATGATATAGGGCTCCAACCCTAGATGAAGACTCTAATCTTCCAGGCTCCAACCAATATTGTGCCAAGAACCAACTTGGTCTTTCCAAGGATCCAACATTTTCAATTTGAGGCACCAACCTCTAGGGCTCCAACCCTATCTCTGGTACAGGCTCCGACCTGGTTTCTTGAGGACTCCAATCCTCTAGGGATCCAACCCTATCTTCCAAGGCACCGACCTTGTCTCTATGAGGCTCCAACCTCTTGGGCTACAACCCTCAACTTTACTTCGTCAAAATGTCTTTGGTATCTTTCATGGCTTCCAATGTCTTCTTCAATGAGCCCTGTTAATCTTCAACAATGCCTTCACTTAGTCTCCACATCACATCATCAACGACAACATTATTCTTCACATGAAGGTGTCACCGCTGCTCTTAATCATACCCAAACAAATATCTCTAAGGTCACCTCATGATGGCTAATGCATCATGGTCTTCAAGTTCTCCACAAGACTTCTCAATAATTCTCAAAACATCTTCAATATTCTTCAAGATCACTACATAAATAATTCAATCAAAGTCTTCAAATCCCTTCACTAAATTTGATAAGTGATGTACTTACCTTGACCAAATGCTTCACTATTCAATCAATTCCAAAATTGCTTATGTTGACTTCACTATTCAATCACTTTGTTGTATTGTGTTGACTTCAAGTCCAATATCACTTTGCTTCACTATGTTGTCTTTATTACTGGGCTTCACTTTATCAACCTCACTGTCCAAGAGAAAGTTCTTCACTGTCCAAAGGAGGGTTCTACAAAACCATTGTGCCACTATACAAATGACACTACAGTCTAGTCCTTTACCGTCCAAGGAGACCTACTATCACTTAATACGAGTACTAAGAGACAACATTATAAGTCAGAATGTTGCATTTGAAGCCCAAGACACAGTCTTAGATCCGAGGTCTAGATTCACTGTGTAATGATCCAACTCACAGTTCACTGTCTCAACCAAAGATTTGATTTCTGTAAAGTTGCTTCAGAATATTCTCCACACAGGACGAGGGTTATTGCTGGAGTATCAAGCTACAGGTTTTTGGTGTGGTGATATCCAAAACACAATTATAGCCTCCTTTGTCTGAGAAATAATACAGTAACAATGAATCTGAACTGAGCTTTGAAATGTTGACAATCTGATCTTTTCTAATGATATTTCAGGTGGTTGGAAGATGATTTATCACAGGTTCAAAGTCTTGTCCAAGACTACCAAACAGGTCTAAAGCCTGTAATAAAAAAAAAATTTATATGCACAAGCTACAAGCCCTTCAATCCGAGCTAATGAACTTTGTTCAATTTTGAATGACAACCCACCACAGAATTTACCCAAACTGTCCTCCTCGGCCTTACTTTATCTTCTGTGATTTTTCTCTGAAATCTTGACCAAATTTTGTGTCTTCTTCACTGAAATGCTGGCTTAGAAATGAATGAGGGCAAATTTATATATATAGTTGTTTGTCCATATGAAGAGACACATCCATTGGAAGAGAGGCCGACTTTATATGACTGCATAGGTCGGCTTGACTACAAATGTATATTTTTTTACCTTAAAATTTTAATTTCTCACAAACTGTTGGGAGTTTCGGGCAAGTAAAGGCTCATTGGAAAGGAAAAAATATGCTCTAAAATATGGTATAGGAGTCAATTTGGAAGGATTCCTCTAAGGTGGTAAAAACAATTTTTCTTTGTGATTGTCCTTTATTTTTCTATGCAGAAAGTGAATAGGACAGCATGGCTTCTCCTTTGTTTGTCTTCTACATTTTTTGGCTTATCAGTTATAGGATCATAGTGTCATCATGATAGTATCCAACATTATGTATCAATAATAGTGCAGTAATATGTCATAGTGTAGCATCATTAGGAAAGTTTTGAGGTAGTCTTCTAGCCATCAATGAGATCTTCCACATCATCATCTAGTCTTCCAACCTTCATCAAGTGTATGACTTCATCAAGTATCATCCAAGTGTATGACATCATCATATGTCATCATCAAGTATCATCCAAGTGTATGACATCATTGGTTAAGATCTAGATCATCAAGTGCATGCCACATGAGATCAAGTACTTAGGGCTTCCTTCATTAATGGTTTGACTTCTTTGTGACTTGACATCTTCATTGATAGTATCCTAGTCAACCAAGAGTCATGGCATCATCATCTGGAACTAGGCATCTCAAGAATATTGACATCTCGGTCAATGCCACATTGACATCAATGACAACCTTGATTAGCAATCTCCCCCTTTTTCATTGACGGCAATATTCTTTCCCTTCTAATTTCTCTCCCCCTTTGACATTAATGGAAAACGAGGTGCCCAAATACTCCCCCTATCAAGCTGCTTCTTTTCTTCATGAATTGTAGTCCTTCATAGGTATGTTACTCCCCCTACCATGGTGCTCTTTCTTCTAGAAATATGTTCCATGATAGATGTGTTTGTATTTCTTCATGTGATGTACCATCTCCCCCTATCTGCACAAATTCCTTTAGCTCATGAAGGATTTCTCACCTTGTGTGATCAAGTAGAAGGCATCATCATAATGTCATGTTTTTCTTCAATGGAGTTACTTCTGAGAGATGATTTATCAAGATTGTCCATGTTTAACTCATCAAGGATTTCATAGGGCCCACTCACGGATCAATTTCTGCAAGAATACTCAAGAATCACAAACTCCCATTAACTGTATGCATGATCACTTTTTGGCAAGGTTTCACCATCAAATACTTGGAATATCAAGGATGACTTCATCTAGTCAACAACATGTGTTGTTCGCTGGAGTGTTTAAGAGACTTTTGGATTCAACTTGTTTCCTTCTCCATACTTGTGTAACTTTATTCTCTTGCATGGTTCTAGCTTGAGCAGGGGCCCAAGTAAAGTTACAATCACGTGCCATATGTCCAATGTTATGGAAATTGAAGCACTCTATCTTGTTCATGAATAATAAATCATGATTTCTTCTTGAAAAATTTCTTCGAGGAGGTTGACGGGGACCATTATATTTGTCTTTGTGATATGCCATACAATCTTTTTCCACATGCCCAAAGTTTGTACAAGAATAGCAATATCCAAGAAATATACTTTGGTACTTGGGAGATGAAGAGTTCCTTGAATTACTCTTGAAGTATTTTTGCCTTGGGATTCTTTGATGATATTCATTACCTTTTGTATTCTTGACACCATATGTAAGTCTCCTTAGACTAGAATTTCTTCCGTTGTTGTCTTGATTATTCTCCTTACCTTTGTCGGAACTGGGAGCATCAACATTTCTTTCTAGGTTCCTCACATATTTCTTTTTTGAAGCATTATCATTCTTTCTTGAGGATTCACCTGCATAGCCAAGACCTGATTTATCAAGGGGAGACCTTTGCTGACTTAGGATTTCATCTAGGGTTTTAGAGCTTTTCAAGTTTTTATTCAGAAATTCAACTTCCTTTTCAAGAAAGACAATTTCTCCTTTCAACTTTTCACAATCTTCATCTTTCATAAGTAGTTGTTTCTTCATTTATTCCATCATCCTTGTTGCTTCATGTGCTTCGATTTTAAGGGAGATGATATTTTATTTCATTATGAATACTTCTTCATTCTCCTTTTCTATACTTCTCTCCATTTCTTATTTTATTCTTGTAGCCTCACATGTTTCGGCCTTGAGAAGATTGATGTTTGATTTTAGTTTCAAGATATCTTCATCCTTTTCGTCTTGTTGGCATATCATGGTGTTTCTCTCATTTTCTGCTTCAATAACTTATCCTTCTATGAATGCCAAAGTTTCCATCACCTTCTCAGATCCTTGTGCTTGTTTCCTTGCTTCTTCTAGTTGAGATATAAGAGAGGAGACCTCTTCCTTGTATTGACCAATCTCTGCTTCAAGATTGTTCAAGTTCTCAAGTCTTTGTTCAAGGTGGCTTGACAAAGTTTCTTCCCTTTTATTTGCCTTATCCAATTGATTTGTCATAGATATGACTTCTTCATGATGCTTTCTTTTATTTTGATGAAATTCCTCTTTAAGTTTGGCGAGCTCCTCATCTCTTTCTTGTACTTGAAGCTTGACAAAGTCAACTTCCTTCCTTGTCTTATCTTGGTTACCATCTTGCACTTTCTTCTTAAGTTCCCCATTTTCATTTTTCAAGCTGTTAATCTCTTCCATGGAAGCCATAAGTTTATTCAATAGATCTTCTTCAAAGTCTTCTTTGTTCTCTTCATCTTCTAGGTCTTATTTAGCCTTGTTGTCATCTCTCTTATCTTCAGCTTCCTTGACGGATTTTGGACTTCTTTCTTGTTTTCCATCATCTTCTTGACTAGAGATCATTGTCAACTCTCCTTTTGAGTGAAGATCATGAATTTTGTTCCATATGACTTTTACTGACAAACATTTTTCAAAATTGGCCTTCACAGAATTTGGTAACCCATTCAAAATTTCCTTCATTGCTCTTGTATTGTACTCCTTGGTGTTGGCAATATGATGCAGAAGTGTTGTCCTTGATGGCAACCCACTGAATGAAGATGAAGACATGAGATTATTGACATGTGTTGTCTTTGATGGCAATACACCTGATGAAGTTATTCTTGACTTGATGGACTTGGTAAATGATGTAAATCTGATATGAAATGATGTTAGTTAGCAACATGATGCTGAGTGTTGTCATTGAATGGCAACCCACTTGATGAAGAAGATGGCAACTTCTTGATGAAGTTGTGCTTGAATATGTCTTGATGAACTAAATCTGATGTATCTACAGTGAGTACAGAAGGAAATGCATAAATGAATTCAGTATGTGATAGATGTATGATGAAAAGAGTATGTCTCTAGGCATACGCGTATTTGTCTAAGGGAAGTCGCGTATGCACGCGGGAAAGAACGTGCCAAGTCGCGTATGGGAAAAAGCGCTCAAAAAGTGCAAAACCAGGGGTAACCACCATGGTATTGACCCATTGTATTGGGTTATGATTCGTCTAAACAACCCCGTCCAGGAATACCATCGGATGTAATGTAGTTTTGGGCTCATGGTATTGTTTTGGCTCATGGTATTGAAAAAGGGGCTCATGGTATTGAAAAAGGGTAAACCTATATAAGGAGAAGAAATTCATTTTGCAAATCATGAGTGTGGGTGCAAGATGTCTGAGCTTGAATGAATACTTCTCTCTGGAGTATATCTGAATGGAAAGGGTTACAGTTGAATGAAAGATCTGAAATTATGATGCACCAATGATGGAGTGATGAAGAAGGGGATCTAGATCTGTATTGTACTTGTATTTGCTAGATCTATTTATGGAATGATTAGATCTGAGATGAGGCGAACATCTGTCTGAAGTAAAGAGTAAAATCTGTGTGATGTATCTGTTCTGAAGAATTGCAATGACCTAAAATATCTGAAGAACCATACGCTATTTCGCCGCAGAGGAAGCGCGTATATACACGGCTTTGCTGAAGAGAAAGCATGTATGCGCAGTGAAATTAGCTCTATAATTTGTACAGAAGTATACGCAGGTTGATATGGACTAAAGCGCGTATGCAAACTAGGGTTTGCTGAAGCATGGGGTATGAAATCTATGATCTGATCTGCTCTGTTTTAGCTATCTGTTGTTGATGTTTGACTGTGCTTAAATGTATGGAGAGGGTCCAGTCTGAAAATATGATGAAACGTGGTCTGCAAGTTGTGTTCTATTGAAGTTGTTGGATCCAGTGTGAAAATTGATGAAACGTGGTCCATGTTGGTGCCGAGGGTTGTAGCCTTCAGTCAGGGGGTTGTAGCTCCCTTCCAGGTGAGGCTGGTAAACGAGATCAGGGGGTCGTAGCTCCCTTCCAGGAGAGGCTGGTAAACGAGTCAGGGGGTTGGAGCTCCCTTCCAGGAGAGGCTGGTAAATGAGCACAGGTGGGTGTCTGCGTGCTGGTAGGAGTCTCTGCGCCAAAGACATATGTTGTAGATGTTTTCCTATAGGTAAATATTGAGTCTTTCATCCAAGGTTTTCCTAGACTTCTATTTCACCTAAAATTTCCTGTATTACGTGTGATGCTTATGTAGTGATGCATATTTATCTGCCTTTATTTAACATGTTTATTTCATTATGAACATCTACGAATGGGAATATTAAAATTATTATGTGAAGAATTAGTTGCAGCATCTCTGTGCATGTCTCTAGGCTTTAGTGAAGTGATAATCCATGTATATGCGTAATGGATTCAGAAAGTATGATAGCCTAGGAATGAAAAGTAAAAAGTTTTAGTTTGCCCTAAATACTGATTCACCCCCCCCTCTCAGTATTTTTCCCAACACTTGGATTCTTCGTCCATTGTGTCATTAGTAATCACTGATTTCCAAACTTCAATTCCTTGAGTCTTCAAGAAATTCCTCATTCTTGCCACCCATATATCAAAATTTCCATTGAACAATGGAGCCTTCACAAATTGATTTACTTCAATTTCAATGGTTGAGGAAGCCACATCTTTAGGAGGATTGGAGACTTTCTTCCTTGGCTTTTCCATTTGTGTTCTAATGATCAACCTTCAAGTTGTTAGGCTTTGAGTGAAGGTACTGGCTTTGATACCAATTGTTGGAAATACTGAGAGGGGGGTGAATCAATATTTCTTTTCAATTGTTAATTTTACCAGTTAAATCACTTATATTTAGAACACAAAATGAACAATGATGGAATAGATACTTTTATTAATTTCTTCTTTACAATAAGTAAAGTGCAATAATGATATAGGGATCCAACCCTACATGAAGACTCCAATCTTCCAGGCTCCAACCTGTATTGTCCAAGCACCAACGGTCTTTCCAAGGCTCCAACCTTGTCAATTTGAGGCACCAACCAATAGGGGTCCAACCCTATCTCTGGTAGAGGCTCTGACCTGGTTTCTTGAGGAATCCAATCCTCTAGGGCTCCAACCCTATCTTCCAAGGCATTGACCTTGCTCCAAACTCTTGGGCTCCAACCCTCAACTTCACTTCGTCAAAATGTGTTTGGTATATTTCACGAATTCCAATGTCTTCTTCAATGAGCCCTATTAATATTCAGCAATGCCTTCACTTAGTCTCCACAACACATCATCAATGAAAACCTTTTTCTTCACATGAAGGTGTCAACGCTACTCTTCATCATACCCAAACAAAGATATCTAAGGTCACCTCATGATGGCTAATGCATCATGGTCTTCAAGTTCTCCACAAGACTTCTCAAGAATTCTCAAAACATCTTCAATTTTCTTCAAGATCACTACATAAATAATTCAATCAAAGTCTTCAAATCCCTTCACTAAATTTGATAAGTGATGTACTTACCTTGACCAAATTCTCCATTTTTCAATGAATTCCAAAATTGCTTATGTTGACTTCACTGTTCAATCACTTTGTTGTACTGTGTTGAATTCGAGTCCAATATCACTTTGCTTCACCATGTTGTCTTTATTACTGGGCTTCACTTTATCAACCTAATTGTCCAAGAGAAAGTTCTTCACTATCCAAAGGAGGGTTCTACAAAACCATTGTGACACTATACAAATGACACTATAGTCTGGTCCTTTACCGTCCAAGGAGACCTACTATCACTTACTATGAGTATTGAGAGACAACATTATAATTCAAATGCTTCATTTGAATCCCAAGCCATAGTCCTAGAGCCGAGGTCTAGATTCACTGTGTAATGATCTGAGTCACAGTTCACTGTCTCAACCAAATATTTGATTTCTGTAGAGTTGCATCAGAATATTCTCCACATATGACAAGGGTTATTGTTAGAGTATCAAGCTATAGGTTTGTGGTGTGGTGCTATCCAAAACATATTTATAGCCTCCTTTGTCTGAGAAATAATACAGTAACAACAAATCTGAACTGAGCTTTGAAATGTTGACAGTTTGATCTTTTCTAATGCAATTTCAAGTGGTTGGAAGATGATTTATCACAGGTTCAAAGTCTTTTCCAAGACTGTCAAACAGGTCCGAAGCCTGTAATCAAAAATTTTGTTATATGCATAAGTTACAAGCCCTTCAATCCAATCTAGTGAACTCTGTTCAATTTTGAATGACAACCCACCATAGAATTTACCCAAACTATCCTCCTTAGCCTTAGTTTATCTTCTGTGATTTTTCTCTGAAATCTTGACCAAATTCTATGTCTTCTTCACCGAATTGTTGGCTTAGAAATGAATGAGCACAGATTTATATATATAGTTGGTTTTCCGTATGAAGAGATCACACGTCGATTGGAAGAGAGGCCAACTTTATATGACTACATAGATCGGCTTGACTACAAATATATATATTTTTACCTTAAAAATTTAATTTCTCACAAACTATTGGGAGTTTCGGGGCAAGTAAAGGCTCATTGGAAAGGAAACAATATGCTCTAAAATATGGTATAGGAGTCAATTTGGAAGGATGCCTCTAAGGTGGTAAAAAGAAAAATTCTTTGTGACTGTCCTTTATTTTTTTGTGCAAAAAGTGAATAGGACAGCATGGCTTCTCCTTTGTTTGTCTTCTGCATTGTTTGGTTTATTAGTTATAGAATCATAGTGTCATCATGTAGGAAATCTATGTCATCATGATAGTATCAAACATTATGTATTCAATAATAGTGCAGTAATATGTCATAGTGCAACATCGTTAGGAAAGTTTTGAGGTAGCTGTCTTCCAGCCATCAAATGAGATCTTCCACATCATCATCTAGTCTTCCAACCTTCATCAAGTGTATGATTTCATCAAGTATCATCCAAGTGTATGACATCATCATATGACATCATTGGTTAAGATCTAGATCATCAAGTGCATGCCACATTAGATCAAGTACTTAGGGCTTCCTTCATTAGTGGTTTGACTTCTTCGTGACTTGACATCTTCATTGATAGTATCCTAGTCAACCAAGAGTCATGGCATCATCGTATGGAACCAGGCATCTCAAGAATATTGACATCTTAGTCAATGCCACATTGACATCAATGACAACCTTGATTAACACCATATTTGTGCAATAGATCCTCTATTACCAAAGAAAAGGGTTGATTGGTGAATTATGTGGGCAGTTGTGTCTGAGGGTCTCCTAGGTGTGGGGATTCCCTAACTAGGTACAAATGCTACAACGTGGACTTGGTCTCTCGTGGACCGTTGGAGGGCAGCATGAGAGAATACCAAGTGTGGATGAGATTGGGCACTTATGGTTTTGTTGAGGAGAGTGTGATAGTGTCCAAGTTGGTGTCGAAGTGTAGCACCTTGGTGGAAAATGGTGACTGCTAGCCTAGTTGTTTTTGGAGCTCAAGGGTCCATAAACCAAGAGTAGGATTGTGGATACTGATACTTGTGTGTGGAGAAGGACTTCTACAGCAGATGATGGGCAGTCATCCTAGCCTGTGTTCATTGTGGGAGATGGACATCTTGCAGTGATAGGTGGCATCCCTCCATGCCCTATGTTGGTCTTCATCTGAGAAACACAGGAAGACCATAGTGAGTTGAAGTTCTTGAGTAGATGAGGAGCAGCACTGGGCAGATTGAGAGTTGTTCACAAGTGGAGCTATGAAAAAATCGACAGGAGTATCGATGTTTTTTCCCCTTGATGGATGAAGGGACAACTAGAGAGAATATTGGACAACTGAGATTTAGTGTCCAGATGGACTTGGAGCATCAATAGAGGCAGGAGTTGCAGACCAGGAGTTGAAGGACCGGGAAAGTATACGGTATGACCGAGAGGACTTGTGGGAGCATGCTACAGCCAAATGGTCAGAGTATCTTGTTTTTTTATCTTGTACTAGTAGATTTATGAGGGAAATTATCCTTGGTATGAGAGACCTAGACTTTTGTATTATATGTTTTTAATATAACGAAGTTGGATTGAAAAATTAAAAATTTGTCTATATTTTGTGCATATGTGATTTATTGTTGTTTATATTCTGTTGTGTAAAGTAGTTCTGTTGAGATTATTGGTTTGGTAGCATCATATATTTTAAGTCTCTATCCTAGACCCAAGGTCGTGGAAATTCAACAATGCAGTCAAATGATCAACCTTAGGAATTGCGTAAGCATTTTGGGGGAAATTCCTAAATAATAGCAACATAATTTCATCAAGAATTATGCAAGGAAATAGGGGCTCAAGCAGAGGCAGAAATTGACTAAGTCTAGGTCAAAGATTTTCAGTGAACATAGATATAGATTATTCACTTGCAAGTTGAGCTCATATTGAGCTAGCAATTCTAATACATCTCTATTCATTAAATTAATGTAAGCAGGCATAGGGGCTTTTAGGAGATTTCTTCCCTTTGAAAAATACATGTGCATGTGTGTTATTTCTCATTGCATGTTTTTTATTGATGTTCTAAATTGTGAATTAAATTCCGCAGTGTAGTAGAGTAGGTTTGTGTCTTGTGATTTTGATTAAAATTTTATGAGCAGTTGAAAATATACACCCTAATTTCTACAGAGTCGAGACGCACTAGTGGATACATGTGGCAATATGAATACTAGTTGGCGATTAATTAAGTGTACCCATGAAACAAAAATAACGAAATTATTATTCTTTCTCAGTAAATGGAGATTAAATAAAAATCACCTCATGTCACTACAAGGAAAAGACCCTCTAGCGGAGGTTATAAAGGAGGTTTTTAGTGTTATAAAATTGGCCAAAATTGTCAAAAAAACAATTGCTACAACATATGTTTTCGGTAACGGAGGTTTTGGTGGAGCTTCTAACTAAATTTCAACACAATTAAAAAAAAGTGAGCGGCCAGAGGTTGTTATGGATGTTTTTCTCATCGATGTGTGCATCATGTGTAAAAACACCAATGTGTTTTACCGTGAACACACCGGTATTGTAAACATACCAAGCACTGGGATGGAAAACGAATTTCGGACACCCAGGGCGTTAGGCAACGTCTCGATGTGTGTCAACCAACAAGATGCACCAGGCCGATGGAATGTGCATGCACCGGGTTGTTAAGGTGTAAAACCGCACCAGGTTGTCTAGGGGCTAAAACGCACCAGGTCGTTAAGTTATAAAAATGCACCGGTGCATTAAAGGCAAACCATACTGGTGCATGCAACGCCTATCAGACCACCTAAGTGGTAGTCATCGTTAAAGCACACCATTCATTCTAATTGGTATGGGTATTTGTGCGGCGCCCATAGGTCGTATAAACACACCGGTGTGCATTATCATACAAACTCACCGATGCACAATAACTAACACACACCAATGTTCATTTTGTATTTTTTAGAAACATCGACCTATGACAGTGCAGTTATTGTTATTTTTTTAAATTCATTATTCATAAAAATTCAACACATATCTTATAATAATATTCATATCAATTAAATTTTTATTAGTGCATTTGAATGTGATGTTTGGATTAATTTTTTATATCATATCATTAGATTCCACATCTCTTCATTATAATATTTAATCATCCATATATTTAATCAGTGGTGTAACATTTCACAGAGACAATGGAGAATAAAATAGAATAAATTAAAACATATATATATAAATATATACATATATATATATATATATATATATATATATATATATATATACATATATATATATATATATATATATATAAGACACTCTTTGGCATACAAAATGGGACAGTTATTGGTATCCCTCTGTCTTTCAATTGGGACACTATGTCCATTACATTAAACAAAATTTCTGATTTCACGGACAAATATTTCAAAAATACAACGCCTTTCTTTGATATATAAACATATTGATCATCATTCTTCATTGGAACTGTTGTCACTGCTTGAGCTACTTCCATGACTTGGGTTATTTTGAAGAATGTTTTGTTCACTGTGTTGATTGTTTTCTCCTTCTTCAAGTTCCATCTACAAACATAAAAATAAAGTGTAATGAGTGTATATACATTGGTGAGAATAATGAAAATTGCAATATTAAATAATATACATCAATGTAAATCGAAAATAAATGTACCATAGCAATAATTGACTCATGAACTATACACATTCTTTCAAAACCAAATTTCATGCCATCTTTCAACAATTCATTTGTTGGCACAGTTTTATACTTTGTTTCTTGCAAATTTTATACCCTATAACAAATCATAGATTTAATATAAAAGATTTTTTTGCTTTATTAATTATAGACAGAGCTAAATAAAACAAGATAGATGCATACAAATTCCACAATTAATTTCTGATATGCCAACATATACTGACAACCCATATTTAACCCAATGTCAATCAATTCTTCTTATGGTTCTTCTTTGTATGTTAGCACTTGTTTGAAGACATTCAATGATGATTGTTGTAAAACAACTCAAAATATACAAAAATGAAATCTAGTTAGGTTGTTATAAGGAAGTAACAATTACTCAAAAACATAGATATCAACCCTTTTCTTCCTTGTCGTCATGTTTTATATGCTAAATGGGTTCCATTTTCTTTTCTTTTACGCAAGAAAATACTTGAAAATTAATATTTAATGCTAAATTGTTTATTTATTGTACCTAATAGAAAAATTCAATGATTACATATTACATTTGAAGCACATTGTTGTTGAGATGGCTCCTCATGTGATGCAATTATGTCCATTTCTTTGACCATCTCCTTGTATAGCTTTTTGGACATTCCTACTGGCATATTCTGATATCAGCTCGTTCATCCTTTGAGATTTTCATAATCTTCCTGAAAATGTAACATGACAATAAACTATTTTATTTTTATATTTATATATGGAAATTAAATATAACAAAAGTGATATTTATAAATGATTTCTTTCTAGTAATATATACATATTATTCTAGAAAAAACATTTAAAGGAATATTACTTTTTCATTCATTATTTTTTGTTGTTGTATGTTTTTGATATTAAAAGTATGACATGTCTCATTGACCAATTCTTTGGAAACTCATCTTGTAGTTTAAATAAAATTTGGTTCTTGGAATCATTGGATTGATTTTTGTATTGTAAGTGGAAATAATGTCTATACATTTATTCCACTAGATCCCTCAAAGTTTTGTAAAAAAAATTCCCCGTTTCGTTAACCTCCAACACCACTCTAGCTGAGCTAAGGAGCAATTCATTTTCATTTGCATGTTCTATTTTTTTCTTTTCTTAGAACAACATTCCTTTTCTTCGTTTTTGTTCCATGTATAACATTAAACATGTGTGAATTAATAGATTTTTTGAAACATGTTATCTAAAAATTTTAAGTATATTAATAATGAAAATTCAAAAAAGAAACTCATATTGGATCGATAGTAATTTTTCATTCACCTGATTCATGCTTCTGCAATTTTTCCATCAAGATTTTATGCTCTTCTAGTCTTAGATCAAAAATAATATTATCAGGCTTCATCGTTTTGTGGCTCTGCATAATACACAGTAAACAATACATATTAGTTAAACTTACATATATTTCAAAAATAATAATTTTTGGAAACAATTTACAAAGAACTTGCCTTTTTTGCTTTTCTCGATGTGTTATCAATAATTTTGTTACTTGATCTTTTTTCAACCATTTCTTTATCAATATGAAACATGTACCATACCATTCATTAATATATTTTATAAATACATCACATATGGTGTTACATAAAAAAAAAATCAAGAAAACGGTGTGGCTTTCAAAAAGTACGCACCGAAGGCGGTGCGGTAGGTTCTTATAAACACGCCGCCAAAACAGTAGAAACACTATACAGTGCTCTATGTCAACAAGGAGTCTCGGTGTGTTATATGTTAACAAGTGTGATTACATAGACATAAATTAATAAAAAAATGTTTTTATCAAACAATGTTTTTTGGTCAGTATGCGCCCAGTGCGCTATACTACAAAAAAAAAAATTTATCAAACAATGTTTTTTGGTCAGTACGCGCCCGGTGCACTAAACTAAAATAGCGCACCGGTGTGCTGTTTTAAATAGTATTTTAAACAAGGCACACCATTTAAAAAAACTATTTTTAGAAAATCATGAAGGGCCTACATGGATTTGGATCCGACTCTGCAAGTGGTCTCACGGGTTAGATGTCATACACCTATATATATATATATATATATATATATATATATATATATATATATATATATATATATATATATATATATATATATACAAACCCTATAAATCTAAAATGAAAAGCCCTAATTGTGAAGCCACGGAAAGAAGAAGAAGCAAGGGTTTAACGTAAGAATAGTTTTTCTTGTTTTTGTTTTTTCTGAAAATGCACAGTAAAATTTAAAAATTTTACTATGCATGTATTAAATCCAACAGAAACTGTAAAGAAAATAATTATTACAGTAAAATTTAACAATTTACTATACTACAGGGTTTTTGTGCGAATCACCAGATGTTTCAAATTCTGATTCTCTGAATAGTGTTTTTGTTCGAAAGTAATTTGCTGCTCCACAGTGCTATCATTCTCTCTTGCTCTAGGTATGTCTCTTGTGCAAATCCCTCCCTGAAAAATTTTGCAAATAATTTACCTCTTTTTTTTTCACTTTAAAAAAATAAAGTTGCGCTTTTTTATTTCTGGATATTCGATGTGTTTGTTAACTAACTACATCAGTGCATTAGTTAATAACATCGCACTGGTTCGTAGTAACTTAAACGCACCGATGTGGTTAACTCTACATTAGCACTGATAACAATAAGTCAATTTTTAAGGCACCGAAATTACTTTTAGGTATGTACGCCAAAATTTATTGTTGATTTTTCTCAAATGCAGGGAGAAAATCTCATAATTATATCAAATGGAAAATTCTTCAAAATCCATCTTGTTCCATAACATTTCTCAAAGTCCATTGTGGAGTTCTCCTTATCCATCTCTAGACATAATTACTTCAAATTTTATTTATATTTTCATTATCTAATTGAATTTTTTTTATCCATGTCAATCAACTGAATAAAATTAATGTATAAAAATTTTCAAGTTCATGCAGATTCATAATCGAGTTCAGATGCACAAAATATTCAAACAACTCCAAAACATCGGAATCTCTTATCAGGAGCAGCATACCGCAAGGCGCATTTGGAAGATAAAAATGGATAGCCGCTTCACCCTGCCAATTGTAACATTACATCTTCCAGCCACAATCCTGGGACAATAATGGTAATAATAATTGTTTTTTATATTAATGTAATTATTTCAACGTCAAACCAATTAATCATGCATTGTCGACGTGCTTACTAATTGATATCATCGATTTTTTACTAATAATGTTCAAATATATTTTTTGAAATTATTAGGATTCTAATGATAATGAGATACCTACCTACCATATCCCATTGCACCCCACGTCGAGAGAAGTTTGAATTAAGAGAAAAAATCGTAGAGGAATGATACCAAGAATGGTTGAATCAACCACCTATTCAATTCCCACTACGTCTAGATTCACCAATTAGGAATGACTAAAGAAATAGTAGCTCCTCACAAGTTGGAAATGGAGGCAATCAAATAGAGTTTGGTATTGATGATTACTTAAGGATACGACTATCATGAAGACAATGTTGTTAGATGCATTCTAGAACCGTTGATCAGCTAGGGGATGATGCTCATATCGCTGATACATTTTTCGAAAGCCTTAAATTTTCTTCCACCACCCCTCTCTCTGGACTTGGTGGTTAGTGAAATTCTACCCAGTTGGGGACAACAATTTTATTATACAACTTGAAATTAAAGTTTGGCTTGTCGAATGCATGTTTCTCAGAAATTTTGAGGTAATTGACCATCAAGTCCTCCCTTATATTTTGAGAAATATAATCACACAATGAACATCACAAATGGTCAACTTTATGAAAATTAATAATTATATCAGCATTAATGTACATTTAATAATTTCCATGACCAACTATAGGTTATTCAAAGATAAGGTTCTTCCGAGTGATAATGTCTTGCCCAGTAGCTGCAAAGCAGCAAAGAAATTGTTGAAAATGCTGGGTGTTGAGTACATATCATATCATGCATGTTCAAATTATTGTATTTTATATAGAGGAGAATATGCAGACAAAGAGATATGTCTGAAATGTGGGCATGACAGGTATGATAAATAAAAAAAAGGGTAAATCACATGGTCATCCTTTTAATATATTGAGGCACATGCATATAATCCCAAGGATTCAAAGGCTCTTTCATTGTAAATAATTAGCTATGGTTCAGGGATGGCATGCCTCACACAGAAGTGAATTGGGACTTATATAAAATCCCAACAGATTCAATAGCCACGAAGCATATAGAGGATGCATGGCATGAAAAATTCAAGGATGGAGTACGAAGTCTATGACTTAGCATAACCATGGATGGTGTCAACCCATATTCCCTCCAAAACACCAACTATTATTTTTTTCCTGTAGTAGTGATCAATAAAAATATCCCCCCATGGTTGTCCGTGAAGAATGAACATCTTATATTGGCTCTCATAGTCCCTGGTAGAAGACAAGTGAAGAATATGTATGTCTACTTACAACCACTGCTAGATGAATTGAAGGAATTATGGGATGGGATAAATGTATACAATGTATCAAGGTCAATCTTAGTAGAGAGGAGTTTTGTGTTGTATGTCATATGTGCTTACACAACACATGCTTATCCAGGCTTAGGAGTTTTCTCTGGTAAATTACATGTTTATTGATTTGTTTATATACGTAACAATATTCTTTTGCATATTAGTTATTTAATTTGTTGTAATTTTTATGATCTTCATGATATTATTTAACGTTCCATGCATATTGTATACAATAATTTCGCAGGTCTTGTAAAAAAAGGGTATTTTGGATGTAAATGTTGTGGACCTTCTTTAAAAGCTAGATGGTCCAACAACCTATGAAAGCCAGTGTATGACTGCTCCAGGGTATTCCTCTCAGAAGAACACCTTTACAAAAGAGCAACATTTGCTTTCAATGGTAAATGAGGGAGAACCCAAAGGCATCCAATAACGACACTAGATAAATGGCTTAGAGAATATGAGAGAGATAAGGAGAAGGAATATATAGAAATATTCGATTCAAATGGGGAGCCTATGTTCGATGATCCAAACTTCTTCGACGCCTATGTTGAGAAATTCCCGTTGGGATGAAAAGGAAATCTATCTTTTATAACCTCCCATATTGGGAGCATCCTAAGATTACCCACTTATTAGATCCCATGCATATATTAAAAAAAAAATCATCTTCTTTATGGAGGCACATATCATCGAAAAAAGTGACACATTGGTTGTTAGGAAAGATTATATTACTTCAAAAACTAAAAAGAAAAATTGGCCAAGATGATTAGAAAGTACAGGATCAGAGGCAGCTGGTCCCTCTAATTGGTATTTCAAAGAAATTGATGTCCCATCGAGTTAAAAAAAATTATATTTCTTTGGCAAAGGAAGTTATAATGGGTTAAGGGTGCCATCTTCATATGGGTCTTCACTACGGCGCTGCTCCACCGTGGATGACCATTTTTCAAGGTTGAAATCACATGACCATTTGAATCTTCTAAGAGTACGTATAATGTCAAAAGCATGATTTTATTATTTGCATATATATTAACAAATTTTATCCCATGCAGGGATCAAAAAACATAACTAATTTTGTATATTATTGCATGTGTTTATAACTTTACAGTGTCACTATCCTTTGTTCATGTGTGGGTGTGTGAAACATGACTTCCCCCAAGACCTATGAGGTGCCACATCTAAATTATTTGCATTTGTACGTTGGATCACGTCCAAGGAGATTCATGTGGCTAGCAATCCATGGTGGTGTCAAGAGATAGTTGTATTGTTTGTATGTTTGAGAAGGAACTGCCGATGAGTTTCATGGACTTGCAGGTTCATCTTCTAATCCACCTAGTAGATGAGGTTGAATTAGTTGGGGTGGTTTCTTGTCGTTGGATGTTCTTCTTAAAGAGGTACATGAAGAAATTGAAAGGTTTTGTTCAACAAAGGGAAAAACCCGAGGGGTCTATGGCAGAGGGGTACACATTGTATGAATATTTGTATTATGCCAGTGATTACATCAAACAGATCGACAACAGACCAGGTGCATTGATTTGGGACAATGAAAGGGATTAAGGCAAAAGAGAAGGGGAGTTGTTCCAAATGAATGGAAAAATACGCTTGATAAAGAGTAAGCGACTTATAATTTTTCAAATTTACACAAAGTAAATATTCATGTTGAGCTTCGATATAATGTATATTTTGATCTCATATGTACTATATGTCGGTTTGATTTCACCATCAAATGCAAAAATTGAAGAAATAAATAAATTTTTTCTTTACAATTTTGAAGTGACACAACCGTGGTTCGCATTGTACGAACAAAAGAGGATGAAATGGGATAGTGACAGGAAAGAATTCAGATGGTTGAATGGTAGAAGTGTGCCTTATCCCGGTCATTTAAAAGAAAATATTCCAATTATATGCCCCAAAAATTGGGTTGTTGACCAAGTCAGAGAGAAATACGGTGCAACTAGTCGTTACTCACGTGCTAAAGAGGATGTATTGAACGTAGGGATTGGGTGCACCCTTTAAAACACCAATTATTATGTTTGTCCTGTAGTAGTGATCAATAACAATATCCCCCCATGGTTGTCCATGAAGAATGAACATCTTATGTTGGCTCTCATAGTCCCTGGTAGAAGACACGTGAAGAATATGGATGTCTACTTACAACCACTGGTAGATGAATTGAAGGAATTATGGGATGGGATAAATGTATACGATGTATCAAGACCCATAGTAGCAGAGAGGATTTTTGCGTTGTATGGAATATGTGCTTACACGACACATGATTATCCAGGCTTAGGAGTTTTCTCTAGTAAATTACATGTTTATTTATTTTTTTATATACGTAACAATATTCTTTCGCATATTAGTTATTTAATTCGTTGTAATTGTTATGATCTTCATGATATTCCTTAACGTGCCATGCATATTGTATACAATAATTTTGTAGGTCTTGTAACAAAAGGGTATTTTGGATGTAAATGTTGTGGACCTTCTTTAAAATCTAGATGGTCCAACAACCTACGAAAGCCAGTGTATGACTGCTCCAGGGTATTCCTCCCAGAATAACATCCTTATAGAAGAGAAACATTCGATTTCAATGGTAAATGAGAGAGAACCCAAAGGCATCCAATAACAACACTAGCTAAATGGCTTAGAGAATATGAGAGAGAGAAGGAGAAGGAATTCATATAAATGTTCGATTCAAATGGCAAGCCTATGTTCGATGATCCAGAATTCTTCGACACCTATGTTGATAAATTTCCCAGTGGGATGTAAAGGAAATCTATCTTTTATAACCTCCCATATTGGGAGCATCCTAAGATTACCCACTTAGTAGATCACATGCATATATTTAAAAATGTTTCATCTTCTTTATGGAGGCACATATCATTGAAACAAAGTGACACATTGGTTGTTAGGAAAGATCATCTTACTTGAAAAACTAAAAATAAAAATTGGCCAAGAGGATTAGAAAGTACAGGATCAGAGGCAGTTGGTCCCTCTAATTGGCATTTCAAAGAAAGAGATGTCCCATCAATTTTAAAAAAAAACTATCTTTCTTTGGCAAAGGAAGTTATAATGGGTGTGAGGGTGCCATCTTCATATGGGTCTTCACTATGGCGTTGCTCCACCATGGATGACCATTTGTCAAGGTTGAAATCACATGACCATTTGAATCTTCTAAGAGTACGTATAATGTCAAAAGCATGATTTTATTATTTTCAAATATATTAATAAATTTTATCCCATGTAGGGATCATAAAACATAAATAATTTTTTATATTATTGCATGTGTTTATAACTTTACAGTGTCATTATCCTTTTTTCATGTGTGGGTGTGTGAAACATGACTTCCCCCAAGACCTAGGACGTGCCATATCTAAATTATCTACATTTTTACATTGGATCACGTCAAAGGATATTCATGTGGCTAGCATTCCATGGTGGCATCAAGAGATAGTTGATATTGTTTGTATGTTTGAGAAGGAACTACCGACGAGTTTCATGGACTTGCAGGTTCATCTTCTAATCCACCTAGTAGATGAGGTTGAATTAGTTGGAGTGGTTTCTTGTCGTTGGATGTTCTTCTTAGAGAGGTACATGAAGAAATTGAAAGTTTTTTTCAACAAAGGGAAAAACTTGAGGGGTCTATGGCAAAGGGGTGCATATTGTATGAATATTTCTATTATGCCAGTGAGTACATCAAGCAGATCGAAAACAGACCAGGTGCGGTGATTTGGGACGATGAAAGGGATTAAGAAAAAAGAGAAGGGGATTTGTTCCAAATGAATGGAAAATACGCTTAATAAATAATAAGCGACTTATAATTTTTCAAATTTACACAAAGTAAATATTCATGTTGAACTTCGATATACTGTATATTTTGATCTCATATGTACTATATGTCAGTTTGATTTCATCATTGAATGAAAACATTGAAGAAATCAATAAATTTAATCTTTACAACTCTGAAGTGACACAACCATGGGTCGCATTGTACGAATAAAAGAGGATGAAATGGGATAGTGACAGGAAAGAATTCAGATGGTTGAATGGTAGAAGTGTGCCTTATCCCGATCTTTTAAAAGAAAATATGCCAATTATATGCCCCAACAATTGGGTTTTTGACCAAGTCAGAGAGAAATACAGTGCAACTGGTCGTTACTCGCGTGCTGAAGAGGATGCGCTAAACGTAGGGATTGGGTGCACCCACTCGGTAATAATCTATTTATGTAAATTTTAAACTTAATAATGCACCTTTGAAATGTCTATATTTCATATTTTAACCGTTGGGTTATTATAAGACACATGACGCCATGATTTTTTAACTTTTCTATAGTTGAATTTGTTCCCATATATGTGGGCATATGGACACCATTTTCGCATATAAAATGTCGATGATGAACACATGACACAAGACCATGGAGTGGAAGTTAAGTTCGATCAATCTAGTCGAGCTAGCCACCTTGATCAAAACCTAGTACGAGGGATGTTAGGTTACATTGGAAAGATACAAGAGACAATTGAAGTGGATTTCTCTTCTTTCCAATGTGTTATTTTTAGGTGTAAGTGTTGGGACACCTTTGATTGGGATAATGTAAAGGAAGATTGCGATAGTAGAATTATATGCATCAACTCTAGAAAGATGTGGGATGAAGCTAAGGAGCCCTATGTTTTCCCCAAACACTGCAACTAGATGTTTTTTTACCCAGATGTGTTGGATATGGATTTGTGGTTCGTATTGAGACACGACCCTAGATCAAAACATATTTTTGAGAACAATAGTGTTATCATGCCAAGATAGCTGGAAGATACTGGGGGTGATCATGAGAACCGACAGTGATATGGTACATGTGTTATTTCATCATTTATACTTTTCAAGATGGGCTTTTATAAAGAAGAGGACTTAACCTTATAACTAAGACTCTTTTTTTTGAAACATTATAACATGTATTTTGATTTAATTGGTTTGCATTGTGTTAATGTTAAAATTGTTTCACTTGATGATTTGCAATTATGTTGATCTCGAAAACAATGGTGCACTGCGTGATCATGATCATCCAGAAAAACGCAATCATTGCATAACATCATCACAACACAAACAAAAAATATACATCTCATGTCAAATAACTGCTATCACATACACATCTATCTACAAACACATTTAATGAACATATTTAATATGACCTAACAATATACACATCATGATGAACACCAACATGTAAATAAATTACATCAACATGAACATAAAATAAATTGACCATACATACATACATACATACATATCTATATATATATATATATATATATAATGTCAAAAATATACAACTGTAATATAACTTCATATAAATGTCAAATATCTAGTGGTACATCAATACTAGTACTAGTCGAGGCTTGCTCAGTCGATGGTGCAGGGTCATGCTCAGATAGATGGCATGCCTGCTCTGGAGATTTATGTTTATCAATCAATGGTGCAGTCTACTCAGGAACTACCATTGGATGACTTGTTGATGGTGTAGACTGCGTAGTGGATGGTGCGACCTCCTCAGGTGGACCTGCCTCCTCAGACGGACCTGCCTGCTCAGGACTAGGTGTCTGTTGAGATGGTGCAGAATACTCAAACGATGCCTGTTGGTCACGACTGGATTTTGGCTTCTCATCGTGATCTTTGGCACGAGGTGAAGGAGGAGGAGGTGGAGTACTAGAATGATGATCACTCCCCTCATGATCATGATCATCATATTAGGTGTTGCTTTGTCGTGCATCTCCATGAAACCTATCCCTCCTAGCCCACGTGCCTCTACAGATTTGTGTGAGAATAAAATTGGCCTGGATCTCTCTGATCGTATTCAGGCGAACTCCCTCATCAAATAGGAGTCGACAGAGTTGGTCGCCCAACTCCATCCTGAATCGGGTGTCCGACCTACGCCTCACCCCCGCGGGTATCTTCACCCAATCAGGATCATGTATGTCACCCTGACCCTCTGCCTCTGCCATCTCCTCGTCAACATCTACACCTGGATCATTCGGTGGGGGTGGAATCATGTCCCCAACGAATGTCCCAATATCAAAAAAATATATAGTACACAAAAATAATTAGACATTTTCATTACAAATTTTAATAAAACAAGTTAAAGAACGTGTTAGAATAAATTTGATAATTATAATTAATTAATTAAGACAATAAAAATAAACTATATTAATTTAAAGAAAACACTAATATTACCTCTCGCATCTAGCGGCTCATCCTGTGTGAAGAGGATGTTGGTACACCCTCGCCAATCCAAATCGGCATGCAGACATAACACCAAAACGAATGAGTGATCATCAACATTGTATAGCAACTCCAGTGTATCAGGAGATATCCTGGCGGGAAAGTTAGACTGGCCCCTCTTGGGCATCATCTGGACCCACATTTGCATCCGTACATGCAGCATCGGCCTACAAGGTTGCCGAAAAAAAGTAGGCCTCGTCTTTGGAACCTCTCAAAAAATAAAAATAAAATTCACTCTGAAGAAAAAGGGAAGTTCAACCTCCCACGTGCCAAAGAACGAAATATATCTAATGTTGTACAAAACTGCCGCAAAAAAATCGTAGACCATCTCACAAGTCGTGGCGCCTGGAATAAAGAATAAACATAAAATAAAAGTAGGAAACTAATGTGTTTCTTGTCACTGGTATAGTGTGCAATGGTCATCAGCAGTAGTGAGAGGCACCTCACCTTCTTTGCACCAAACGAAGCAATACATAACTAACCACCTGACACCTAAAAATCTACATGAGAAACTATATCGTCCCTAATGTATCTCTGGGAGTACGACAACTGACTCCCTACTGCATAGCCGATGGGGACATCTAGGAACTGGGGAAAATCCTGCCCTCTCCTAGATAGGCTAGTAATAAAATATATTTCCTCCTCAATGGGTGCAAACCACTGGCCAGGACCGACCCAGAAAGCCTATCGGTGGGCATCCCACCTGAAGATCAGTTGTACCATAACCCACTATGGCCCTTCAGGGATGTAGCCTCCTCATAGAACTTTAGGAGGCCTACCTCCCTTAGGAGCAACTGGGTGGTTGTCATAATAGGGCAAGGGTACATAAGTTTCTCCCCCTCTCATGCCTCCCATAGCTGAATCAAGTTATATTGGTCCTCCATATTTTCTTGTTGTTCCCTTTATTCTCTACGTTGACGTCGCTGAATGATTCACATATTAAATACATTTTTTTTATTAAATGAGAAATGTATTTAATATATATATATATATATATATATATATAATCTTTTTTGAAAAAAAAGCAGTCGATGCGCCCCAAAAAATAGTCACGCACCAGTACCAGTGCCTACTTTTTTATTGTGCACCGCGCTTAGTGTGCATGGACAATGTTTGCACACCACAATAGATGGAAATATTTTACTGTGGTGTGTTAACAAAACAATCCGTCCTGAGGCAAATATTTTGGTCAACGCATTGCCCAACAATAATACATGGTCAACAGTGGTCTGAAAATGACCGCACCATTGACCATGTACTATTGTTGGGCAGACGGTGCGCTGACCTAACTATCCACCTTAGGGTGGATAGTTTGGTCAACGCAACGCCCAACAGTAGTAGATGGTCCATGGTGTGGTCATGTATAGGACTGCACCGTTGATTATGTAATGTTGTCAGGAGGGTGTTACGATGACCTAACTATCCGCCCCGAGGCAGTTAGTGTGGTCAATGCACCACCCTCTCGACACTAGTACATAGTCAACGATGTGGTCATTTAAATGATTGCACTGCCATGTTATTTTGTAAATTAGTCACTATGCGTGTTTTTTCGATACCGCACCAAAACCCAGTGTGGTTTCCGTTAACACCATTCGTGGTGCGATCTGTAAATTTGCAGGCAGCACCACGAATGGTGCAAGCCGAACGGCTAGAGCGCACTGCGTAGAAAAAAAAATTGTTTAAAAAATAATAATTAATATTAATTTTTTTTCAAAATCTAATCCACTTAAACGTTTATTTATTTAGAAACAAGTAGAATACATGTACATTTTCACTTCGAGGAGGCATATTTGTTGAGGAATTGAAGAAACCAAATTTTCCCACCTTTTTAGAAAATTCGAACTCCACAAGGTGAGTAATGGACAGCAACAATGTGATGCCAGGATTCTGGGTTAAATCAAATCCTAGCATATAAAACAGTGTGTTTCATCTTCAGCATGAAAACACTCATCTACTTCTTCATTAAGAAAACAATTTGCGGCTTAAAATATACATATAGGAAAGAGAGCTATAAAAACACAAATATATTGATGTACAATAACACAAGAAATTTTCGGCCAAATATTACAATGAATGGCCTTTCGGCTCTCGCCCTTTGCAAAATGCTCTCAACCCATTCCTCACTCTCTCTGTATTCCTCACTTACTCACTTGTTTTTCATCCTCACACAACCCTCCTATTTATACATAAATATGAATTTATTCCATTCCATAAATTCCTCCACACAAATCTCAACTAAAATCTAAATTAGATTTATCTTTTTTTGGACTCAACTAAGTCTCGTATATGGAATTCCTAATCCCTAGATTATCTACCTAATTCCATTCCACTCATATCCTTAATTATTAAAGGAATCCCGGATGCGGGTGCTGGCAAGGTTTATTGTGCTGACGGGACGGAGGTCCACCGGACGGGAGGCCACCTGCCTTCCCGCATGAGACCGGCGAACCCACCTGAACGCAGTTAATACACACATCGCTCGATCTTTATGGCATTAAACATGGATGATTATTACGATCTGGAGGATGGCGCTCGAGGCAGTCTCGACTGCAGTGATAGCGTTTCATATCAGGTTCATTTGATCGGTCATTCAATGTTGAGGTTTTCTTGTTGCAGAGGCGAGTTGTTAAATTTCATGGCCCCGCTCTCCCCTATGCCAGTGAACTGGTGGTGCCATCCTGATGCAGGTAAGGTGAGCGAACGCACCACCACTGGTAAATGAAGTCGCAGCACCTGTTGCTTGGAGCTTGACGATAGAATTCACATCTCTCTTTCTGGTTCTTGCATGACAGCCACAGTCGTTCTGAGCACTCCCCCTGTCAATACTTCGGCTCTCCAGAGTTCCAGTTCTAACTCCGCTGAAAGCATGCCTAGGCTAAGGCAAAGGATGCGTTGCAGGCGCGGGTCCTCTCGGAGCACCAGGAGACATTTGCCCTCCCCTTCCAGCTCACCCTCCGCAATCTCTTCACCCTCGGAAAGCCTCCCCCATCTTCTCCATGGCCGCCTGCTCCATTCTGGTTGCAGGCTGGACTCTCCCTCATCCGACGCGCTGCTAGCACAATCCCACACCGCTCTCTTCTCTTTTGACTGCGCACTCAACCGACCAAGAGTCACTGTAGCCATTTCTGTTGTTTTTCTGAAGGAGCCCCAGGTTGAGAATCCGTCGGAAGGGCAGGGTCCTGTTGGGGGCACGAATTTGGACGAGGCGCAGCAAGGTTCAAGGGGTCATCCCAGCGGGAGCAAGGAGGTTCTGTAGGAAGATTTTGGATGCGGTCAGGAAAATTTGGTGGATAATTCTTCTCCCAAAATAGCGGTCCACTCCGATGCAGACATCTTCAGTGATCGTGGTGAACCGGAAGATTATGGGTGCAGGATCGAGGAGGTGGCTCCTAATGAGTAATTCAGCTCTCTTTTCTGTTTCACTTATTATTTCTCTGCCCTCTCCAGAGGGCTTGTTATGTTGTTTTTATGTTTCTACTGTCATGGTCCAGTTTTTGTCAGTGACCATCTTCAGAATTCACAATGGTCCAGTTTTTTTCATGGTCCATTTTTACCGTTATCTACTATCAAAGGTCAAGGTTCTTGTCAGGGACAATCTATTTCGATCCCCTGCGTGGGATTTTTTCAAATGGTGGTGCTACAGGCTGGTTTCCCTCCTGCAGGGCAGTCTTAAACTATGTTCTGTCTGTTTAAATTGCCTCCACAATAGGCACTATTAAGGCTTTCGCCCGATGTACTATATTTTTACTGTTAATAGAATACTTTAACTTAGAAAAAAAATAAGTTATTAAAGGAATATTTAGAATAATCCTCACATTTATATTTTCTCTTTTAATTTTAAAAAAAATAATTAATAAATAATTAAAAAAACTCACCCCCTAAATCACACAAATGAATAATAAAAATTAAGCTTGATGCTTCTGCATCAGACTCCCAAGGTTGAAAATAATCATGTGTTTCAGATCTTTGTCTTCCTAGATCCGATACATTGTTCTGCAATTTCCCATTTGTTGCTACTTTTGTTTGTTGGTTTTCTCCAGGTCTCCACACTTTATGTTGCATTGCCCTACTGGCTATGCTTTCACAGTCTTTTGTTGTCTTCCTCTTGTTGATTCTTCTTTGTTTTACTGTTGTTGTCTTCTTCTGGGATACTTTCATCATTACCCTCCTTATTAGTTCAATTTCTCTGTCCAATAGATATTTTATCTGTTGTTTACTTTCACCTCTTGATTGCTGAACTTTTATACTTATTGCCGCCCTTTCATCCTTGCCATCTTGTTCACTGTTGTCTTGCACCTTCACATTCTTAATTTCCCAATATTGAAGTTGAGATTCCACTTCATGCCTTGAATCCTTATTCTTCAGCATAGTTTCCAACAATCTAATCTCTTGGTTCCATGGATTACATATTTCCACATAAATTCATTCCATTTCTTTTACTTGACTATTCACTTGTGTCAAATTTTCTCCAACATCTGCAATAAAACCTGTACTCACAAAACAATTATTAAAATAAAAAACATAAGGCCTCTATGCCTCTTTATCCTCTGGCAACATTTCAGTATGTTGCTCTGAAATTTCCTCTTCCATCAGCACATCAGTATGCTGATTTAAATTCTCTATGAGACTGTCAGCTAGTCCCTCCTCCATATCATCTATTTCGAGAATGTCTCCCTGTTCTGTTTCACAATAATGAACTTATTTTATTTGTTGAATCATTCCTACATCCTTATCCTCTGTTTCCTAATTATTATTCAGGACAATTTCTTTGTGTTTCTCTTTCAGCAACTCACCTTGAGCATGGATCCTTTGATTTTCTAACTCTCTTCTTTGAAGATATAACTTTCTATATAACTCAACAATCTCAATTGGGGTAGAACTAGGAAAATTTACACAAATTTCCATACCTTCACTTGTTTTTTACCAATCATCAGATAGCCCTTTCTCCTCTGCTTCAATACTTTGATGTTCATTCCCATGAGATCCCTCTATCTCCTTTTGTTTCTGAGATATTGCTATCTTAGCATCATTCTGAACAGATTTCAAATTCAACTTCTTCTCCTTAACAAACTTCAAAGTTTGTTCAACATCCTGTGATGTACCTGCAATCACACACAAATCATTATTTTTAAAAACAATAGACCTTGTGGTCTCACTTGATGCTTTAGTTATCATATCTCCTTGCTTCTCTGAATCCTTCATTTGATTCAGTCCCTATGTAGATTTCTCTTCTATGACATCATTACTTTCAGAAAGAAATGCACCATATTCTGGCTCACATATCAAATCTTCCTTTATATACTCATTTAAAATAAGTAACTCTTCCTTCAATTAAGCATTCACTCTATGCTCCCACTTCACTTGCAATCTATGCCATTTGACTTTCATTTTCATACTCCATCCAGATCTCTGGTCTACTTTACTTCTCTGTAACATTTCTATCAATAACTCAAGACGGAATTTTATCTCAACTTTCTCCCTCTCATAACATATGCCATTTACCTTGGCATTTTCCCTTTTCTACCTTCGGTTGAGGTCTTTCTCAAAACCTCTGAAATGACTATCCACGGTAATTTTCTCCTCCTTTACGAACTTCATCTATTCACTTGTGGATTTCATTCAATCCCCTTTATCAGCAAGTCATCATACTTGCCGTTCAACAATGCAAGCTTTCTTCCGGCGCTTGACCTCTTTCGGTTCTTTTTCTTGGAATCATCTCTGGTCAATTCTCTTGCTTCACTTTGCTGCAAACAACACTTTAGTAATGCTTGTATTACAATGACCAAACTCTTTGGGTGTCGGGCTCTACCGATCATGCGCCCAATTACATTCAAACCTTTGACTTTGGTTTACGACCCTTTGACTTCAAACTTTACATCAACTCTTCATCTTGGATGAAAAATACACCCTCTTATACAATAACTCAATCTTAACTCAAGCTATCCAAATTTTCATTTGACCCTAACATATGTTTGACTTCGAAGCTTGACTCAATAATTTTACAATAGTGGATATTTTGACTTAATTCAAGTTATACAATCTTCTAATGAACATACACCCTTAATACATTTTATGATGTAAAATTTTCACTCTCTCATACTCCATTGTTATGAAAGATCATCAGTTTCCCTTTATCATTTCACATGATGCTAAATTCTTTAATCGAAATGCACTCCATGTTTTCCAAGATTTATTTTATGGTGAAAATAAATAAACCATTCCATTCTCAACATTCAAAAATACCTTTCTGAATTATCATACCTTATGTTCCCGTTAAGGTTATTAATAAACCTTCTCTTTGCAATTTCAACTCTCTGGACTCCACTCTTCTGTGTTGTCTTTGTCACTGTGAACATTCACATGCCCTTCATTCAACTTGCTCATCATCTTAACGCAAACAATTTCCCTATACTTCCATGCACCATACAACTGCACATTATAAATTGTACATCAATTCACATCTCTTCACCTGTGTACAGAGAACATGTTTTCAACCTCTTTGATGAATAATGTACAACTCGTACATTGTGTCCATCCTGAATAACTCCTCTTTAGATGTTGCCACATTATGGTAAAATAAAGATTCTACAACATCAAGCAATTGTGTTTTCAACCTTAAACATAAATCAAAATAATTCTCCTATCCCAACTACAAGATTTGGTCCAAAATGTCTTAACCAAAACTGTGAAGAATCCACATTATGCATAATAAACCCTCTCACATAAAAATGCATGTTTCTCTTTATATCACTCAGGATTAGTACATTTCATTTTCCATTCATTTATACCTCCGCATTTGCAACATTTCCACTCTTTCATAACATTTACAAAAGATCAACTTCACGAGTATGCAAGGAAATGTAATCATTCGAATTTTAAAATACCTTTACTCAATGAATATTGATTCATTAAATGAATGCTTACCTTGAATCTTTTTGTGGTTGAAATGATCCAACCCTCCTCTCTTGTATTCATTTAAGAATACATTCAAGCCTCTATAGACTTTATCTCCACTAACTCTTGCTCATCGATTTTTCCGAGTCTTCTCATGCTCATGAGATATATTCTCTCCAACTCGTGTTCATCAAAACTGCATATTTCTCAAAATTTATAGATCTGTGGGTTATGGCACATGATCTGAACAAAATAATTTATTACGCAGCAATAAAATTCATTCATTACACAGCAATAAAATACATAAGTATTTTCTTCTCAATTATGGCCAATTCATTTAACACCTTTTCTATTTTCTGCAATGATGAAATCCCCACATGGGTAATTGAGATCTCCAGTTTTGCATATACTCCACTCGCATCAGCAGTCTCCTCCACTTATTTGGAATCCATTTGGAAAAACAAGCCAACGTACTTCTTAAAGCACCATGGATAAACAAAGGAAATCGAATTCGTTGATTATGGAATTTTCTTAAGAAAAACAAAATACCACCAACCATTTGAATCCACAGCTTCACGCCCACCACAAAAATCAAGCAAACAAATATGGTTCAGCTCTTATAAGTTGGAATTTCAATTTGAGCCTACACTAATCTCCACGCAATGACTTAACGCAGATGATTGTGCCACTATATATCCAGCGATGTTAACGCAGTTCCTCAACGTAGATGACTGTGCCACTATCCAGCAATGTTAACACAGGTTAAAACACAAAACACCACCATCGAATTTGCTTGACGGTACTGACCTCAACGCAACTGACATGTCACTCTGCCATACAGAAATGTCGAACTAAATATGCTATTACCTGAAAACATGAACGTGTTGAATGCGCCCCCTCTGATTAGCTTTGCAGCATTATACATTTTTGTTGCATCACAATCCCACGGAGTCTGGGTTAATGCCTTCTCACCGAAACAAAAACCATTCAATCAACCCACTGTGTCACGTTATGGCAGTGGTGTCACTAACATTTTTTCATGGATTTTCCATCATGGATACACTGCACCGTCCAAGGCTTTCATTGTTTCAACGTTTTTCCTGAGTGTATTTGCCTGCATCCACCTAATGGCCACACTCCACTACAGTGTTTTAAACTGTGCATCACCCTCCACAATGAAAAATCGCTTGCCTGATACACAGTGATTATATTATAAACAAAAATTGAACCATATGCTCCAACTGCTAATGCAGCATCAAGTTCAGTCCACAGTAACTCATCCTCTCCATCGCTTGCGTTCCAACAAGCCTGCACTTCCATACACTTGACAACCACGTCAACGCCGAGAATAACAATGAATGCACAGTTTTTTTTAATACTGATTTACCTCCACAACGTTATTCCCATCACTCCCCAATGCCGCATTCAACATTCAGCTGCTTCTGCACTCAATTCTACATTTGATTGCCTCTACGCCACCACCATCTCATCATTTTACCGAACGGGGTTGCTTCCATCGCACACCTATTCATTGGTTGCCTTTGTTATTTTTGGCATTCATCACACTATCATTATTCATCTCTACGCACATCTCAACCTGTCTTCAACGCATTCAACCTCGCCAGGCATGTATCTCTGGCTCTGATACCAAATGATGCTAGGATTCTGGTTTAAATCAGATCCTAGCATATAAAACAGTGTGTTTCACCTTCAGCATGAAAACACTCATCTAATTCTTCATTAAGAAAACAATTTGCAGCTTAAAATATACATACAAGAAAGAGAGCTATAAAAACACAAATATATTGATGTACAATAACACAAGAAATTTTCGACCAAACATTACAATGAATGGCCTTTCGGCTCTCTCCCTTTACAAAACGCTCTCAACCCATTCCCCACTCTCTCTGTGTTCCTCACTTCCTCACTTGTTTTTCATCCTCACACAACCCTCCTATTTATACATAAATATGAATTTATTCCATTCCATAAATTCCTCCACACAAATCTCAACTAAAATCTAAATTAGATTTATCTTTTTTTGGACTCAACTAAGTCTGGTATATGGAATTCCTAATCCAAAGATTATCTACCTAATTCCATTCCACTCATATCCTTAATTATTAAAGAAATATTTACAATAATCCTCACAATTATATTTTCTCTTTTAATTTAAAAAAATAATTAAAAAACCTCACCCCTTAAATCACACAAATGAATAATAAAAATTAAGCTTGATGCTCCTGCATGGGAGCACCGATGGTAGGGCGCCTCACACAAGACAAACTCACACCAGTGCTTGAGAGGTCTAGAGCACTGAAGAAGTAAAAATGACATTTTTACAACTGGTAATTTAATTTTTATTTAACCATGTTTTGGTGCGTGAGTTTTTTAGACGCATCGGGCGGTATTATCGATGGCACGCCACACGTCATTATGGTGCGCTGGATTATGGAAACACACCGGGCATGTTTATACGTATAGTACCGGTGTGCTATAGTACTTAGGCGCACTACGCAAGTTTATATGGAGCACACGGTGTCTCGGAGTGCCAATTTTTAGTACGCGCCGGTGCATTTTGAGTAAAATGCACCAATGCGATTTATGATGAGAAACTCACCACAAAAAAACATCTGCAAAAACCTGTACCCGCCAAACTCCTCTAGAGACCTCCACTACAAACAGATATCTGAGCTATTTTTATAAGGGGTTCCTCAAAAACATCTGCTAAAAAATCTTTTCTTTGTAGTGTGTAGTTAACTAGTCACTCTAGATTCCAATCTGGAATGGAAACAACATAAAAGAAGTTTGCTTGACTTAGTAAAAGGACGGAACTAGTAGAAACCCTATGAAAATATGAGGTATATCACTGTGACTATTTCCAAAGAGGAATCATAATACGATAATAAATAAAATAGCGTAATCTTATGAGTAGCTAAAATTTGAATTACTTTCTTAGATCTAGACCATCGATTTATTTAATACAAAAGGGTAGACATGTGGTTGATGCAAGAGCCTTCCCGATCATGAAAAGAACATTCCATAGATTCACGAAACACATACAAACACTGAAAGTGTAACATTTAGTTCCATATCTAAAACTAGAATCATGTAAATGCATATTTATAAATTCATGCCCGAGGTCAAAATATTAAACAGATAATATGTTGACAAGACTATTAACAAAGTTGTAAATGTTGTGGAATCGTTAAAGTGTGTAACCATCGTGATGCTATCAACACATATGTATATAATATAATCCATTGGTGGGCCGAAACTTTAATGGTTCAAACAAGAGTAAATTTGAAATGTTGATATAGTTATATGGTAGTTTTAAGATCAACATTTTTAATGAGAATTATATGTATATAATATAATCCATTGGTGGGCCGAAACTTTAATGGTTCAAACAAGAGTAAATTTGAAATGTTGATATAGTTATATGGTAGTTTTAAGAGCAACATTTTTAATAAGAATTATTTTTATAAAGGATAATATTGCAACTTAAGAATAAACTTGTCTAAGTATCTTTACATGGAAGGAAAGGATGCCTTTGTACAGATAACCAAGTGTGTAGTGAGATACATTACTAAGTTAGGATTTATAAATACAATTCTACACAAGAAAATAGTATAGATTGGATTAGTGTTGATTATAAAGGAAGAAAATGAAAATTCTTTAGTAGGAATCCTGGTCTTATATGGTCCCCGAAGGTTTTTTAACAATATAGTCACATATGATTATTTAAATATAAAGAAATGCTAGGAAAATTATTTTGGAAATATAGGTTGTCTTTTATATGTTAAAAAAAAAATTGGTATTATAGGGTCATTACATATTTCTTCCTTTATTTATCTTTACAACATTTTCTTTTGGATGAGTCATATTTTTTTCCTTTGGATGTTGATTAGATAGATTACTATTTCTTTCTCCATTACCTTCATGTTGTTGAGTTGTCTTCTTTATGGTTGGTACATTGTCTAGTCCTTTAATTGCATTAGAAAAATTGATGGGTTTCTTTCCTTTTAGTGTTTTGAACTCGAATCACCTTCATATCCCCAGCCAGCAGTTACATGATGGGGTCTCTGGACATTAATTATTTCATTTAGTTGTTGGTCTCCTTGATAAATTTATGGTTTATACTTAACTGTGTTTTAATATTGTCCAATTTTTTTCTAAGAGTGACAACCTCCTTCTCAAGCTTTTCACAAGCATTATTTTTCTCTTTGAGTTTCTTTTGCAAAGTATCTTGAATTTTCTTTGTTCCTTCAATTTTCAGCAGAAGAGGTGACATGTTTTAATAGTTTCCTTTGGCCAACATTTATGTTTTCATTTTATTATTTTTCCTTAGCCTTTGAATCTCTTCTAAGGCACTAATAAGCTCACCTTCCAATTCCAATTCAACCACTTCTTCATCAAACTCACCATGATATTATTCTAGAGTGTCTATGGCCATGAGCATGAAATCCTGTGTACTTTATTGAGCTCTGTCGTCATCAAAATATTAACTATCTTCATATTATGAGGAATTGTTTTCTTAAGTATAGAAACTTTTGTTTTTAATTGTTTTCGCCTTTTGAAATTTTCTATAATTCTCCCTAAAGACATGTTCATTATTTTTGTTTTTTGGACACTTGGAATAATAAAGACCTACTTTACCACAATTTAAATACTTGAAAGGTAACTTACCTTTTTATTTTCCCAATCCTCTCTTTAGATTTCTGACAAACTTGGTCACCTATTCATTTGATTCACAACATGAGTCATCGTTATTTTCCTTAGGATTTTTGTATGCTTTGAAGGTTGCTTCCCTTGTTGTAGATCTTCCTTTTGAAATCCTCATTTCATAGGCAGTAAGTGTACCATGCAATTGATCCATTGTAAGTGTGTTGAGAATTTTCATTTATTATATAGCCAATACCTTGATATTCAATCTTTGAGGAAGTGATCTCAACATGTTTTGAACTACAACTCACTACTTCAATTCTTCCTCAAATCCTCTTATGGTATTGAACACTTCATCCATATAGAGAAAAAACTTGAATATTTCCTCATATTCTTACATATTAAAAGATTCAATTTACATTCTAAATCCTTGGACTTTAGATTTCCTTGTCTTATTATCTGCTTCATAGAAGTTGCTCATTTTGTCCCATATTGCCTTCGTAGTGGTGCAATGCATGAATTTGACCAATTCTTATTCAAGAAATCCAAAAACGAGTGCATTCATTGCCTTAGCATTATAATTGAAATCCAACTTATCATCTCTAGTAAGCCTGACTAGAGGATTTTCATAGCCATGTTTTATTGTGCCCCAAACACCTGCACCAAGATATTGTAAGTAAGTCCTAATTCTTACCTTCCAAAATGTATATTTTGCTCCAGTGAACATAGGAGCTCTATTGGTGTGTCCTATTTCCTTGTTAGACATTTTATATTATCTTCCTTCCAACTATTAGAGAAATCTTGAAGGAACCTTACTTCGATACCAATTGTTAGAATTTATGAAAATACTAAGGGGGGTGGGGGGTGAATCAATATTTTCACAATTTAAAGCTTTCTTGGTCAAAGTAAAGAATACTTAGCAAAACAATAATTAATATCAACACACCAAACTCATAAATCAAGACACAAGATATGACATGGAAACCAACTAGGAAAACCATCATTTATTTTTAATTATGATGTAAAATAGAGCTACAAATTCAAGTTGCATAAATTTCGTGTGTAGGTTCCAACTCCCTGTTTTATCTACTCCAACTAAAAGTAAGTTGAAACTCCTTATTATGCAAGAACAAACTTGCATATCCCTGTAGATCCTTCTTTCATATATTTTTCATTCTCTAATCATGAAGGATTTTATGTTGAAAAAAAAAAAATTGTTATTAGATACAATCCATACTCTGATTCATCTCGCGCACACACTATAATATTTCCCTTTTTAAATTTTCCTTCCAAATCTTTGTTTATACCAAGTTGTTGTTAATAAATATTTTAGAGTTACTTGTATATTCGGTTGATTTGTCAATTTTAGGTTCAACAACTAGTGTCACTTTAGCTCTATTCTTTATTCGGTTGTTTTACAATTTCTAGGCTTAAACTATTAGTTTTATTGTTGTTCTGATTTCCAAATTTCTATGTTCTCTTGTTGTTCACTTAATTTTAATTCTGTATAATTAGCTTGAAAAATTATTTTGTCTAATTTATTCATGTTTTGTATGTGAAAAAATCCTTGTATGTTGTTTTGAAATGAATTTCTGAGCCTTTATGTTGTTTTTAACTCAATTTTGCAGTTCAATCCCAATTAAGGGTTTTGGCTACAGTTCTAAATTTGGTAAACTACAAAATATGGCATCATCTTCTAAATTTATTTGCCAAAGTTTGTGAGCACTAAAATTCCAAAGTGCTCAGTGACTTTTTGCTTTGCATGTATTACTTTGTGCCTTTAGAACAAAGACCCTTGTGACCACAATTTTAACTCTTTAAATTCTTAAATAATAAACCCCTTTTTTTTGGATCCTCTGTGATAGAATAAGCGGTTGTGACCCTGTCTTTATGCTTCAGGGGTTAAATTCATTTAAAACTCTTTTTTTTCTTCATAAATGGCTCGAACGCCCGAACTCCCAAAGGCCCAAACATCTAAAATGTTTTGTATTCGAGTTTCATTGTCCTATTATTTCTAATTTTCAATAAAAAAATATTAACACTTAAATTTCTCACAAACACATCCACCTTGCATGATTTCCAAATATCTACCACATCACCATGTTGTTATCACACCCATATTATGCTGACAGCATCTAGTCCATGTGGCACCTCCTAGGTAGTGCCATGTGTGTTAGGTATCTATAATACTAGTGTATCCCTTTATTATTGTTAGTGTAGCCCCCATATTATTATTGTTGTACCTATGTAGCCCCCATATTGTTATTATTGTTCCCTTACATTATTATTGTTAGGTCAGCTAGGATTATATTGTGACCCCATGGACTCCTATATATAGAAAGGAGGTTTTGTCATCAGTGTATCATCCAAGAATTGTTCATTTATGTATTGTAAAGGAGGTTTCCCCCTCGAAGTGGCTTATTTCTAAGGCATTGATCTCTTTTTTCTTCTATTTCTGGATTTGGTTTCATAACATTTGGTATCAGAGCTTTTGATTCTAGGGTTTCGCTATTTCAAACAGGTCATCATAGAATTTTCTCTATAACGTTTTTTATACAAAGGTTCAGAAGCTGAAATTTTTATCACGCGACGCTGAAATCCTAAGGAACATCGTGTAAAAATTTCAGATCTTGGTTCTCAACATTTTCATAGATATGATCTGTGGAAGTTAGGGTTTTTGCAAACTCCCGAATTTCATCTAAAAGAGGTGACCTTGGGAAAATCATCATAACTCTATCTGAGCATCGGATTTGGATTCTGTAAAAAGTATTCGAAATTACATGGACTTTTGTTTCCTATGTATCAATTTCATATTCGAAAGAGGAAACAGTGACATGTGGCATGCAGTACAATTTTTCTCTATTGAGCTAGTCCATAATTAGGACATTGTGGGAGATTGAGCATAACTTTGCCTTGAATAATCCAAATTAGGTCAAACCTGTGGCATTGGAAAGAAGATTCATAGAGCTACTACATGATTGAATTTTAGATATTGAATTTCTAAAATCACAAATATAATTCAGTTTTAATATCGACCTCCTAAAAAGCAAGAAAAAGGTGTGTATTTGTTTTTTAAAATTGCATAACGTTTGTTTGAAAAAAGTAGTTTGAAGTGATTCCAAGGGAATATTAAAGCATTTTTATCAGTACCAAGTTCTATAATGCCTCTCAAAAATAATTCCACACCCATTAAGCCCTCAGAGAGCTCTAATATGACGCATGAAGAGAAATAATTGTAGTATGAGATATCAAAATTATGGTACCAAGTGCAACAAATTTCGATCTTACAAAGAGAAATCAAAGATGACATAGATGGTTTAAAAGAAAAAATGGAGGCTAATTTTGACGGTTTGAAGGGTCAAATGAAAGCTAATATGGATGATAAAGTAGTGAAAGATCACATCGAGCATCAACAACAAGTTCTCCAACTCTCAAGGGATAACCTAACTTTGGTGCAGAATCGAATGAAACAACAGGAAGATCAACATCATAGCGAAAGAAGTTCTGAAGAAGTCACAAAAACAAGAACTCGACAACTACCAAATCGAATAATTTTAGAGTATCTCAGCAAGTGGAAGAACTTACCCGTTGAATATTCCACATGGGAGGATGAGAATTTTATATGGAAGCATCCAGAAATAATCAAGCATTGAGGGAAACACTTGTTTGAAGGAGAGGGGCATGTTAGGTCCCTATAATACTAGTGTATCCCCTTATTGTTGTTAGTGTATCGCCCTTATTGTTGTTGTTGTACCCCTGTAGCCCCCATATTGTTATTATCGTGCCCTTACATTATTTTTCTAGGTCGTCTAGGATTATATTGTGACCCCATGGAATCCTATATATAGAAAGGAGGTTTTTTCATTTGTATCATCCAAGAATTTTTCATTTATGTAATGTAACGGAGGTTTCCCCCTTGAAGTGGCTTATCTCTAAGGCGTTGATATCTATTTTATTCTTTTTCCTGGAGCTGGTTTCATAACAATGTGTCACCTAAATTTGGCCCCCTTAGGCACCCAAAAGTTCCAAAATCATCTTGCCGCATGCACTTATATGGAGTATGCCACATAATCCACTACCAAATTTTAGATTAAAGTACGATGAAGGAATTTGACAAATGGATAAAATTAGAACCGTCGTCGGACATTTAATGTATTTTGTTTAAAAATCCCGATGATCATTGAATCGGCGTCATTAATTACATAGAGCCGGATATTCGACGATCGACATTAATGGCATTTTACGGCCAAATTTCGGCATTAATGGAATTTTATCATTGTGCAATGTTTATCTGACAGACTAGTGTCAAATATCTGACAGGGAATTGATTTATATATATGTAGGGCCGAATACCTATTTACAAGTTCCACATTCTTGTTATAAATTCCATGCTTTTGAAATGTTATAGGCCTATTTTGAGGTTAATTTTGATTGATAATCTTCACTAAAAGCTATTTGGTGAGGAAAAATTTCAGATAACATTCCTCAAGGATTGGCCCAAGGAGACGTGGGACCGACATCGGGGGCTTCAGAGGATAGAAAATGTTATTGCCCTTGTAAAAATTGCAAGGGCTTGAAAGTAAGGATACTTTTAATAGCAACAGCTAAAACGAATTATAGAACTTATGGACATGTTGAAGGAGGAGATGAATATCATCCATTAGCAATTACTTATTCATTATCATCCATTATACCATAAGAGACTTTTTTTATATATTTCTTATACATTCCATAAGAGACTTGGTCTTTACTTAGTTCAAAAATATAGTCAATTGCACAAGTGACAATCTTCCAAAATGTTCATGATTTTGTGTTTTATGCATTGAGAAAAAATATCATGATGAGTTCTAGGTATTTAATTTGCAAATAATATTTATGTTTGTTCATAAATATTTATGCTAGGTAATTTGAAATTAATATTTATGCTAGGTAGTTTTGGCATTCTTCGACGATCTCTCTCTCTCTCTCTCTCTCTCCAAAACTAACCTCCTCTCCTCATTGGTGCGCTATGTGTTTAAGTTTCTACTTCTATGATTTCATTTTTCCCTCCCTTGTAGCACTATGTTTTCCAATTTTCTTCATTCCTAGCACTAGCTTTTTAAATTGTCCTTTTCATAACACTAGCTTTTTCAATTTTTTAACTTTCTAGTGCTATATTTTTTCTCATCTACCTTCTTTTATAGTGCTAAGATTCCTCCTTGTTTCCTTTTCCAATGCTAGTAATTCCAAATGTGCCCTTTTGTAGTGCTAGGCTTCCTAATTTCTCTTTATTCTAGCGTTGATTTTGTCAATTAGACTTCTTTCTAGCAGTAGGATTTGCAATTATGTTATTTTTTAGTAACATTGATTTTGCTATTGTACAATTTTCCAGCGTTAGGAGTCTTCAAAATTCCTCATTCCAACATTGATCAGTTTCACATTTGTTCCTTTTTCCAGTGCTAGGTTTTGAAATTGTCCTCCTTTCGACCTTTTTCCATCTTTTCCTTCAACCTTTTTCTCCTGAATTGGTCACAAAGGGACAGTTTCCTTAGGACGTTAAAAATGAATATTCAAATGAAAACATAGAATTTTTAAAAAAAACAAGAGAATAGACCATGTTGTAGCTCAATCTGACACAACTAAAATATTAAAAATCTCTAAAATAATTGTATTTTAGCACAGGATTAAAATGCCTAAATTTGAAGCAGTGGATAATTTTGTTGGACTCACTCCTTGGATGCAAGTAAAATGAACATAGAGGAAAGTATTGAAAGAGAAGAAATCCATGAGGAATATGCTGGTGAGGATGTTGATCTAGAAGGTGAAGATGAGGAAGATTATGATCTCGATTTAGCATGGAAAATTCTTGAATATACAAGAGTGATTATGGATATGTTGAGATTCAACAAGATGATGAAGCTTATTGAAAAATCAATCACCTTCACTAAGTGGGCCCGCAGGCTATTTTTAGGTGCAAGTCTATTTTTAGACATGGTGATCATATTTCAGAAGTTGCAGGATGCTATTTGTGGATGGTTGGTCAAGTTGGAAAAATAGATGAAATTCTATTTTTAGAATATTGGGCAAAGTCTATTTATATATCATCGATCTAAAAATAGATGCATGTCGATTATTATTAGCCCTTAATAATAATCAGACTCTAAATATCAACTTATTCTCTTGGAGCACTTTATTTCAGTATACATATTTGGCAAATCAGTGGGCTGAAGGAATTAATCAATTCCTAGGGTTTATTTTTGGTTCATGCATGGAGGACTCAGTTAGAAATAAAGTGGCAAAGTTATGACAAAGTTGGAAGAGTAGTTCATGGAGTTGTTATTCAGTTTAACTCAGTTAAGTGAGTTAAACTCAGTTGAGCTAATTGTATCTAGTCTAACTGAATGATACACTAGTGAGAGTGGAGTGAATTAATTAGTTAATTAATTCAAAAATAATAACTCACTAATAAACTGAACAAATACAACAGTTAACTACAGTGCATGACAGTTCCAGTGGAGACCCAGTGGAGAGATAGATGAAAGGGTGAGATGGACTATCTGTTGTGACTACAGTGATGCATTGATTGCATCACACACACATTGGAGTTGCCAACAAGGATTATGCAGTCAGGGCAAGGCCAATTCAAATTCATTCAAGGGTATTCTTCAGAAGGGGTTGCGCAGTGGAGGCAGGCTATCAGGTGGCAAGAAATCAGTGCATGGATTTGCAAATTTCTTCATGTTAGTGTGTGACGATTGATTGTACTGAGAGAATGATGTACTAAGCTTTGTATGAGATTCTTACATGATCTCCATGATACATAATATGATAGTTGGGGTTTTTAGCTTCAAGCTTTCCCGTTAAACAATTGTGTTATGTGCGATCGTTTTTATTGCTTCATGTGTTTGCAATTGAGTTTTAAATTTCCGCAAAATATTAACAATAGAAGGATTATGTATTTATCAAGAAGATAAATATTGTTAGATCAGGAGAATATGGATATATACATGCATATGTTATATAATTTCTACATGGTACCAAAGTAGTGTTAATTCTTGAAGATTGCAATTGTGAAGAATTGTTGAGTTTGTGTTGGTGGAGAACTTGAATTTGTTGCAGAAATTTCTTGGTGCGACAGTTGAGTATACATTGAAATGTCTTTCAATGGGTTGCGATTGGAGTATGCCCTTGAGGGAATCTCGAATTACATAGCCTGGAAGGATAGGATGGAGGCAGTGCTAGAAGATAATGGACTGAAGGAGTTCATCGATAGTGATGTTCCTAAGCCTGGTTTTAGCGATGCTGCATTACTTGACGCATGGCAAAATAAGGTAGCAAAGACAAGAAGAATTATGTTGGAAGGTGTGAAAGACCATATTGTATCCATCCTTCATGGGAAATCCACTCCATTTTCAATGTGAAAGGCTTTGATATATTTTTTCCAAAGCATCAGCAACCAGAGGAAGTTGGTGCTAAAAGATAAGCTCAGAAAAATAAAAATGGAGAAGGGCGACAGTATTCCAAAATACCTCACGAAGTTTGTCCACTGTAGGGATGAACTGGGAAGTGTGGGGATTACTGTTGATGATGATGACTTGGTGAGCTTGGCTCTCCTTGGGCTTCCGAAGATTTGGCATAGCTATGAAGACTCTGTCAATGGATGGGAGAATCTCTACAAGCTAGAGGTAGATGGCTGCGCTACAATTATGGGCAAAGCAGAAGAAGTGGTGAGCCGGGATGAGGGCGAATTATGGCACAGGAGATTGGGCCATCTTCACCATGGCACTTTGAAGATTTTGCAGCAGATTTATACTGGACTTCCCAAGGGTACTCTTGCGCAGTCAGATCAATGAAAGGGATGTACCATGGGTAAGTTTGTGAAGACCACCTTTCATGAGAAGGATAACCGTGCTTCGATGCTCCTGGAGAGAATTCACATAGACGTGTGTGGACCTTTCTCGGTTTCTTCAACAGCAAAACATAGGTATTATGTTATTTTTTTTTATGAATATTCTCGTAGATGCTGGATCTTCTTCATGTAGAAGAAGAGCAAAACATGCCCAAAGTTCTATGAGTTTAAAGCATTGGTGGAGAAGGAGTCGAGGAATCAAGTGAAGGCTCTATGGAGCAATAATGGTGGTGAATATATCTCGAACGAATTCAAAGACTTCTATAGAAAAGAAGGAATTCGAAGAGAATTCATAGCACCTCATAACCCATAGCAGAATGGGGTTGCAGAGAGGAAGAACAGAACAATCGTGGGTGTTGCATGAGCTATGCTGCATGACCAGGGCCTACCAATGCACTTATGGGTGGAAGCATGCAACATTGTGGTTTATGTGCAAAACCATTGTCCTCATAGAGTACTTGGCATGAGTACACCTGAAGAAGCTTTTACCTGTAAGAAGCCTAATATTTCTCAATTGAAGATTTTTGTCTCATCTGTTTACATTCATGTGACAAAGGATGCCAGGAAGAAGTTGGAGGCGACTGCAGAAGTTTGGATACTTGTGGGGTACACAGAAACACCCCATAATGATCGTATGCATTTTTCAGACAGTCAAATGACTGTGGTACGATGGGATATAAAATTCAATGAGGTAAAAGCCATGAAGTTGTCGCTTGAGAGGGAGCTACACTAGCATGCAGAGGAGGAACTTCTTGTTCCCAAAGATGAGCCTCTAGATGTGGATCAGCCATAGGAGGAGATTCATGGAGTGGAGGAGTCCACTCATGTAGAACCAAACATCAAAATAGGTAGAAATCGTACCACAGAAGCTGAAATACTAAAGCTTGATGCGACACAGAATGTAGGAGTCCCTACATCACAGCGCAGACAGAGAAAATCACCTGACCGATTTACTGGATACATGGATCTTATGACCAAGTGTATCATGACAGAGCCATCTTGTTTTGAAGAAGTAGTGTAGGAGCCCACATGCATAGATGCCATGGTGGAGGAGTATGACTCCATTGTCAGAAACAGTGCTTGGGAGATTGCTCTAAGGCCGGTGGGTAAATCAGTTGTAGGATCAAGATGGATCTACAAGGTAAAGAAAGCTGCTGATGGGAGCATCAAGAAGTATAAGGCAAGATTTGTTGCTTGGGGATTCTCACAAATCGAGGGCATTGATTATGAAGAAACCTTTGCACCTGTCGCACGATATTATTCCATAAGGACCATCTTTGCTCTCTCAGCGCAGATGGGTTGGCACATTCATCAGATAGATGTGAAGTTTGTGTTCCTTAATGGGATCATTGAGGAAGAGGTGTACAGTGAGTAGCCTAAAGGATTTGAGATCTTCAGCATCGATTCGCATGTGTGCAGGCTCAAAAGAGCGTTGTATGGGTTGAAGAAAGCACCATGTGCTTGGTACACACAGATCGACAGCGATTTCACTAGACTTGGCTTCACCAAGAGTGAGGCAGATGAAAACCAGTACCAAATTGTGGTGGAGGGTAAGCTTTTAATCATTGTTCTTTATGTTGATGATTTAATACTAATGGGTAATGAGCAGTTGATACACTCATGCAAGGAAAATCTTGCAAAGGAGTTTGAGATGAAGGATTTGGGCCTCCTTCATTATTTCCTTGGATTGAAAATATGGCAGTGGGAAGTTGAATTGTTTGTGTCTCAAGGAAAGTATGCTCGGGAGATGCTTGAGAAGTTTCACATGCAAAGCTGCAAGCCTATTGATACTCCTCTTCTAGGAAATTAGAGGAAATAGGATGCTACATCGGCAGAGGTAGTGGATGCCACTTTTTATCGACAGTTGGTGGGTTAGCTCATGTATTTAGTTAATACAAGACCGGACATATGCTATGCGATGAACCAAATTTCACAAGCAATGGTTAAGCCTACAAAGCTCTTTTGGAAGGCAGAAAGCATGTCCTGAGGTATCTCAGGGGAAAATCTGAATATGGCTTATGGTACAGATAGACGTATGAGGTGAAGTTGCATGGTTTCACTGATACAGATTAGGTAGGCAACCCAACAGACAGAAAGAGCACATCAGGAGGGGTTTCAGTATTGGATCTACAGCAATTTCTTGGTACAGCAAGAAACAAATATCCGTGGCACTCAGTTCAGCGGAAGCAGAATACATGGCAGCAAGTCAAGCTGCATGTGAGGCTATCTAGATGAGGAAGATCCTGGTCAGTTTGTTCGGTTCACATTTAGATCCTACAGTGATACATTGTGATAATCAGAGTTGCATTAACTCTCGATTAATCATGTGTTGCATGATAGATCTAAACATATTGATATCCGGTATCATCATATCAAATATTTTGTGCAGCGAAAGATCATATTGCTTCAGTACATTCCTACGGAAGATCAGGATGCAGACATTCTGACGAAGGTGCTCACCGGGAGAAAATTCGAATACCATAGAGGTAGGATCGGGGTGAAGGATAATCCCTATCTTGTTGAGAGGGAGTGTTGAGATTCAACAAGATGATGAAGCTTAGTGAAATATCAGTCACCTTCACTAAGTTGGCTCGCAGGCTATTTTTAGGTGCTAGTCTATTTTTAGACTATGTCTATTTTTAGACATGGTGATCATATTTCAGAAGTTGCAGGATTCCATTTGTGGATGGTTGGTCAAGTTTGAAAAATAGATGAAATTCTATTTTTATAATATTGGGCGAAGTCTATTTATAGATCATCGATCTAAAAATAGATGCATGTCGATTATTATTAGCCCTTAATAATAATCAAACTCTAAATATCAATTTATTCTCTTGCAGAACTTTATTTCAGTATACAGATTTGGAAAATCAGTGGGCTGAAGGAATTACACAATTCCTAGAGTTTATTGGTGGTTCATGCATGGAGGACTCAGTTAGAACTTAAGTGGAAAAGTTATGACAGAGTTGGAAGAGTAGTTCATGGAGTTGTTATTCAGTTTAACTCAGTTAAGTGAGTTAAACTCAGTTGAGCTAGTTGTATCTATTCTAACTGAATGATACACTAGTGAGAGTGGAGTGAATTAATTAGTTAATTAATTCACAAATAATAAATCACTAATCAACTGAACAAATACAGCAGTTAACTTCAGTGCATGACAGTTCCAGTGGAGACCCAGTGGAGAGATAGGTGAAAGGGTGAGATGGACTATCTGTTGTGACTATAGTGATGCATTGATTGCATCACACACACATTGGATTTCCCAATGAGGATTGCACAGTCAAGGCAAGGCCAATTCAAATTCATTCAGGGGTCTTCTTCAGCAGGGATTGCGCAGTGGAGGCAAGCTATCAGGTGGCAAGAAATCAGTGCATGGATTTGCAGATTTCTTCATGTTAGTGTGTGATGATTGATTGTACAGAGAGCTTGATGTACTAAGCTTTGTATGAGATTGTTACATGATCTCCATGATACATAATATGATAGTTGGGGTTTTTAGCTTCAGGCTTTCCCATAAAACAACTGTGTTATGTGCGATCGTTTTTATTGCTTCACGTGTTTGCAATTGAGTTTTAAATTTTTGAAAAAGATTAACAATGGAAGGATTTTGTCTTTAGAAAGAAGATAATGTTGATCAGTGGTTGTCATTGATGTCAACCCAATTAGTACCAGGGGCTAACCCGATATTGCATGGGAATTTTTGTTGGAAATGTTGTCATTGATGGCAAAGGAGGCAGCGCTCAAGCAAAGGAGGCAGCGCTGAAACAAAGAGGCAGCAAAGAAGAAAATGAAGGCAGAGGAAACGAATATAATAGAGGCATAACCGTTATCTCAGCAATAGAGGTAGAGGCAGAGCGACAGGAGCAGCAGAGGCAGAGGCGGAGGCAGAGCGACAGGAGCAGCAGAGGCAGAGGCAAAAGCAGAGCCGTTATAAAATTCCGAGAATCGCCCAAGCCGGCAGATACAGTCGTATGTATAATTCCGAGAATCATACCCCAAGCCGGGCGTTACACATATAATGCAAAACCAAATTCCGGGAATCGCACACTCCAACCAGCGTTATAGATTTAACATAATTCATAAACATTATTCCGGGAATCACCTAACCCGATGGGTGTTACATATAATATATAAACCATATTCCGGGAATCGCTTAACCCTTTGGCAAAGTATACATATATGTCTGTTATATTATGGAGCGCACAAAACAAAAGTTTTAGATGGTGGGACCTCTCCCCAATCGCAATCGGAGATCGCAAGGGCAGCGGAACATCGCAACAGAAAGTTGCGATTGCGATCGAAGGCCGGACCCGATCGAGTTATATGACACAGTTTATGAGCTAATCGCATCTGAGATTGATCGCAATTCTTTTTTTATATGCTCCGATCGAAGGCCGGACCCGATCGAGTTATATGCCACAGTTTATGTGCAAATCGCATCCGGAATCTCAATCGCAATCGGAACTCTCCGATTGATCGCACGACTTTGTAAAACGCTGCGATTGAAACCCGAACCCGATGGGCTTATTAACTATGATTAAAAAGTGTTTGAGTTCCAGTTCTAATCGCAAACGGAAATTTGTGAAGGCGTTGTTATATATAAATATATATATATATATATATAAAGTTCTTGCGATTGTATTGAAAAGTGCCGCGTGGTCTGTGGACCCACGGGCCTCGGCTTAAGGTGGAGGGCGATTGTTTATATAAAATAATTGTTGTGAGATATATAAAACATGGTTGCGGTTGTATTAAAACATGCCGCGTGGTCTGTAGACCCACGGGCCTCAGCTTAACGGGAGGGCGATTATTAATGTAATAAAATTTTAATATATGTATGTTCCGGCCTGCGGAACTCGCCACATCAACAAGACACTTGCTGCGTGTAAAGGATTGAATTACAGTCAGCAGATTCATTTATATATAAAGCGCTGGTATAAAAATAAAATAAAATGCAGTTCATAAATTCAGGAGTTATGCTGCAGCCATAAACAGAAAGGCATACAAAGAAGAGAAAGGGACAAAGAGACAATTAGAGAAAAGACAAATGCACAGCAAGACAAGAGACAAAATGAGTGAGCTGGAATTCACATTGTAATTCGAATGTAAATGTTTTAATTGTTTTTATTGTTTGTGATGCATTGGCAAGTCTCCGAAAGAAAACAAACTCCCACTGTAATGTTAAAATTGACACCTACAGTTATAATTTCTGAGTAAGCTGATAAAAGGAGTGAGAAGGCAGAAGGCAAAGAGACATGACTTTCCATTTCGAATTCCAAGCAGAATACAAAGTCATGTGAGGAAATCTATAAATAATATCATCTTGATATGCAGAGAGAGTTCTTTTGAGAGCAAGGGAGAGAGCATATAAAGAGAGAATGCAAAATATAGAAGGCAGAGAAGATTAAGAGAAGCTACAGAACAGAGCTGATATCTGAGGTAAATCAACAAACATTCAGTTTTAGAAAATGAGGAAGTTGGAGCTTCCCTATCAAGTTATGACTTGATGGCGCTGGTTGATGTAGTGGGTTGAAGTGAGCCTCACTGTGGGTTGGTGCTGTAGCGAAGGAGTTGGTGCTTCTTACTGGTAGTGGTGGCAAAATTGAAGATAGGAGCCTCACAATAGTTTGGTGCCTGCATGATGTTGGTGAGAGGGAGTTGGAGCTTGCCTTTACATCACAACAATAATAAGATGTGGTTTTCTCCCTTTATGGGTTTCCACTTATATCTGGTGTCTCTGTGCATGATATTTATGTATTGATATGATATGTATTATTTGCTTAATACTTGCTGCTCTCATATTAAGTCTACTGCTCTATTAAACTAATACTTTCTGATTACATTCTAAAATTACTCTCACATCAAATAGAGTTTGAAATGAAGGTGTAAATAAGTTTAATGAAAATTTTAAAAGATCAGGAATGTATTAAACTGATTCACCCCCCCCCCTCTCAGTTTAATTAAAGATTCAACAATTGGTATCAAAGCAAGGTTCCTTTGTACAAGTCTAACAACTGAAAGGAGATCCTAGGTTCCCAAGATGGCTAGTAAAGAAGGATGCTCAACCAATAAAGCCGCTTTCTTCACTGGTGAAAATTATGCTTTCTGGAAAATCAGAATGAAGACATACATAATGTCTCTAGGAATAGAAGTCTGGGCTGCTGTGGAATTAGGATATGCCCCAAAGTCAACTGATACAGAAAAAGAAGCTAAAGAAAGCTTTGTAGCTAATGCTAAAGCCATGAATGCCATCCTGAATGGATTATGTGAAGCAGAGTTTATTAAAGTAATGCACAAAGACACTGCCAAGAAAATATGGGATACTCTTGAAGGCATACATGAGGGAGACCAAAAAGTAAAAACTGCCAAACTTCAAGTATATAGAGCCCAGTTTGAAAACTTAAAAATGAATGATGATGAAGATGTTGGCAGCTTCTTCTTAAAAGTTGCAGAAATTGTTAACAATGTGAAAGCTCTTGGAGAAACCATACCAGAAAGTATAGTTGTGCAAAAGATTCTAAGATCACTCCCATCCAGATTTAATCCCAAGGTATCCGCAATAGAAGAGACAGCGAATTGGGAGACATTGACCATGAATCAGCTACTAGGAAATCTTACAGCAAATGAGATGAGGCTTCCACAGAAGAAGTCAAGCACAAGGGAGGCAGCATTCAAAACAGAAAAGAAGAAAGAAGAAAAGGAAGACATATGCTCCTGCTCTGATGAAGAAGAGGCTAAATTTGTCAAGAAATTGGATAGAGGCTCAGGTAGATACAAAGGTAAACTTCCTTTTAAATGCTTTAACTGTGGAAGAGTTGGACATTATGTTGCTAAATGTCCTCACAAGAAAGTAAGAAATCAAGCTCAAGAATCAGAGAAAGACACATCAAAGAACTGGCAGAAAGGAAAGAAATTCAGCAGAAAATCCTTTTATGCTCACCAAGACAGCAGTGCATCTGAAGACTCAGATGAACCCTCAAGTGAAGAAGGAACCTCATAATTTATATTGATGGCCATAAAAGATCTTGAGGGACTCCTACTAGAAGATGAAGAAGAAGAAGGGGAAGTAGACCTTGAGGGGGAGCTAAGAAGTGCTCTGGAGGAGATTGACAGACTCAAACTAAAATGCAGAAAACAAAAAGAGATTCTCCTAAAATGTGTGAAAGAAGAACAAAATTCAGAAGTCCTCATGCAGCTGAAGGTAAAGCTTGAAGAAGACAAGAAGATAGAAGATATGTTACTTCAGCAAATCAAAGATAAAGCTCGAGAACAAGAGAAGCTGGAAGAAGAAATTCTGTGTCTAAGAAAGAAATTAGAAAAACCTCAACAGAAAGTTTCTATATACCCTTCTCAAACAACAAGCTCTATTAAGTTGAATGAAATTTTGGTTGCTCAAAGATCCCCTATGATAAAGACTGGAATAGGCTACGAAGGAGAATCAAGTAAGGGAAAAGAAAAGGTTGACAGAGAGATTATTTTTGTAAAAGCAAAGAAGGATGAGGAAGTAGCTCAAATAATTCCTACAAAAGAAGAAATCTACAATAAGAGAGACAGAGAGCAGAAGAAACCTCTAGTAACAAAGAATGCAATAACTACTAAGATAACAGAAAAAGGATCATATGCTCCTGAGTATGTCAAATTTGGAAGCCATCAAAGGAGATTCTTCCCTCCTATGAAGAATGCCACCTGTTATGTCTGCCACAAGCAGGGACACATTGCTACATATTGTCATGCAAGGAAGAATGATTCAAACCAGCAAAAGAGGCAAGCATGGAAGAGACAACCTTACATCAGGTATGCAAGTAATTTCTATGGTTATTGTTTTTATTGTAAGGATTTTGGCCATAGAATTGTTGAATGTAGAAAGTATGGACAAATACCGATGTTCAATACCTCAAGGAGGTTTATGAGTCAAAGCAATTTTGTTCATGCTCACAATTCCGCAAAAACTATAATCAAATGTTGTATATGCAATCAAATTGGGCATATATCTTCCAAGTGTTCTCTAAAGGGATATAATTCATCACCTCACAAAAGATACCAAACAAAAGGGGGCTCCAGTGGATAAAGAAGGCGAATAAATGTGACTTGGCTTTAACTGCTCAAGAATTGAAGAGTCAATGGTATTTGGACAGTGGCTGCTCTAAACACATGACAGGAGATAAAAACAAGTTTTTAACTCTTGACGAAAGGAAATCGGGCAATGTCACTTTTGGAAATGAAAAATCAGGAAAGATCAAGGGAAAAGGATCAGTCAGCATAGACAATGGCAGAGGAAAGGCCCAAGATGTATTATATGTAGATGGGCTGAAAGCAAATTTATTGAGTGTCAGTCAGATGTGTGATAAAGGCTGTGAAGTTCTCTTTAGAGCACAAGATTGTGTAGTCAGATCAAGCACAACAGGAAAAACTCTACTCAAAGGTGTTCGAACAGAGAACAATGTATACATAGTGAAAGAGGAAGATGAAGCCTGCCATCTTAGAAAACTTGAGGAGTCATGGTTGTGGCATAGGAGATTGGGACATCTCAGCTTTGACCATATCATCAGACTGAGCAAGAAGAAAGCTGTAAGAGATATGCCAGAAATAAAAAGGCCTTCAAGTACTATATGCAAATCTTGTCAATTGGGGAAACAGACTCGCACATCCTTTAGATCTAGAAGAAGAAGTGTACATGGAACAACCAGAAGGCTTCTCATTGACAGACAAAGAAGACTATGTGTGTAGACTGAAGAAGGCCCTATATGGATTGAAACAGGCTCCTCGTGCTTGGTACTCAAGACTGGACAAATATTTGCAAAAACAGGGTTTTAAGAGAGGTGGAGTAGACAAAAATCTATACATAAAAGCGCATGAAAATGAACTCCTAATTGTTGTTGTATATGTTGATGACATTATGTTTGGAAGCAACAAAGATGACCTAGCAAAAGGGTTTGCTGATGAGATGAAAACAGAGTTTGAAATGTCTATGATTGGAGAACTCAGTTTCTACTTGGGACTGCAAATTCAGCAAAAGAACACTGGCACATTCATTTCTCAAGAAAAATACTTAAAAGAAATGCTGAAAAATTTCAAAATGGAGGACTGCAAACCAATGACAACCCCCATGATCACAGGATGCAAGCTGAGTGCTGATGATAGGTCTGCAGATGTAGATCAAAAACTCTACAGATCCATGATAGGAAGCCTTCTGTACTTGACAGCTTCAAGACCAGACATCATGCTAGCAGTAGGACTAGTGGCAATATATCAAGCAGCACCTAAACAAAACCATCTTTTGGCAGTAAAAAGAATACTCAGATATCTACAAGGAACCGCACAATATGGGCTTTGGTATCCTAAAGGCAAAAGCTTCACCTTAACAGCATACACAGATGCAGATTGGGCCAGCTGTGTGGATGACAGGAAGAGTACAAGTGGAGGTGCATTCTATCTAGGAGAAAGTCTGGTGGCATGGCTAAGCAAGAAACAAACATCCATATCTCTGTCTACTACTGAAGCAGAATATATAGCAGCAGCAGGATGTTGTACACAAGTCATGTGGATGAAGCAAACTCTTCAAGACATGAAGGTAAGCATTAATGAACCTATCTCAATCAAATGTGATAATACAAGTGCTATAAGTATATCTAAAAATCTTGTGCTTCATTCAAAAACTAAACATATACCAATCAAGTATCATTTTCTTCGAGAACAAGTGGCTCAGAAGATAGTTAAACTGGACTATGTATCAACGAAAGAACAGATCGCAGATATATTTACCAAACCACTTGCCAGAGAACCATTCGAATACTTGAGAGACAAACTAGGGGTAGTATCTGTAGATACTATTCTCTAATATGAAGAGAAAGTACAGTCTCAGGGGGAGAACAAAACGAAGATATCATTCCAGGGGGAGAATAGCCAGCAAGATAAGCATAAAACAAGTCCACAGGATCACATTATCAATATTATCAACATTCAGAAGAAACAAGAACCTGTCTGCAATCTAGCACATATTACAGGCACTACAAATGAATCACAGCTATAAAACATATATCGGCTCACTACACCAAAGTGTTCTCTCAACAAGTCTCATACATCACTCTGGAGCAGCATAGTACAATTTCAGCTGAAGAGGACCTAAACGTAACTCAGAGAAAGGAAATACAACGAAAGAGCCCATACGGAGAGATGAGGCGTCGTCCTTTGCCATTGATGTCAAAGGGGGAGGAAGAACAAACAACAGGAGGAAGAGCAGGCAAACAGAAAGAGCAAGCAACAAGAGAAAGAGAAAGCAAACAGAGAAAGTGGATTGCCATCAATGCCAAAGGGGGAGACTGTTGGAAATGTTGTCATTGATGTCAAAGGAGGCAGTGCTCAAGCAAAGGAGGCAGTGCTCAAGCAAAGGAGGCAACGCTGAAACAAAGAGGCAGCAAAGAAGCAAATGAAGGAAGAGGAAACGAATATAATAGAGGCAGAACCGTTATCTCAGCAATAGAGGCAGAGGCAGAGCGACAGGAGCAGCAGAGGCAGAGGCAAAAGCAGAGCTGTTATAAAATTCCGAGAATCGCCCAAGCCGGCAGATACAGTCGTATGTATAATTCCGAGAATCATACCCCAAGCCGGGCGTTACGCATATAATGCAAAACCAAATTCCGGGAATCGCACACTCCAACCGGCGTTATAGATTTAACATAATTCATAAACATTATTCCGGGAATCGCCTAACCCGATGGGCGTTACATATAATATATAAACCATATTCTGGGAATCGCTTAACCCTTTGGCAAAGGATACATATATGTCTGTTATATTATGGAGCGCACAAAACAAAAGTTTTAGATGGTGGGACCTCTCCCCAATCACAATCGGAGATCGCAAGGGCAGCGGAACATCGCAACAGAAAGTTGCGATTGCGATCGAAGGCCGGACCCGATCGAGTTATATGACACAGTTTATGAGCTAATCGCATCCGAGATTGATCGCAATTCTTTTGTTATATGCTCCGATCGAAGGCCGGACCTGATCGAGTTATATGCCACAGTTTATGTGCAAATCGCATCCGGAATCTCAATCGCAATCGGAACTCTCCGATTGATTGCACGACTTTGTAAAACGCTGCGATTGAAACCCGGACCCGATGGGCTTATTAACTATGATTAACAAGTGTTTGAGTTCCAGTTCTAATCGCAAACGGAAATTTGTGAAGGCGCTCTTATATATAAATATATATATATATAAATAAAGTTCTTGCGATTGTATTGAAAAGTGCCGCGTGGTCTGTGGACCCACGGGCCTCGGCTTAAGGTGGAGGGCGATTGTTTATATAAAATAATTGTTGTGAGATATATAAAACATGGTTGCAGTTGTATTAAAACATGTCGCGTGGTCTGTAGACCCACGGGCCTCAGCTTAATGGGAGGGCGATTATTAATGTAATAAAATTGTAATATATGCATGTTCCGGCCTGCGGAACTCGCCACATCAACAAGACACTTGCTGCGTGTAAAGGATTGAATTACAGTCAGCAGATTCATTTATATATAAAGCGCTGGTATAAAAATAAAATAGAATGTAGTTCATAAATTCAGGAGTTACGCAGCAGCCATAAACAGAAAGGCATACAAAGAAGAGAAAGGGACAAAGAGACAGTTAGAGAAAAGACAAATGCACAGCAAGCCAAGAGACAAAATGAGTGATGTTATTCACATTTTGTAATTCGAATGTAAATGTTTAATTGTTTTTATTGTTTGTGATGCATTGGCAAGTCTCCAAGAGAAAACAAACTCCCACTGTAATGTTAAAATTGACACCTACAGTCATAATTTCTGAGTAAGCTGATAAAAGGAGTGAGAAGTCAAAAGGCAAAGAGACATGACTTTCCATTTCGAATTCCAAGCAGAATACAAACAATCATGTGAGGAAATCTATAAATAATATCATCTTGATATGCAGAGTGAGTTTTTTGAGAGCAAGGGAGAGAACATATATAGAGAGAATGCAGAATATAGAAGGCAGAGAAGATTAAGAGAAGCTACAGAACAGAGCTGATATCTGAGGTAAATCAACAAACATTCAGTTTTAGAAAATGAGGAAGTTGGAGCTTCCTGTCGATTTGCGGCTTGATAGGCTGTCGATTCATGGCCCGGGGCGAGGTAGTAGCCTCTGTGGGTTGGTGCCTACTAGAAAGGCGAAGGGAGTTGGTGCTTCCTTGCAAGTTGTAGCTTGCGCGGGGTGAGGTAGGGCCTCTGTGGGTTGGTGCTGCTGCAGAAGCTTGATGGTGAGAGGGAGTTGGAGCTTGCCTTTGCATCACAAAAATAATAATATGTGGTTTTCTCCCTTTATTGGTTTCCATATATACGAATTGATGTGATGAATGATATTTATGTATTGATCGATATGCATTATTTGCTTAATACTTGCTGCTCTCATATTAAGTCTACTTCTCTATTAAACTAATACTTTCTGATTACATTCTAAAATTACTCTCACATCAAATAGAGTTTGAAATGAAGGTGTAAATAATTTTAATGAAAAGTTTAAAAATCAGAAATGTATTAAACTAATTCACCCCCCCCCCTCTCAGTTTAATTAGAGATTCAACCATTTTGACCTACCAAATTAATATGTTCTAGGTCAATAAGGATTTTTATGGTTTCTACTTGTCGAGATGTTTCCTTCGATATATGGCACACCATGTAATTCTTCACGGTTTGAGAGATATTCATGTTTGAAGTTTGTACCCCTAGTTAGTGGGCTAAAACCCCATGGGATTGTGGCATGGGTCATTGAAAATTCATTTTAATCTCCTAATATCCCTCCCACATTCACTTTTTGAAGCCCCTCTCAACTTAAGCGCATTTATATAAATTGTGATCCTCATTTCCTCCTTATGCAAGGGATTTAGCCATCTGAAACAGGTCATCATGGAGTTTTCGCTCTAACTTTTGTCTACGAAGGTCCAGAAACTGGAATTTTTATGAGGTGAAATTAAATCCTAAGGAAACGGTGTGAAAATTTCAGTTCGGGGTGAGCAATATTTTCGGGCAGTCTTTGGAAGTCGGTGTTTTTGTGGGCTCTGAAATTCATCTCAAAGAAGTGACCTTGGGGAAAATCATCATAACTCTCTCTCTCGAAAGTATCGGATTGGAATTCCCATAAAAATTAGCGAGATAGTGCCTGGTCATAGTTTTCTCTCCCTCAATTTGAGAGCCAAATGAAGAAACGGTGACACGTGGCACGTCGTACAAGTTTACTCTGCTGAAACAATCCATAATTAGGGCATTGTGAGAGATTTGGTATAACTCTCTCTTGAAGAATCAAAATTGGGTCAGAACTATGGCATTGGAAAGATGACTCATAGGACTACTATAGTACCGAAAATCAGATATTGGGGATCTAAAATAGCATAGATACACGAGATTCAATATCGAGCTCCTAGAAGGCAAAGAAAAAGCTAGATCGTGTGTTGTCAAGGGCTGCAAAGGACCAGACTTTCTAGGGAAGCAAAGCAAAGAAAGGTGCAGCAAAGGGTAGAATGATAAGAGTAGCAACCAAGGTACATAACAATAACAAGAAGTTCATCACATGAAGTCTTCAAGTGGGCAGCACAGCATACAATCATTGTAAAGGTATCATTGTACTAAGTCATTGTAAATACATTATTGTACAAATTGTACTAGTGTCTATCTGCCATGAGTTGAAGAGGTAGTGTCGGGTGGTCTAGGATCATCATTAGGTGGTTGTGTCATAGTTGGGGTTATATTCTAATGTGTCTTCTTCTTCTACATAATTCTATATCATTGTAAAGTGGACCATTTTCCCTAGTACGAGAGTCCATTATTATTTTATTATTCTAAAGGGTGGTAGGGTGGTGCTAGGGTGAGTTGTAGCTCATTAGGTGTTGGGGCATCTGTTCAGTTGACTACTGAAGAATCTCAGGCACTGGAGCATCCATCCAGTGGGAGCTGGATAACAATGCTTTTCTAGATTCTAGGAAGTTGGAGCTTTATTTTCAATTGGAGTTGAATATTAAAGAATTATTAGAAAAGAATTAGGTGGTTTTTGTCCCGGAGTGGGTTTCCACCTTCAAAACTGTGTGCATTTGTGTTCCTCTTGTTTGCTGCTATCATTGTACAAACACTGATGATAATTGAAGATTAACTAATGTTCTAATTGAAAGGAATATTGATTCACCCCCCTCTCGGTATTTCCAACGGATAAATATTGTTAGATCAAGAGAATGTCTGGATATATACGGGCATATGTTATATAATTTCTACAAGATAACAGGCTTCCCGTTGATCCATCTTCTACTGAGTAGCATTATTAATGTACATTAGGGTCATCAGTAGCAGTTAATCAAAGATTTGAAGCACATGAACAGTTGAAGGTCGGCAATGTGGATGCTCTGCATTGTAATGATTCATATGGGGAAGATAACCAAAATTCTAGCGCAAAATCTATTAGATGCTTGAGAATTATTATGAGCATATTGTTCTTGTTCATTACAGAGAAGTTATAGAGGCAAAGATTTAGATAACACAGAGTACATTGTGTTGTAGTGTGTTAGTGTCTACCAGTTACGCCGGTCACCAATGATCAAATATGCTCTTACAATTTTTTCTTAGGGTCTTAAGTCAATTTTTTATCATTTAAGTAGGTTTTCAAATAAAAATTTGTTTGTGGCATAGTGTGCCTAGGTGTCTTGCGCTCCTTTAAAAATTCCATGTTTGGTCTTTCCATCATTCATTTTGACGAGACCTCACTGAAATTTCAACATCGTCATCTTAGTCACATCACCATGGTCAACATTCGGCTCATTCCATGTAGTGTCAGCT